>CM053585.1:101463741-101475023 GCA_028646515.1 Pseudochirops corinnae | reverse complement strand
ATTTCTGTTTCTCCTGTCACCTCCCAGGCAAGATTCATAAGATCATCAGGTTTAGAGATGGAAAGGAATCAGAGAGATAAACTAGTCCAATCTATTTGTTTTTACAAATGAAGTAACTGAGATTTAGATTGGAAGGAATTTGTACAAGGTTACAGAAATAGTATCAGAATTATATCTCAAATCCAGGTCCTCTGATTCAAAATCAACCATTCTCTCTATTACATAGAGTTCCTGGACATGGCTATCTACCACTAAGAAGGAAAAGAAACAAGGAGATGGAGCAGAGGAAGGAAGACTTGGGACTAGATCACTGTCATCACATAAAATTATGGAACTCCACCTAAAATATTGTTTTTTTAAAGACAGACTTATCTAGTACTTCAAAATTTATAAAGTACTTTCTTCTCAACAACTCCGTGAGATAACATATGTTGTAGACTATAGAGCAGAAAGAACTATACGTTTGTTACCAAAAGATTTGAACTCTAATCTAATGTTTTCTACCAATGGGGTCTCAGATAATTCACTTTATCTCACTGGGTCTTAGTCTCTTTACTAGTAAATTAAGGTTATACAATTCCTAAATTTCCTTCCAGCTTTACATTCTATGTTTCTTTGAGGGAGGTAGGGCCCTTCAGTTCTGAAAGAATTTGTTTCTTCACTTGTAAATGAAGGATTTGGATTATAAATTCCAGCTCTAAATTCTATGGTCTTATGAATCAGGCACAATAAATGTAATTATCATTTCCATTTTACAAGTGAGAAAGTGGAGTCTCAGAGAGGTGAAAGGACTTGGCTACCGTCAATATGTTATCTAGTAGCGGAATTAGGATTTGTGCTCTTGAACACATAGAACAGTAACTTCAATGAAGGGGAAAATAAATCAGCTTAAAGGAATAATTAGAATTGACAAGAGAATTGTAAATAGGATCCATGGTAATTGGTCTACCTGCCTTGACCTATCCCAGCAGGTGTAGAGTCATAATATTTACATAATCCATATCTACATACCCCACAGTCATGGTATACAAAATTCCATATGACAGAGAGATTGTTCTTTCCTTTCATTACATATGTAGATAGGGATATGAATATCTATCTGTGCATGCATATGTAGATTATAGACACACAATCACATACATCTAAAATGTATATTTATCACAAATTTCGACTCCGAATTTGAAATGACCTTATATATTATCTATACACATCCTCCCCTTTTATATAATGGGAAAGTGAAGCCATGGTAAAGACTCAATTTTTATAAGTAACAAAGTTATACTAAACAATCAAGTTTGTAGGAAAAAAAGCTGCCTCTATAGTTCATAAGTACTGAATTCTCATAGCTCTCAACACTGGATCTTAAAACCCCTACATAAGTCAATAATTAGGACTTGTACTTTCATGCATTCCAAATGAAAATTTCAGGAGGTTCCCCCCTACGGTCTTTTCCAATGCAATCAATGCTTCTAGTCTGACAGAAAATCAATATTAATTGTAAAGTCTTGGCATGGCATTTGTGTGTATATGTAAACACATACACATATACACATTTACATATATACACATATATATGCATGTATGTGTGGTTTGTGTGTGTGTGTGTGTGTGTAGGTAGGAAAGGTCAGTTTTTATCTGAAAACATTCTCCCTCCCCATAAAAAGAAGAGCAAGAAAAAAGGTATTTCCAAGGTTAATTAAATTAAATTAAATTAAACTAAATTAAAATTCAATTCAAGTATAGATATGGAGTGATTCTTCCTGAATGTAGCCATTCCTCTCTCTCCTTCCAGACCTTCTTTCATCTCTCTTCACATTAAAAACAAAACAAAAAAAAATCAACAAACACAACCAAACAACAACAAGAAGCCCTACTGCTTATAGGTCGTTCATCCATCCATTAGCAACTAATAATTATATAACGACGGAATAATAAGTACCTTATCAATACTGAAATGTGTATCCATTTGCTAGAAGTCCCACTTTTTTCATCTAAGTCCTTTGGAAAAGAAAGGTCTAAGAGTGAACAATATAAAACACAGATTAGATTTCTTCTTCAAACTAATAGAAAGTAGAAGTCATTCCATGGTTTATTATTGATCTCAAAACTGGTACTGATTCAGAGTCATGAATAACACATATAGGGGTCTTACAGTATCATTTTACCAATTCTTATTAAGTTTTACTAATGGTATTTGATTTTAATTACATTATTGTTAAATAAAGTATCTGGGCTACCTCAATAGGGAGTTAGTTTCTTCTTTTTTGAAATTCTTTAAACAAAGGTATGTGACCACATGTATAACACAGGCAGATTTTCTTCAAATATGGGACTAGAGAATTATCCAAATGCCTTTCTATTTACATTTATGTAAATTCTATGATTCTGTGTTCTAGTGATTGTATTTATACATTTTATATATTCAACAGACATTTATTAAACACCTAGCCTGTTCATACATTTTGCTTAACTACCAAAGGAGAGACAAAGTTTAGATAAAAGTTGTCCCTGCCTTCAAGGAGTTTTTAGTTTCATTCAATGACAAAAGACAAAACAATTTAATTATGATACACAGTACATGGTGAGTACATTAGAAAAGTACAAACAAAAGTCTGAAGTGAAAGGTTTACACTAACCAAGAGTCTTTGTGAATACATCATAGACAAAAGATATCCTGTGAGATGAACTTTAAAGGAAGATGACATTATAAAAAGAATCATGGACTAGGCACAGTAGTTCTCAACCTTCCTAATGCCACGACCCTTTAATACTCCTCTGTGGATGTATCTGCATGTGGGTGGACCCGTCTGGAGATGGACAGAGGAGCGGTGTCTGGGTGGGTTCCTAAGACCATTGGAAATATGTGTTTTCCCATGATATTAGGTGACCCCTGTGACCCCTATGAAAGGGTCATTTGATACCCAAAGGGGTCGCAACCCACAGGTTGAGAACCACTGGACTCAGGGCTAGTCTTGTTATTAATGGGATTTGTGGCCTTGAGGCTTCAGGTTCCCTACCCAGGGAGTAGGCATTAGAAAACTGACTTTTAGTCCTGCCCCTGCCAGAAAGGCAGTATGTTGTAGAATATAGAAATCTGGCTCTGAAGCCAAGAAGGGCTGATTCCAAATCCTGTCTCTGATACAAATTGGCTGTATGACCCTGGGCAATTCATTTAACCTGTAAGTATTCTAGGTTCCTAAGAGTGCAGATTGCCGAGAAAATGCTAGCCTACCTTGGTAGAGAGCATTTCTTCACCAATAAAATCACCACTCAATCATCAGTCCCTATTTTCCTCTGCCACTTCCTAGGGCAAGTCAATTTGTCTCTCTGAAAGTTAATTTTTTCATCTATAAAATGAGGTAGTTGAAGTAGATAAACTTTAGTTCCTTCCACCTCTGATATTCTATGATTCTTCCATTATAATGAGTAAAGCTTGGCAACAAGTATATTTCAGCCACCAGAAACTGTCTGAGCAAAAGTATGGAGGAAGCATGTCTGGAGTGTGGTCAGCAGTCCAGTTTGATTACAGCATGGAATTGATGGAAGGGAGCAGAATAAGATGAAGCTAAAAAGATAGGATAGTGCCAGATTGACAGGGAAGTATCTGTTTAAAGCAACAACAACATAAATAACACATAGAATTAACCTGACTTGCTGATGCCATTAATCATTCCTAGTTTTAAAGTGTTCAACAAACAAATGACATTTCAGACTTGTATAAATGTGCTTTTGTAAAGTTTGTAAATTCCTTATTTAAAGAGAATCCTATATGGGAAAATTCTGACTTTTGGGAAAAAGTAGTAAGTGATGATAATAATGGTTTGTTATGGAAAGCTATACTAACAGAACATGAGTACTACCAAAATAGAAAGGTATGAATTGGATGCCTCTTATCCAAGAACTAGCTTCACAAAGTCCAAAAATGTTAATCATCAAGTTGGTTAATGATGAGTACTTCAGCCATAGTAGCTGTAATGGTAATTTGAAGAATGTAATGGTAATGGTAATTTGAAGATCTTCCCTACCCCTTAATAGGCCAAATGTAATCACATGAAGCCTGTGGTGGGGGGAGCTTGCTGAACCAGCACAGCAGAGCCCAGAGGAAGCTGGGAGTCAGAGCACTTAGATCTGGAGGGAGGAGAGGACATAGGCCAAGAGACAATTAGGTTTGTGAGTGTTTGTTTTTGGGAAGGCTTTGGGATGATATTGCACTCTCCAGTGTTATTGTATATAGATTTATTTGTTGCTATGATGAATTTGGTTTTCTGGTGTGGTGATTTGATTTTTGTTTCTAAATATATGTTTTGCTTCTGTCTTCCATATGGATAGTCTGTTATATTTTGCTATTCAGAATTATGCAAACATATTCATAGTCATTGTTGGTGCTGTGAATATTGCCTTGGTGATACAGTACCTTAGGCAAACTTTCTATTGTATTTTAAAGAACTGGAGAATAAAGTATCTTTACTGATGAAATCATAGTAACTGGAATCACTGAAGGTATGGATCCTTTTCAGGTGACCTCCTTGCAAGAGGCTCTTGCAGTAGAGGTCAATGATCAGAGGTTGTAGAGCTATAAGGAACTGACAGATCAATTAACCTCACCTTTTCATTTTACAGATGAAGAAACTGAAACCCAGAGAGGATAAATAACTTGTTTGAGTTCACACAGCTCATCACCCAATAGATAACCAGGTGATGTCATTAAGATATGAAACAAACTATTTTTCAAAATATAAATACTAAAGAAAAAGAAAACCTTAATGGAAAGCATTTTAAATATTTTAAACTCTTTAAAAAAATCTTGATTCAAATCATTTCACATGGAGGAATATATTGGTCTTAACCACATTCTTTTGAGGATTCATACAGTAGAATGTAAACTTCTTGAGGACAGGGCTTCTTTTCTATGCCTCTGTATCTCCAAAGGACATGCTTAACACATATTCTTTGGATTGGGTTGGGTAAGATGAAGAATATATCCTTTTCCTCTCCTCCTTTCACCCCACCTTTTTACAAATGCGGGACCTATGTCAATAGTATGGGTAGGTAGGTGGTACAGTGGATAGAGTGCTGGTCCTGAAATCAGGAAGACTCACTGACTGAATTCAAAATTGACTTCAGACACTTTCTACTTATGTGTGACCCTGGTCAAGTCACTTAACAGTTTGCCTTAGTATCCTCATCCTTAAAATGAGCTGGAGAGGGAAATGGCAAACCACTCTAGTATCTTTGCCAAGAAAATCCCAAATGCATTTGTGGAGAGTCAGACAGGACTCAAATGACTGAACAATAATACATTAATAGTACTTGTTCCAAGGTCGTGGTTTGTCATTCAAGGAACCAGTGTCAGAACCTGTGACTGAAATGTTTTCTGGTTCCAGATTTGGTGTGTAAGAGATACCACCACTTGTCAGTAGATAACAGACAAGTCTAAGTCATCAGTAAGCTTTAAAGGATTTAAATTTTTCCATCAGATGAATAGGACCTTTAGGGTAAAGCATGTTGTTTTTGGAAGAAACCATCAATGGTGTTGTTCGGCTCCTTTGGCTTAAATGAATTTAATACATTTCTGTGGCTTTCAGACCAATATGAATGAGTATAATAACTTTCTTTTGTTCATGGCCGATTACATTATATTACAACAGCAAGACTTCTAGGGCTGGCATGCAAAAGTAATTTATTTTTCCCCTACATCTGTAACTGTTTGGGAGAGCAGCTAAGTCTTCATAATTATGCCACAGAAACAGTAAATAGAGCAAGTCTGATGGGTCACAGTGTGACCATAGTTCAAGGAGAGAACAATTATTTTATCCCTTATAATTTGCATACAACATTTTATATATGAAGCTAAAAAGAAAAACACAATCCTGATTTGGAAACTCACTACAGTATTTTAATATTCATTCTTTTTCTTTGTTCTACTGATTTGCTCAGTGAAATAGTAGCATATGCATACACACGTATGCACACACACATATGCACACACACACACACACACACACATACACACATACATGCTAGAAGTGGTATGCCTGAACTATTTTCATTAAAAAGTCATTACCATTTAGGCTTTGATTCATTCTGCTTTGTCTGACATAGATTAAATTATTATGAAATTAGCAAAAATAATATGCACATCAGTCAATCCTTACCTCTTTCTCAGTTTCATTTTCTCCCCCTCTGCTTGAGGGGAAAAAGAGGAAAAAATTCTGGCAATTGAAGTAAAGTCAAGTCAAGAAAAAGAGTTATCTGCTTTTGTCAACAGATATCACCCTACACGTTTTTAAGTGGAGGAAAAACGGCTGTCAAAAATGCAAATCACTAACGAGAAAGTGTCTCCTCTGGGGACTTCATCTGTAACAGATAGGCAGCTATTGGGAAATGCAGCAAATTTTGTTTTTATATTAGTGGGAAACAAGACAGCATCAAAATGATCCTCCGGTGGGGCTGTAGGAAGAAAAGTCAAGTCCACGGCAATTTTCCCTGCCAATCAAAGGATTTCAGCTGGATTGTACTTATTTTATAAGCCAAACTTCCTCATGAGGAGATCAATATACTTCCCTTGAGAAGGGCAGACTAATAGCCTTTGTTTTTTAACATGAAAGGGCCCCAAAATGTACCAAACAAAATTAAAAGGGCCGTGACAAAGACAAACAACTTGGATTGTTAATGAAGTCCAACTAGGGAATTTTATTAAAGTGGAATGAGCCTCTGGAGGAAAATAGTTTCGCTGACCATTTATATTTTTGTTCCAATTTCATTTGTGGTAATGATCAAGATTAAATAAGAAATACATTAGCATGTCTGTTCATGGAAGAAGAGATGTTTCCAGGGTGTCACTCTGATTTCCACTTTACTTCTCTGTAAGGGGTTAACCCATAAAGTCTTTCTAAAATATTTTTAAGTATTTTCTTGGGACATGTTAAGAAGGAAACATAAAAATTCCAAACATTAGCACTTCTTTATTGAAGAGACTGTGTTTAGGAAGCAACATCAATAACTCATGTGTCAAATACATCTTAAGGATTATTAAGTGCTTTCCTCCTAACAATCTGCAGTGTAAGTCACGTAACTATCATCATCTTACATTACAGACAAGGAAACTAAGCCTCACAGAGGGAAGTGACTGGTCTAAGGTGACACAACTATTAAATATTAGACTGCAAAAGACATGCTCTTCCTGCTACACCATATTCTCTATGTAACTTTGAGAAAGAGAAACAAAATCTAAAACTAACCTAGATTAAAACTCATTTGAACTAAATGTCTTCATAACTAAAATACTACCAAGTTGAATAAAGTGTTCATTTATTTAAAGCAATATTAATTAACTTCAGTAATAGTATGTTCAGTTTCAGTTTCCACATCTTAAAAAAATGTACACTGAGAAGTTGAATGTATACTGAGGATGCTAGCCAGCAGGATGAGATTATTTGAAACAATGGTACCTGAGGAAACTGAGGTTGAAGAAAATAAGGCTAATTAGCCTGAAGACAAAAGGAAAGATTTAAGAGTGGATGGTATAGCTGTTTTCAAGTATTTGAAGGGCAATCAATCCATAAGAAGAGAGTGTAGGTTGGATTTGTGTAATGTCAAAGGAATCTGAAGATCTTCCAGGTCCCTTTGTATTAGCAAGTAAGCAGGTACTTAGCACCTTGTTTCAAGTTAACACTTGTTTAAGCTATTTAATTAACACAGAAGTAATTAATACCTTGGGAGGAAGTTGCTGATGTAACAGGAAGGGGCAGAACAGGGAGGTGCTAAGGCATACATAAGGAAAAGCCCCAGCTGGGAATGGCAGAATTTCCTAGGGTAGGTATCTGGAGGCTGGAGCTTCTGCTGAGTCCTTTCCTTCGAGAATTTCTGCTAAGAACTTACAAGGACCAGTATGAGGAGCTACCATGAGTGAGACAGGAGGATCCCTGGAGGGAGCCTGTTTCATTGTGAAGGCTTGGGAATGTGGGTGTTCACTGCATTAACCATTTGTATCAACTTCATGGCTACTGTAATGACTTTGGCTTTCTGGTTCTGGGACTCAATTTTCGGGTATTTGAATAAAGGCTTTGGTTCTGCCCTCCATGTGGAGAGTTTGCTACATTTTGTGATTCACCACTATACTAGCATATTGTTACAATTTGCCAAAGTCCAGAGGGCACAACTAGGAATAATGAGCAAGAACTTCCAAAAACTACTTTCAGCTCAATATGAGAAAGAGTTTTCTAACAAGTTGTCCCTAAAGTAGAATGTGTTGCCTCCAGGTACATTTAGGGTAATGCTGCACCATCACCCCCAACCAGAGGACTTGTCAAGTATGTCATTGAGAGGACTGGATTAGATTATCTCTAAGGTTTCTTTCTGAAACTGAATTTATGATTCTATCTTAAGAATTCAGAAGAATGACATCTCTTAAAATTAAATTTGATCCTCTCTTTTAATGTTATTACCCTCACTTTATGTGATGCATGCATAGACTCAGTGCTGAACCAACTCCTGGAAGTTTGCCTTAGGCAATAGACCTGTGAATGCCTATACTTCCTATAGGATGTCTTGCCATAGAATAAGTAGAATGTGGAAAAGGACTGCAACTCAATTCTCTTGACTTAAGGCCTCACATTCAGAAAATACCCATATTTATTTTCTCACACACATTCTCAAACACATACACACAGATACAAATTACATTGCTTCTGCTATATTTGTTGACCATAACCCATGCAGGAATGTGTATGTTTCAAAGCAGCTTGTAAAAATCCTCTAAAAGCCCCCACGAGACTGCACAGCATCTCCGGAAGGAAAATATGTATATTACTAAAACGAAATGCACAATTCTTTCCTTTGATAACAAAGTAATTGCTCAGCATCGTATTTTAGAAGCTTCTGGCTTTTGTTTCCTGCCTTCAATGCAGGAAATATCCAATGTTGTAAAAAAGAAAATGGTAGTGAGATTTTATTCCTGCTATGAAAGTATTTTACAGATTGGCCCTTTGCCAATTTCTATCTTTAGGTGGGTTTCCCTTTCTTCTGTTCATAGCTTAATAGCACTAGGCAGCTAAAGTACCGAATTCTTGACCTGGAATAGGATAATATTCCAAATGGTGGGTTAGCTGGTAAATTAAACTTGTTTCAGGGTTCTCTAATCTTTCTACAAGGTTGCTGTAATACTTAGCTAACTCTCTTCCTACATGCTTTCATAAAGTAAGTACGACTGCTAACTGTCAATTTGAGGTCTCAGTGTTGCCTAGTTCTTAAAAGTTAGGCCAAAGGAAAATAGCCCATGGCATTATCTTTAAAAGCTAGAAAAGTTGGCCATATGGATGAGAGGTATCAAAACAAAACAGAAATGGTACAGGTCACGTATCAATTTAGAAAAAGACAAATTAACGTTGCTTACGTTATACTGTGTTTTTATTTATGGTGTTAAACATTTCCCAGTTAAATTTTAATTCAGTTGAATATACACAGAGAGTTTTAAAGTGGTCTGATTTAGACCACCACGAAATTTTGGTCATAGGGAATAATGGGTCCCTTCCTAAATAAGTAGAAGTCAACCCATAGTGATGAAATACTGGACTTCTGTGAATTAGTTGAAGGATTTTTACCTAAGGAATGTTATCTTTTGAATATTTACCCATTAGAAAATGGACATTGGGATGGCTAGGTGGCACAGTGAATGGAGCACCGGCTCTGTAGTCAGGAGGACTCGAGTTCAAATTCAGCCTCTGACACTAACACATACTAGCTATGTGACCTTGGGCAAGTCACTTAACCCCAGTTGCCCTACCTTACCCCATCTAATAAAACAAAAAAAAAAAAGAAAGAATGAAAGAAAGAAAGAAAATGGATATTGCTGTTAAGATTCGCATCAGTTCTCAATAAATTATGGATGTCAAGGAATTGTTAATTGGCATATTTGCTCTGAAACTTTCCTTCATTTATTTAATTCTTTTTCAAAATTGTTCTTTCATTGTTTTCCATGGTCACAAATTTATACTGTTTTATTCATCAAATTAATCTATATTATCCTGAATCATTTAGTCCATTTTTTTTAAGAGATGAATTTAGCTCCCTTACACAGAATGCTCCATTTTCTTCCAACTTTTATTTTATTTTATTTTTATGTTTAAGTCTTTGATCCAGTTGGAGCTATGATAGCATACAGTCTAATGTGTGGATCAAAGTTTATTTTTTGGCTGCACTGCCATTTCATTTTCCCACCAGTATGTATAGTGAGACTATGGTCATTTTGAATAATGCTTCCCCTGAAGTGATCACATGTATTTAAATGTGCACTATTAGAAGCTATAATTATGCAAAATGTGGCAATTGGTTCAGGCCTAATAGAAATATTTAATGTAAATTCGAATAATGCAACCACTTCATGGAATTCATTATTTACATTAATCCAGATCTAGCTGGTATGAAGCAATAATTTGACTCCTTAAATTTTTATTAAAAATAGAAATAAAAAAAGTATTAATCATACTCTAACTTTTTAAATGTGTGTGTGTGTACATGTGTCCATTCTATTTAATTGATCTATTTTCCTTTTTTTGCTGGGTTGCTGGGTTTGTTTGTTTGGTCTTTTTGACGTGGGGGGAGTAGAATCAGGGTTCAATAACAAGAATTTTAATAACTTGTCATTTGGTAACACTTTAAAATCTGATAGATCAAGCTCTTCTTTTGAAACCTTTTTTTTGTATATTATTTCTTTATATTCTTACTCACTTGATTATGCACACAAATTTGTTCTGATTTGATCTAGTTTAACAAAATAAACCATTATAGCTTAAATTTATATCAAAGATGAATAACATGGAAACAAATTGAGAGACCTGAAATAGTACCAACTCTACCATTATATTTCTGAGTGACCTTGGGAAATTTGTCTCACCTCTTTTGCCTTAATTTCCTAATCTATAAATTAAGAGGGTTAAACTAGATTTCTCATAAGGTCCCTTGCAGCTTTTAATTTCTACAATTCTATCAATGTCTACTCTGTCATCAACCCTGAGATAGCAGAATAAACAATTTATAGCTGGAAGGGATATTAAAATTCACCAAATTCAACTCCCTTAGTTTATATATGAGGTATCTGAGGCTCAGAGAGGGTATGTGACTTCCCAAGGTCATACATATTCTAAGTGGGAGCCATGGGATTTGACTAGGTTTTCTGCCCACTAGGTTCTCAGCATTCCTTTTACTGTATCTCAATCCCTCCTACATCAGGTAACACAATTGAAGGTGAGGTTTGGGGAGGGGGGGGAAGTTTTTTTTTTTTG
>CM053585.1:101409194-101463241 GCA_028646515.1 Pseudochirops corinnae | reverse complement strand
TTGGAAATGAGGCCTTTATCAGAGACATGGGTTGTAAATATTCTTTCCCAATTTCCCACCTCCCTCTTAATCTTGGTTACATTGGCTTTGTTTGTACAGAAACTTTTCAATTTAATGTACTCAAGGTTATCCATTTTGCATTTTATAATAGCCTGTGCTTTGAAAATGCACTGAATGCTCATCCTGTGCTAATGGGCTTTGTAACTAAGTAAAAATTGGCAGAGTAAGTAAAATTTAATATAAGAGGTAAAAAGTAATTAGAGAGGCAGGAAAAGTTTAAAAAAATAAATTTTTTCTTAACTGGAGATTTGGAATCCAGTAAAAGGATTTAGCTCCTATTCCATCTCAGCCAGTTGGAGAACAAAAGGAAACAAATACAACCATAAAGAAAGGAACACAAATCTCAATAATATCAATCAATCAATAATCAATAAACCTTTATTAAGGATCTATTATGTCTAGGCACTGTGCTAAGTTCTAGGGATACAAAAAGAAGTGGAAGACAGTGCTTGACATGGGGATTCTGAGTTCTGAATATACTTTTTTCTCAAAATTCGTCATGATAATTTCACATTTCCTTATCTCTCTGGAGACTGGCCTTTAACTAATTTATGAATCAATTCATATAGAGAGGGAAGATAGCTAGACTCTTTAGGAGAAAAGTAAAAGAATGTCAATGGTATGTGTGTGTATATGTATATGTATGTGTGTATGTGTACATATACATATATATAATAACTATATAGATGCTATAGCTATATAGATATCTATATAATGTATATGTATATGTTTGTATGTCTGTCGATATGTAATCATGGGCCACTTTGGCAGTATTGTTAAATCTATGAATGCTTTTTCAGAGCAATGTTTGAAAATTTATGAAGTATATGCCCAAGGTCACAAAGAAAATCAATTGTATTATGATGATATTGGAAAAATATGTCTATCTGCCTGTGTTTACAAATATACATACGTGTGTGTGTGTGTGTGTGTGTGCCTATACACTCAAGAACCCTTGTCTTAGGCCAAATTCATCCTTTTTAACATAACTTCACTTGGACCTTATATGATGATTGTACTTAACAAGTGCCTAAGTGAGAGATGAATGAAAAAATAATAATAATTTAAATGTTCTCATTTGCAACAATGTATCTTAGATGATAATTTTATTTTTTAAAAAAATTCCCAAAATGCATATGGTGATGTTACTATCCATCCATTCATTCAACAAGAATATATTACATACCTACTGTGAGCAGTTAAATCTTTGCACCTAAATACTATGTTAGGTAATGAAAGAATTTATATATAATCTAGTTCTGGTCTCATGGAATTTATGATCTAATAAGAAGATAAGAAAGCAACATAGATAACTATAACACACAATAATAGTGTATAGGTAAAGGGCCAAATAACTGACACAAAAAAAATATTCTACCACACTGGGAAGTAGATAATAGAGACATACAAAACAAAGTACTAAGTGTTTGCAAAGGAGAAAAGGCACTGGTGGCAACAGGATAGATTTATATGCCCTTCAGTAAAACAGATAAATATAACAGAGTCATAAAACATTGTCACTATCAAGTCAGAAGAGTCTTTGGAAATCATTGTTCTAATAAATTCATTTTATAAATGAATAAAATAAGTCCCAAAGAGGAACTCAAATTACCTTGCACAAAATCATATCAATAGTTAACAAAGGAAACAGACTAGAATCCAAACCATATAGCTCCTCATTCAGAAATTTTTTGACTGTTAAACAGTCTTCCTCTCTTGGAAATAGTCCTTAAGTATCTTGAAATTTGGTAGGTTCTCTAATTTAAAATATTTAATGGTTCCATTGTTTCCAAGACCATCTGGAGAGAGGCTAGAATGCCAAAAGGAGAAGTGGTAGAATTTGCCACTTCGAACAAGTTCAATGCTCAATTCTAGATTCATTAATGAAGCCATAAGGAAAATACCAAGTTCAATGCATGTCATTTCATTTTGTCTTGGTCTCTAAGATCAAGTTGCAAGCAGTCCAATCTCCATTTGACTTCCCAGACATTGAGATTCTAACGGTAACCTTATCCCTTTCCAAAATGACCAAAAATAATTAGTTATCAGTCTGTCCTTCTAACCACTTTAGACACTCATTCTATTCACACTTTCTTAAAAACATTTATGCTCTCTTTATTTCTGTGATATTGGCAGAGTAAAGTGGGGCTTGATTTCTGATGATAATGCTTTTTAACAGTTGTCAAGAAAGATTTAACAGAAGACTGTGGTGGTTAATAATTCTGTAGTTTTTTTTTTAATCTTTCCCTAAGCACTTAAGTTTTATCTAAGTTATTCTTTAAATTTTCTCCCCTAAAATGCACCTAGGAAATTGTATTGCTTGTCTTTTTTAAATAGTTACTCATATTTACGTAATGCTTTGAGTTTAAAGAATTTTTTTTCCCGTAACAAACTGTGAGAAAAGTAGTATAACTATTATCCCCATTTTACAGAGGAGAAAAGTAAGACTCCCAAGGATAAAGAAATGAGTTGATCATAGCCACACAACTACTTTTAGATTAGGGATTAGACCCTAGGTTTCCTGACTCCACATGATATATTCTTTCCACTGGACCACACAAACTCCCAGGTGGAGAGTCTATATTAACACTCAAAGGTTCTTAACTATGATACTGCCATCTCAGCTGCCTCCGAAATCCAAATTCCAACTAGATAAGTATAAAACTCTTTTGCAATGCTGATAAGCTCATTATCAGAAATGTGGAAGACGAAAAGAAGGATAAATTCATGTAGTCCATTCTCTGCCTGAGGCGACACAGAGTTTTCCCCAGGGCTCTGGCCAGTCTATGCTGAACCATCTTAAGCAATGAAGTTTCTACCATTTCCCTTAGGAGAATACTCTACCAGCTCCTACCCATTTAAAAGCTTTGCTTTCTATATGTCCATGCTTGTTCTTATTCCAATCTGTTCCTCAGCATTGAAGAAATATTTTCTTATTAGGGGTAAGAATAAACACAATTGATTAAGGTTTCATTTTCTATTTCAATTTTAAGATGAATATTTCCTACAAATCTCATTGGTTTCCATCCATAATATCTATCTCAGCTATCTGTCTGGGTATTATGTGAAGATTCTCAGAACCTTTGAGTATGAAGTTAATCATAGATTTCCTTCTAATAAAGTCAATCTCCTATCTTCAATTTAACTAGTATTTATAAAGCTCCTACTACATACTTTGCTATGTATCAGGAATAAAAAGACAAATATTTTACACTGGCCCTCAAGAACTTTCAGTTCTACTAGGAAAAACAATGAGTCCACTTATAATGTAAATAAACTAGGTATATGTAAGTAACTATCTCTAGGTAAAACGATACCATATCATTGAAGACTGAAGTTTGTTTCTTTCTTTTTTTTTTCCTATTGCTTAGGACTTCTCAGGAGCTATAAATCCCCCTCTAACACTGCTTTTGACTTTTTTTTCATAATTTATCTTCTATATGTACTACAAGAATGTTTTAAATCACTAATCAAAAAGATTCAGTTTATTAAAATATTTACCTACTATAAAAAGGTAATTATTTTTGATGAGATGCAAGGTCACCAAATAGTTTGGGTGTAAGGTATGTGAGTGTCATGGTGTCATCTCAAAAGAATTCAGTCAGGCTGTCTCCAAATCAAGTAAAGCTATTTATTACAGATAGCACACCAAGCAGGCTCCTCTTTAGGGGAGGTAACAGGCCCCTAAGGGAGGCAGCTCCCTCAGGGAGACAGCTCCTTAAGGGAGATGTCCCTTAGCAAGGAGAAGCTAGGGATTCTTATAGAGAAAACATGACCAGTGAGTGGGCAAGAAGATGAGGATATCAGGGATGTGCAGGCAAGGGCAGTAGCTTAGAGTTTTGATTCCGTTGTGTATCCCATTTGAATCTCATTATCTCATTGACCAGTCTACTCTAATCTCATTATTGCCTAAAAAGACTATTTTATGGAGAACTTCCACAGGGCAAGTGCTTACATGGTGGTCAGAACAAGCAATACAAGGATGTTCTTAAGATCTCTCATAAGAATCCTGGAATTGATTGTGTGACATAGGAGACACTGGCACAGAACCACATAGCAAGCCCTCATCAGAAAAGGGATGTGTTTTATGAGCAAAGCAGAATTGAAATAGCTCAAAAGAAACACGAGATGCACAAATTTAGAAAACCCACTCCAAATGTTCGCATGGACTATTTGTGTCTGATCTGTGGTAGAGCATGCTGAGCTTGTATTGGTCTGATCAACCATAGTGGGATGCATTGTAACTCTACTGTAACAAAGTGATGTTATTTTATCATCTAAAACAAGACAACCACCACCATCTCGCTGACCAGTCTATTTGAGTTTCCAGAAAGGCTTCAGCTAATGTCATCAGTTTTTATTGTATATACTTAATGTCTATTTGACATTAACTTAATGCCTATTCTTCACAAATCAAAAAGAATTGTTTATAGTGCCTTATTGTAAAATTTGGGTTAAGTGTTTACTCCTAGGCTCTGTTGTCACCTGCTGGCCTTCACCTGTCATTCTTGGCTTCTACAAACTCCCTAAAAATTCCCATTTAATTTCTTATGCAGATATACTGAAACCACAATGGGGGGAGGGGTAACGTGAGACAGATGACCATAATGTTTTAATTTAAATTTAATGTTTTAGAAGTGTATTTTAATGTTTCAATTTTAGAAGTAATCACAGAACTGTGGTATGAAGAAGCTGGCTTTTGACCAATTTATTCTGGGTGGTTCCCTTCCCACCTGATCTCCCTATTTCTAGTTCAGGTCAGATAACAAAGGTAATTATGTGAACTAACTATAAAGATATATCTATGCCATGTAGTCCCTTACAAAGCTCTTAAATGTTTGTATGGTTAATTTACTTTTAAAAAGACATTAGGATTTAATGTTTGAAAATTGGTCATGCCTAAGCAAGAGAACTGCTGACATAAGCCACTACATCTAACAGTGGAACTACTCGCCCAGTTGGTGAGATATCACCCATCAGTTCAGGAGTTTGACACTTCAAAAGAGATCGAAGTAGAGATGAGGGAACCCTAATATATTCTCTAGTCAGACATGGCCACAGTTGATGTAGTCATCCTCAGAAAGAAGCAGTTTCAAAGAATGTGAGTTTTGTTAACAAAGAGAGCTGCTCATAGATTCAGGGGATTCAGTGATGGCTCCCTGAGGAAGAAAGGACAATTGAAGCCTTTTAGTACATGAGGTATGAAATTCCTTGACCACACGTTCTCTACACATGAGCTTCACTCTCACCGTGCTCTAAGTTTGTGCCCACTCTCCTGACAGATACTGTGTGTATTTGTCGGAAAATGTATTTTTGGAAGAAGTTTTCTGTAAGCTATTGTTCTTACCATGTCCTTTTAGTAAATGCCTTTATATTGAGCTAGTTTTATCTAATGACTGACTATTAAAGATAAGCACACTATTGAGGGCTCATATGCTACAATTTTAGGAGATCCAAGCCATAGACCAAACACTGGAACCTAGGAGCAATAGCTACTTCTCTGGAGATGAAACCAACATGTGGGAGTGAAAATTAGGGTAATGGAAATAGAATATGTGCTATAATAAGACCTAAGAGTTAAAGATACTTCTGAGGCCAACTAGTGCAAATCAAATACTTATTCTAAAACATTCCCAAAAGTGACTATCTCATATCTGCTTGAAAATCTCTAGTAATAAGGAATTCATTCCCAAATTCATACTGCTTTGGTAATGTTTCCTTGTTAGGAACTTTCTTCTTATATTCAGTCTATACCTGTGTTAAGAGAAAACTACTGTTTCCAATTCTGTCCTCTGCAACCACAATGGGCAAATATCATTCTTATTCCATGTGCTTGTTCCTATGAATATTTAAGACAGCTATAATGTCCTTGATAAATTCTTTCTTCTCTAGTGTAAAACATCTAGTCCCTGTACTGTCCTGTTTCCCACTCACTAAACAAGTTATACTATTTCCTAGGAGGTGTTGTTTTGTCAAGTTTTCCCTATTCTGTGTTTCCGAAATTGATTTTTTTTTTTAACCCAAGTATAGAACTTTACATTTACCTTGTTCTAGGCCAGGCAGGCCTAACCCAGGCATGGACACTAAATTCAGTTACTGTGCAATCATCTTTTTTATTGTACTATGATATGGAAATGCTTATTTTACACCATAAATTTAAAGTATTTTTAAAAAAGAATATGATGTGATATTTTTGAACTCTAAAGTATAACAAAATAGATTTTCTAATCATAGTGAGTAACATAATGCAACTACTGAAGTGAACAAAGATGATTCATATGAAATGACTATCCCCCACTTCCCTTTCTTTTCACCACAAAAAAGTAGTCACTCTAGTTCATAAGGACAGTCACAAAGACATTCTTGGTCGAGCATACAGAATCTTCTAAAATCTTTTATGTGAGCAGTCCTCAAACCTGGGCCTTTTATGTCTCTGGCAGTAAGGAAAACATTGAAAAGACTGTTTAGAGGATTAGCCCAGTCTCCATAAAACAGGGGCTATACATTTATACCATACATTTCATTAGATTTCATTTTGCTCACTTTAGCCCTTCATTTTAGTTTCTTAAGATCTCTTAAATCCTAACATACTAGCCATCCTTTGCAGGTTCATGATATCTGCAAATTAGAGAAACATTTCATCTATGCCTTCATCCCCTGCCACTGATAAAATTATTAAAAAGTCCCAAGGCCAACGACAGATCACTAGGTTTTCCAAAAGAGTCCTTCTTTTAGCTTCACATATACCTGTTATTTATCCCACTTTTGGTTCTGTTATTCAACTATCTCCTGAAGCTATCTAACTTTATTATCATTTAGCGCATGTCTCTTTTGTCTTCTTCACATTAATACCTTGAGAGACTTGGTGAAATGTTTTACTGAAACCTAGGTATACTATTTCTACAGCATATGCTGCACATTTAATACTTGTTTCTTTTAGGTATATTCCATAGTAAAAATCAGAAAATAATGATTTTTAAAATTATTCATTCATATATTTTAAGAGACAACATGATAAAATGTATAGATAGTAGACCTTGAAGTGAGGAAGAACTGGGTTTAAGTTATGTCTCTGAGATATCTTGGATAGGTCCTGGGCAAATTAATTAACTAATTAAGCTCTCAGTGCTCTAGGAAATTCTCTAAGCCTATAAATTGGAAAGAAAGTTGTCTTTTACTATGTTTGGGGTGCACTGGTAGAGGGAATTTCCTCATCCAGATGTTCCTGGCAACAGCAAAATGCTAGGTCCAGTCTCTATCTTAGATTTATTTTCTAGTAGTAATTGATGTAAATACTTGCAAAATTGTCAGGAGTTGAATGATTTATAATTTAATTGATTATTAATGGGATTGAATATAACTAAAATATAAGTAAATATTTAATTTTATTAAAACAATCACTTCACTTTGCCTGCCTGTCAGTTTCTAATTGCAAAGAACAAAATGCCCAGCTGCCAGTTGTCCCCTCCTATATCCCACTGCACCCTCACCCCTCTACCACTACCTTTCCTATTGCCTTTGGTGTATGGTCTCCTTCCCTTTGAACTGTAAACTTCTCGACAGCAGGGAAAATCTTTCTACTAATTGTATCCCCAGAGTTTAGCATGATGTAGAATAGGTGCTTAATAAATATCTATTGGGTTGAATTGGATTAAAACAACAAGCTGGGGTTTTCTACATGATTCTATTAAAATAAACATAATTATTTTAACAAAGAAATGCATATATTTTTATTTCAAATTTCAAAAAAGAGGAAAGAAGGGGAGAGGGATGGAGAACAGTAAGGCCAGACAGTCACTTCCTTGTTTTTAGCCTAAAAGAAAATAAAAATACTTTCTATGAAATCAATGTGGAGTATCATAAAATATTGGATGATTCATCTAGCTCAGTAGGGGTGGAATGACTTTATAGATTAGAGATTTAAGGATTGAGTGCTAGCTCTTCCACTTAAGAAATATATGAGTATGGAGAAATTACTTAAATTCTCTGGGTTTCAGATTGTAATACTTTCATCACATACCAAACATAATTGTTGTGAAGGAAATAATGTGAAAGTCTCTGTGTCCTTCCACCACTTGAATTTCTAATTTTGCTTTGGAAGTCATGTTTTTCTGTTTTGCTGCCAAAAGCTGGGTTTTGTAGCTTAGCAGCAGTGAACGTTTGATGCAGTTTCCCAAACACCATCCACATAACTTGTAAGATTGGAGACTTAGAGTTGGGAGGGAACATTAAAGCTATCTGTTCCAAACTTTGCCCTAGGTCACATAAGTAGGGAGAGGCAGGGTCAGGATTTAGGATTTGAAATTGAGTTCATGTGACTCCAAATCTACATCTTTTCCCACTATTCTACTCTTTTGTTCTTTTTCAAGTATAGGCCCAGCTCATGGAAAGAGAGACAGAGAAAAGAGAGAAGGTAGGAAAGAGAGAGAGAGAGAGAGAGAGAAAGAGAGAGAGAGAGAGAGAGAGAGAGAGAGAGAGAGAGAGAGAGAGAGAGAGAAAGGAGAAAAGGGGAATTGAGAGGTGGGGAGAGAGAGGTAGGGAATGAAAGATGATTATAGGTGAAGGGGGAGAGATAGTGAGAAAGGGAAAAACAGGAGGAAGTGGGGCTGACTCTTAGTTCCTCTTCTACACCCATAGTTATAGGAGGTTTGGACCAGAGCAAAGAAGGGGAAAGGGATGGAGAACAGTGAGGCCAGACAGTCACTTCCTTGTTTTTAGCCTAAAAGGAAGAAAATACTAAGGAAGAGAGGAAGCCAGTTCTCTATTTCTTCACTCAAGTCGAGGAGTGGGGGAAAAAAAAAAAAAACAGAGAAGGACTGAGATACTTCTCTGCCACTAGAAGAGAAGGGAAAGGTATTGTCACCAGTCAGAAGCACCAGTCAGAAGGAGAGAGGGGCAGGAAGTAAGAAGATGAACTTCAGAAGCTCCACCTACTACTTTAGATGAAACCTGCTCTCATTCCATTGTGTAAGGACCCAAAGCTACATGTCAGTACTATCATCTTGAGTGGCAATATTTATCTATATTAGCAGCTCTGCAAGAAGACTACTTAGCAGACTTAGAGGCAGTTTAATATAATAAGTATAGTATAGTGTAGTTGAAAGGGTACTGGTTAAGAAGTCAAGAAACTTGGATTCAAATCTTAATTTTTATACTTACCATGTAAATGACTTTGGCAAGTCATTTAATGTCATCAATCATCTTCAATATAAAGTACTTGGGACTACTTCCCATCTCTGAACCTATGAACATATAAGTTATTCATGAATCTGAAGAAATACCTTAAAGCTACAATATTTTTTTAAAAAAGCAGGGGGCAGCTACATGGCACAGTGAATGAGAAGGATATGAGTTCAAATTTGGCCTCAGACACCTAACACTTACTAATTGTGCAACCTTGGGAAAGTCACTTAACCCCAATTGCTCTGCCTTCCCCCCTCCAAAAAGGTTCACCTAATAGAATACTAAAAGATATTACCTTAGTCTCTTGTGACCGATTTCAGGCTCTTCACCACTAGCTATGGTTCAGTGGGAGGTGGGCAGGTAGTTCCATTATTACCTAACTATTCAAATGGCCAAGAGGTATCAACTGATCACTGTCAAGGAGAAGACAGATGAAGAAACATCCTAATTCTCCAACACCTTGGATAACTAGCTTCTCTAGACTGTTTTTCTGTATGATAAGCCTTACTTAATATTGACAATCAAAGCATTATTACAGGATGTTTAACTCTGTGGTTGCAGACAAATATGACAATAATGTGACAACACCATTGTAAAAAGAGAACTTTGGAAGATCTAAGAACTTGATCAACACAGTGACCCATCAAGATTCCATAGGAATTAGGATAATGTATTCTACCACCTACTGAGAGAGACTTAATGAACTCGAGATGGAAAATTAGACACAGTTTTGCACATGGCCAATGTGAGAAGTTGTTTTTCTTAGCTATACATATATGTTATGAGAGCTTCATTTTGCTTTGTCTCTTCTCCCCTGTAGGAGGGGAGGTCTAGAGTGAAGAAAAAAAAATCTATTAGTTGGAAGAAAATAATTAAAAGTAAAACAAAAAAGAAATACAATAATAACAGTAATTCATTGATTTTATAGAAGACTTTTCAGCTTGCAAAAGGCTTTATATCCATTTTCTCATTTGATCTTCACAATAAGCCTACTAAGGAAATTACCATAGGTATCACTATATTCATTTTACATAAAAGGAAACTGAGCAAGAAGGAAGTCACACTGCTTGCTAAAGATCATACAGCTAGTAAATGGCAGAGCTAGACTTTGAATTTTTCTTGAAATTCAAAATTTTGTGTTCTTTCCATTGCAATATTCAATCTATCAGTCAATTAATGGGTATTTATTAACCACATAACATGTGCCAAGAACAGTTCTGGGTACCTGAAGACACAAATAATATGTGAGATGATGACTGATCTCATAGAATTCATTTTCAATCCCTGGCCCTGCCAAGTGAATTCCAGATTCATTTGTTTAAAAAAAAAATGCCTTTAGGAATGTTGTGAATTCTTAGTAAAAAAAAACTTTGACAAAGTTTTAAAATATCTGATTAAAATTTTCAAAATCTATTTTATTAAATTAGGTAAAATTACGAATTCTTCTCTTCCCTGAATTGAATGATACTCTATTTTTCTGCAAGTTTAAACCATTTTTCGGTTCTCTCTTCGATGAAGAAAACTCTCATTTTCTGAGGTCAAATACAGAATTGGTGGAAAAGTATATATTCTACACATTAGTTTTTAGATAATCAAGATTATCATTAGGGATTTATAAAGCACTCTCACACTTAACCAGAAAATCTAGTAGATAAAGTTATGGATATTTCAATGCAATAATAAATATGCCTGAAGTAGAGGATTCTTTTAAAAAAAAAATCTCTCACTGTAATTTTGAGAGCCTAATCAATAATCAGTCTACTTAGAAAGTTCCATTAATTCTCTTTGAAGTCCTCTTCTCCTTGTTAACTGATTGATATACAGGAATCATGGTGGGAAGACAGAAATGAAATTATTTGCACTGATCTATTACAAAGTGAGGACAGTCAATATGGATGAGCCTCTTTTAATAATAATTTTAGCTTCCATAGCACTTTAGGGTTGCAAAAGATTCTCCTTATGACAACTCTGTGAGATTTGAAATGTAATTCATATCCCCATTTTCCTGAGGAAACGGAGGCTCCAAAAGTTGAAGTGACTTTCCTGTGGTTCCACAAATAGAAGCAGACCTATCATTTGAACCAAGGTCTTCAGACTACAAATCTAGCATTTTTTTCTTTTTCTATTTAACTTTAGTGCTTTTGTTTTTATTGTTCAATTGCATTGGACTCTTTATGACCTCATTGGCAAAGATACTGGAATGGTTTGCCGTTTCCTTCTCCAGCTAGTTTTACCGATGAGCAAACTGAGGCAAGCAGGGTTAAGTGACTTGTTGGGGGATACACAGTTAGTGTGTGAGGCCACATTTGAACTCGGGTCTTTTTCACTTCACTCTAGCCACTAAGCCACCTAGATGCCCATGCTACATTCCAATATAAACACGGTGGGGATGAAAGTACATGTGGAATGGGTGAGGGAATGACAGATATTGTTTCAAGTCACCAATATTGGCATCCCTCAGAGTTAAAGATATAAATGTATAGCATGTACACTCAGCACATAATTTATACATAACATACACCAAGGCCAGAAAGGGAGAGCTGTGCCAAACAGAAGCATCATGTGTAAAAAGGCAATATGGACAAAAATTCTGTTTAACAAAGATCAGAATGGAATTTTTTTCTCCATAACTAGAGAGGAGATGCATTGTATTTAATTCACACAATCCCTTTCTGACTTTTTATAGATATTTCATTAGCTATGTGGAAAGGCAAAACTATGCAGTTAATATTCCAGGAGTATGGATCTTGACAATATCACAGTAGACTCCAAGGGGAATCCTGGGAAGAGTATGGCATTCTTTGATGATGGCTTGAGATGGATAGCAATAGTGGTCTTAGATGAGTGGTCTCTGAAATTTTTTTGATATGTACTCCTATCAATAAACAATTTTTGAGCATGTAATGCTTATGTTGAACACAAGTAACAAAAGTGGTTATTACAGCGAGGGTGGGATGTGATCAGTTTTCCTACCCTCTAAGTAGCTGATTACACATTCCTTTGAGTAGGTGAATTATAAGTTGATATGGTTTCATTCTTTGTGTTCATATCCCTGGTGTCTTGCACAGTTTCTGTCATATAGTGGCTGCTTAATAAATATTTGATGATCGATTGAGGAGAATCCATGGGGTTGTAGGGAGCCCTAGTGCCCACTTTGGAAATAATGTCCTTTCACACGAGGAAATTGAGACTCACAACAGGAATAGGTCAAAACTAATAAACATAGGTATTTGGGAGATTGACACTAAGGTCACCTGATTTCAGACCAAGTCCTTTTCCTACCACATCACAATCTTTCCAAACATAAGGGAATTTTTTTTAAAGGTAGATCTAATTTCCTAGATTTACACATCCAAAAACATGCTATAATTCAAACCTCTCACAGAGTCCAAGGAAAGGTTACATACTTTATCTTTCTCTGTGTTCCAAAGGATATGAATTGTTTCTATACATTTCCCTTCATACATACATATTATACACATAAATGTATAGATACATATAAGCATGTGTGTATAGTTATATATACACAGATATGTGTGAGCTATATACACATAAAACACATATATTTGTGCTTGAATAGCTGCAAGTATTAACTCTTGCTGTCAAACCCCACTCTTACTTTTCCCAGTATATGTCATGATTATTTAAGCTGAGTGCAGTGATGCTTTCTCTTCTCTCTGTATTGGTTGTGCTTATCTATAGTTCATTAGGAGCCAGAGATCTTTTGCCTGTGGGAGAGCCAGCAGCAATTGCAGCTGGCCTCCTCAAGAGCCTGTCTTTCTTCAGGATAGCAAGGTCATTGAAGAGCTTGTTGCTCATTATAAACAGAGATACACAGGGGGAGTGGGAGAAGACCAAGCAACAGCCATGAAGATGCAATGAGGAAACAGCCACCCAAGAGAGTGTTGATTTCTCTGTTCTCTACACTTGGACTCCCACTTCATCATTCACCAGTGTGACATGAAACTACAATACAATATATGCAAGTGCCCCTTACTCTGTGAAGGGGGAGGCATCCTGGGAGCAATTTACAACCCATAAGAAATTGATTTTTTTTATGCTTCTTTCTTTGAATTACAAGTATAGAACCGAATTTGAGAGGTAGCTGGTTCTTAATACTCAACTGTCCTGTCCTTCTCCATCTCAAGTGCACACAAAAACATACCATCCTTACTATGGGCTATTCACCAATCCATTCTCTCTCTCTCTGACTTTCTCTCTTTCATTCTCTCTCTCTTCCCATCTTCTCTTCCTCCTCTTCTTTCTAATTAACTCGGGTTTTTACTCCCTTCTCTGAAACATTCAGACAATACAGAAGTAAGTACATCAGCATCAAGTGCTTACGTATTAAGAGCTTAGTTGTAGAGGGGTCCTATATGATGTATTCTCTGAAGTTGTCGGAACACAGGCTCTATGGCATACCTTATCATTGCATATCAGCAGCAAAGACTCTGCTGAAATCTGAAGGGTGCCTCTGACTGGTCACAGGCTTACAGTGACTTGTTTTGGTTGACTGACAATATGGAACGTGTCACACAGCACAAGCCTGAGAGTAGATGCCTGAGAGTTTGCAAGTTGGATATTTTTCTTTTGGAGTAGAGGGAATCCTCATTCAACAGACCCTCATTTTGGTTAGATCAGAAGTTAACAGCTTCCATTTCTATAGTATTTCTCAAAAGGCTTGGGAAGTTAAATATTGTCATCCTGATTTTTGTTCATACAGGATCCAAGAGATGGAGCAAACCTCAATGGTCATTTAGGTAAAGTCATGTCTAAAACAAACCAATAAGCATTTATTGGATGAAGGAACTGGGGATATTGAGCTTAGAGAAGAGAAGACTCAATGCGAACATGACGTCAGTGTTCAAATATTTTAAGGGCCTTGATATGGAAATAGAGATTAGACTTGTGAAGGCACTAACAAGAACAATGGTTTGAATTTGCAAAGAGGTAAATTTAAGTTGGGCACTAGGAAAAATTTTCACATAATTAGAGCTGTCAAAGAGTGTGATGGTCTGCCTCTTGGGGTCGTAAATTCCCTTTCCATGGTCATCTTAAATCACAAACTAGATAACCCTTAGTAAAGAATGTTACAGTAAGGATTCCTTTGGGGGTAAACTTTGGACTACATGGTCAATAAGGTTCCTTATAACTCTCAAAATCCATGTATAAGATACTGTGGTAGATACAGGACGTAGTATATTAATTTTCTCAACAAGAAAAATCATGGAATTGATAACTCCACATCTAAGTATTACTGAATGTTCTTAGGAATTACTATTGTAACAATTATGAAAGCTACCTAAAAGTGGAAGGAGATGCCTTAGTAGGTAGTGGGTTTCTTCATAGTGGGGATCTTTAAGCAAAGGTTGGGTGGCCACTTGAGGGAGACGGGGAAGGGTAGAATTATGGAATGGGTAGTGTTAAGGAATGTTAAGGGGGTCCCTTCTGAGAAACTGCTGGGACTCTTGTAGACTATCTGTTCCCAGGGGAAAAGAATGCTGCTTTTGCCATAGCCTTGCTCTTTCCTTTAGGGAGGGGTTCTGTCCTTTTCCCACCTTTATTGCACCTTCCCCCTTTCCCATGCTACTCCTCTTTAGAAGGAGATTTCTGGTTTTTCCTCTTGCCTTTATAGTACTGTCATATATGCATAAACTTCTGTATGGACTGTGAACTCTTTGCTCTGGCTTTGGGTTCCACATGCACAGTCATTTCTCTTGTAATAAACCTAGTTTTCACATAAGATTTGTGAAGTTGTGGATAATAGCACACTAGATTAGGAGTCAGGAACACCTGGTTTCAAAGCCTTCCTCAGATGCTTAGTAGCTGTGTGACCTTAGGTAAATTACTTCACCTCTTTGGCACTCAGATTCTCTCCCTCTAAAAAATAAGGAGGTTGGATTCAATGACCTCTGAGGTCCTTTCCATATCTAAATCAGTTATCCTGTGAATTTTATTAAGGTACACTTTAGATTTTTAGATCCCTTTTAATTCTAGGATTCTGTGAATAATGTATTCGTCTAATGCCTTATGTTTGAGAAGTGTGTTGTGTATATTAGATTTCTTGTACATTTCATTAGATTTCTTGTACAATCCCAAGTTGATTAGCATGGGTATAACCATTTTTTTTGTTTATAGAAGGCAAAGATTAAAGACCCACAATGTGAATCAAACCCAGACAACCCATTTCCAAAACTAGTCATCTTTACACACCACACCCATGCTTTCTGTGATGTTGTTACAGAAGAAAAATAGTACTTGGGGAAGTGAGAAAAGAGGAACCAACTAAGTTCAAATAGTCATTTCCCTAAGAGATACTATCATTGAGAATTCTCCCCTGGGGAACTCGGAGGGCCCTCTGAATGAATTCAGAGTGAGGAACCAAAGTACAGGGAAATATGAACTGGATATTGAGTCAGAGAATTGTAATGGTAATAGGAACTTGAAGATCTTCCCTGCCCCTTAATAGGCTTAGGTGAATTTGAGGACCTTTCCTGATTTGAAAATAAATTCTGCCCCCTAATAGGCTGAATGTGGCTACCTGGAGCCTGTGATAGCAGTCTTGTTTTTCAGGAAGGCACAATTTTTGTTACTTTGTAGTCAAATGGGTCACAAGGGTTGTGATGTTCTCTGACCCTGGAGAAGGCTATATATACCATGATGTGAGGTTTTGCTTTGGGGCTTACTCATGGGAAGAGTTGTGTGATTTGGCCAGATGAGACTCTGGGCAACCATTGAGCTCCCTCCCCCCACCCTGGGCTTTGAAAACCCAGATGGTGGTGCTTCTCTCTCTGGTAATTGATTAGGTGTGGATGTGATGGTCAGACAGCTAAAAGCCCTGTCTGTTGGGATGCTGAATTGTGTTATTTTCTCTGTCTCTATTTTTGTTTTCTTGTAACTTCTGTTTGTTTTCTCTAAAGTTCAGAGTGCTGACTTTTTCATCTTATCTTATCCCTCTTATTTCATTGATGAGGAAACTGAGGCCTTGGAAGTTTCAAGTGACTTGTCCAAAGTCATACTGATAAGTGGGCTTTAAGTGACTCTAGTTCCACAAGAAATAAAGCATCAGAGGTGGGATTTTTAACCCAGATCCTCTGTCCACACTAGTATCTCATAGACATTTGTACCACACTAGTATTTCATAGACATTTTTCTCATTTTACAGAAAGGTCAAGTGAAGCCTGTTGGAGAATAGACTTACCGAAGGTCACACGGTTACTTATGAGAGTTAATGTGGTATTATAAAAGGGCTCTGACAACTCTGACTCTCAATCTCCCAATCTTTAAAAAGATAATCAAAATTGTCCTACATAACTTATAAGACTCTTATAAAAGAAGTACTGTGTCAAACTTAAAAGTATTATGAGAGTCTGCTAATATTTATATAATTTTTATAGAAGTGTGCTAAACTAACATATTTGTTTTCACCATATTAGTATTCCAGGCACCATTATGTTCATTTATGGATAAATAGCAATGATGACAGAGCTAGAACTAAGAACAAAATGACTGGAAGCCAATCTCTGTTCCCTCCACCAACCCATCACACCCCACTTTCTATTCAAAACTCAAGTTCTGAAAATTCAGCATCTAGAAATATTCTATTAAAAAATTTGAACACTGAAAGGGACTTAGAATCATCATTTACTCCACCCTCGCTGTCCCCCAACCCAGGTGGAGTCACATTTAAACCATCAAGATAAAAGGAAAATCCATTTTATTTTTGAAAGCCTTGAAAATCGGATCAAGCTACTGAACTTGGGACATGCTATTAACTGACATGGGAATTCTATTTCAAAAGTCCTCAAAGTGGAGACTGGCTAAGAACTGAAGTTCTTTTCTTTCACCAACCCTTTCCTGTTCCTCACATGGAGTAATAAGGTAAGAGCCCCACACCAATGAGCCTTGGGACAGGGTTTTTTTTTTTTTTTATTCCAATCAAATATCTAATACGCCCCCCTACACACACACACACACAAGAAGTCTTCAATGTCCTCTATTTAATTCTCCCCCACTTCTGCTTGAATCCATTTTATAGTCCTGCTCCAGATGGAGAGGGAGAATGGTTGTTTTTAAGGTTTACATTTGCAAGGTAAGTCAACAAGAAAGCACTGATTTCCTCCAAGGGGCTTTCTCTGCAAGGAGAACAACCTAAGGTCAGGTAGCCTGAGGCACCTTGGGGAGAACTTTATTACTCCTGTTTTCAGAATTCTCAGCTAAGGAGGATGAAGATTAAGTCACATTCTTTTCTTTTTTTATGCTTTTTCCTACAAATAAAATTCTTGTATTAGAAGAACCATGATAATCACCATCATAAATGATAATAGCTCATATGTACATAGTGTTTCACAGTTTACAAAGCAGAACTACACTGGAAAAGAGATGAATTTTTTTTTTCTTTATTTCCCTGGAGTTTTTACTCAGGAGAAAAATGTGATGACTAATGCTTTTGATTATTATTGATGATGATGCTAATGACAGCTGGAATTTATATACCACTTTTAAGGTGACAAAATGTTTTAAATACCTCATCTCATCTTATCCTTTTCCTCCCCATAACAGCTAGCATTTATATAGTACTTTGCTTTACAAAGACCATTTCATTTGATCCTTGCAACAACCCTGGGTGGTAGCTGCTATCTCTTTTTACAGATGAGGAAACAGAGGCATGTAGAGGTTAAGTGATCTGTTCTGGGTCATACAGCTAGCAAATGTCCAGGGTCACATTTAAGCTCAGATTTTCCTGACTCCAGTTCTAGCAACTGATGTACTGTACCACCTACCTGCCTAATGATAACCCTGTGAAGAAATGAAAAGATTTTTTTTTGGGGGGGGGTATTGGGGGCAGAGGGATTCTAGGGTGGTACCGAATCTATGATTTTATTGTTATAGGTCACTCCTTTTAAGAAATCTTTCTACCAATGCAGTCTACCAATAGCTCTGAAATTTATAGCCTTAGAGTAGGGATGGGAAATCTGTAACCTTGAGGACACATGTGGCCCTCTAGGTCCAGTGCAGCCACACTTGAGGACCTAGATGGCCACATGTGGCCTCGAGGTTGAGGGTTCCTCATTCCTGTCTTAGAGAGTTGTCTGGGAACAGTGAGTGATTAAGTGACTTGTCCAGGATCATAGTCAGAACATGTCTCAGACAGGACTTGTACCTAGCTTCCCCCCTTGCGTCAAATCTCTCCCAGTTCATCTTTCACTCAGTTGCCAAGGTGATTTTCCAAAATCTCAGGTCTGACTATATTACTACTCCCTTACACAATAAACAGCAGCTCACTATAGTATCCAGGACCAAAAACAAAATGTTCTTTTTCATTTTCAAACCCCTTCACAATCTGGCCCCTTCCCACACTTCTGCTTCCTCTATAATCCAGGAATAGTTTCTCACACAGGCCACCCCATCTCCCAATTCCATTAATTTTCAATGACTGCCCCCTCCCCATATCTGGCAGGCTTCCCCTCCTCATCTAGCTCCTGACTCCCCTGTACTCCTTCTAGGTTCTCCTCAGATTCTGCCTTCTGCCAAAAACTTTTCCTGGTCATTTCCTGATCCCAGTGGTAGATTGCTAGGGACTCCCCTCTGAGATTATTTCCAATTTACCTGCATAAATCTTGCATGTACGTAGTTGTTTGCTTGTTTCCCCCATTAGAAGTGTTTTTGCTTTTATAGAGAGGCCCCTAAAACTTTACATTTTAGGTAAACCTAAAACTTTACTAAGTCTCTTAAAACACACTGTATTTGAATCTCCCACACATAATACAATGCCTTATTCATAGTAAGTGCTTAATAAATGAGTCTTGATTGACTTTCTATCAATTAGGCCAAACTATCACTCACAGCATATTAGTATTCCCGTTACACAGATGAAAAAACTGAGGCTGAGAAAGGATGACTTATTTAAAGTTACCCAGTTTGAAAGTAAAAGAAAAAAACTGAATCTAGATCTTTGTGATTCTAAATTCCATACTTTATCCACTATTTCGCATTGCTTTCCTCAATAATAAAATAATAATAATTCAGTTGAGCAACATTGTGTTTATTTTGTGCATTTGAAACCATTATTCTGTGAAGAGGGTCATAGACTTCCCTCATTTGCCAAAAGGTGATTTGTAATACAAAAAGGTTAAGAAGCCCTGATCTAGAGTCTCTGGGGAACACGAAGCTTGCTGCCTCTCACTGTAAGTGTATCTGTAAAGTATTGGGTTGTCCATCGCACTATTCCTTCCCTAGGAGGAGGCCAGATGTGGGCAGGGGAAACTGAGTGTATCCCACTCTGAACAATTCTCGCTTGTGTTTGGCATCATCAGCCATTGGGGAAAGTGGAGGGTGTCTAGCTGGGTGGAGCAAGGATAAGAATGAGGGGAACCAATTTTAAGATGCAAAGATGAAGATGACTAAGGGCAGGCTTGAAGTCAAGAGGACAACTTAAACAATGTAGCAGCGATAAAACAAGAAAAGCTGTAATGAATGTTGCCCCGGTCAGAATCAGGATGAAGCCATATGATAATTGCAGGAATGGACCACTGCTGAGAAAAATCATGGAGAGGCAAGGGGAGAGGATTTGTATGTTTCTTTTGATTGGGGGCAGGGGGGAAGGGTAACAGGCAGTGGAGGCTACAAACACTTGGCTATCTTAGAAAATAATCTCAGCTCTTTGAGGCTGCATCCTGACAGCTGGTCACTCCATATGTGTGTGAGGATAACTACAGCAATGAATTAATGTTCTAATCATACCCCTAGAAGACAAACTACTTTGCAGCACACAGGGATGTCACTAGCAAGGGGATTTGGGGGTAATTTCCTGGCTGAAAAACAGGTTTGCCATGTGTCCATATGTCAAGTCTACCCACTGGCAAACACCAACACACCCACAAAGAGTTAGTTACTCTTTGAAACCAGTTACTGAATCCCTGCCAGTATTTGTTGGGTAAACAGGTTTAAACTCAATCTAGCCCAGATTGCCATTTTCTCTCCCTTTCTCAGACAGTTTGGCACCTGATAATGTACTACTTCAAGGAGAGACAAAGAAATGGCCTCAAAAAAAATCTTCTAGAGCTCTCCTAAACCACTTAAGAAGAAAAAAAAAACTGTTTATTCACCTCATTTTCCACACTGGTAGGAAATCTGTTTCTGTCTCTCCACAAATTCAAACATTCAACAGCCTAAAATTTTATCTATATATTATTTATCATATCTCAGGACATATATTCTCTTTCAAAGAGAATGGTAATCAATGAGCTTGTTTGTTCTATACATAAGCAGGGGTTCTTAACCTGGTAGTTGTTTTTAATTTTTTTAACAATAGGTTTTGAGGACTGTATTTCAATAAAATATGTTTCCTTTGTAATTCTATATAATTAATTTTATACATTTGAAAACAGTTTTGAGAAATGCTTCAGTCTTATGACATTTTTTCCCTATATATACTATGCTCCAACAAAACAGGTCCATTCCCTATACCCTCAAAACCCTATGTGTTTTCCTACCTCTATGTATTTGAGCATGACATCCCCTTTGCCCTATAGAATGCCCACCCATTGTTTATGACCCAAATCTAATACCTCTTCCCTTATGAAACTTCCCCCATTGCCTCCTTGTTAGACCATTTCTTTCAGACATCCCCTTAGCAACTTTCTAATAGCAATCACCGTGTTCTACCATTCTCTGTGGCTTTTTTCTCCTACTAGATGACAATCTCTGTGAGAACAACCTCTGATAAGACTCTTAGTTTCATATAAATGTTGTATCTCCCTAAGAGGTAGGTAAAGTTGTTCTGCATACAGCAGAAATTTAGTAAGTGCTCACTGAAGGGTAAAGAAATTGGCTAGCCTTTTGGAGACATTTCTGTATAGGCCAGGGATACTTTAATATGCAATGGCATAGATTTGATGACAAAATAAAGAGATTTATTTATCAATAATGCACAAAGATTATATGTTTACCACAAAATAATCTTAACTTATAAAGTTAATAGACTATGATTCGAAAGGACAACATGATATCACATATCCAGAATTCTTATATCATTGTAATTAATTTCATCTCAGTGGCATAATGGATAGAGTGCCAAGCCTGGAGTCAAAAGACCTGAGTCCAAATCCAATCTTAGACACTTACTAACTTCATGACCCTGAGCAAGTCACTTAACATTTTTTTGACTCAGTTTCCTCAACTGAAAACTGAGGATAATAATAATACCTATTTCCTAGGGTTGTTGTGAAGATCAAATAAGATTATACTTGTTTGTATGTGTGTGTGTGTGTGTGTGTGTGTCTGTGTGTGTTTGCATGCATGTGCATATGTCCTTTTTTATTTTGGGGGAGGTAAAAAAGCACTTAGTACTGTTCCTGGAACATAGTGGGATATGTGTATGTTTGTATGTATGTGTGCATATACATATGCAAATATATATGTGTGTGTGTGAGTGTTTATTCCCTTTCCACTCCCTTGCCCCTTCATCCTGAACCACCCTCTATGTGTGAAACAGGTGTGATATAATGGAAAAGAGTAATTAACACAAAGCTATAATAACTACCTCTCAATCCTGAATCCACTACATATTCACTATTAAGAGGTGAGACTTCAGGCAAACCACTAACCTTTCAGTTTCCTCATCTATAAAACTTGAATAACAGTCACAATCTTGCTCACAGGGTTGCCATGAGGGCCAACTGGGATGATATAAAGTGGTTTATAAACCCTAAAGTGAAATATAAATATCAGCCATCGAAATTATTTTTTTTTCTAGCTAGCTGAGAAGCTGAGTGCCCTTCAAAGTGTTGCTGTCCTTATCTGCTTAAGTTATGCCAAGTGCCAGAATAATCCAATTACACTCAGAAGATATATACGTTTGTGCACTTATCATAATTGATTTAATTGGCTTTAGCTAATCAATTTGGAATTTTTTTTTTCCTTTCCAGAGAAGTGGGAAGCTGGGTAAGGTATATACCATTTCTACCTTTGACATTTATCAGCTATAGAACTGTATTGCAAGTCAATTCACCTCTCTGTCTCAGTTTCCTCATCTGTAAAGTCAATAAAGTGTTTTTTTAAGAGACTCAAATAAGATAATAAAAGTATTTTTTCCAGACCTTAGAGTGCTATATTTTATATAATGTATAAATATCAGCTATCTTCCCACCTCCCTATACCTGATATCATTAGTGAAGGGACCACCTAGTAAGGAAATTAATTCTACTAATGAAGATGAGCAACTCTTATGCAAATTTTATCCTTGTATGGTTGCCTGAGATCCTTTTAGGTTTAGTGATTTGCCCAGCATCACATAAGTGTCAGAAGTGGGACTATGAGAAAGAATGAATGAGTCAGTGAATGAAGCATGTATTAAATACTTTAGTATATACTAATTCTATGTAAAGTGTTCGGGCTACAAGTATAAAACTCAGAAAGTCCCACCTCCTTGGGAACATTCTAATGGGGAGACAACACAGATGGGAGGTTTCAAGTTCAAGTTACATGGAAAGGTCCCGTGGTCCTTCTGGTGTAACAACAAAGCAGGAGATAATACTTCATCTTGAATGTTGTTTTCATTGGGGGGGGGGAATAAATAGGTTTCTGAGGCTAAAATCATTTAACAGTAGCATAGCCTTTGGTGACAAGAACAAGAACTTTCTTTTCTTTAAATAGATGTGGCAGTAGCACCTGCAGGAGAAGTTGCCAGGTTTGTTTGCCACAGGAGGTCACTTTTCAGGACAATTCTGTGAGCACTGGGTTGTAAGCATTGCTTGTAGGTTCAGGGTACTGGATTGTCTCCATCAGGAACCATGGGGATGCTAATTAAGGTGGTGGTTTGATTTTCACAGCGCATGGCCCATGCTACCTCTTGTTTCTCCCTTAGGGTCCCTTGTTGCTCCAGGCAGCTTGGATTGCCTGCCCAGTGAGTGGAAGTTCATTGGTAATTTGGTGAAGATGGCTGGTCCCAGATGATGGCTTTGAGAGCTGGCCTGGAAGCAAGGCTGGTAGTTTGAGTCACATTGTGATCCCTAAGGCTCTTGTTCCCATAGGCTTGTTGATTGCAGCTGGTCAGCAGTTGTTCTTGTTTCTGATGATAAGAATGCAAGCCCTTCTCCACAATGATTTCTCGGGCAAAAGGAACTGGACTGGAAACAGGGCTGGTGGTTTTGGGATATTGTTATTGCCAAAGGCTCTTAGGATCCTGGGCTGCCTCCATTATGGTCTGAGGGGAGATAATGGTCAAAAGGCTAGTAGTGATTTGATTTCCACAGCAAAAGATTATCTCCCTACCCATTATACCATGTTGCCCTTTGTCATCGTTGTCATTATCATCATTCAGTAGAAAAAAAAATTCAGTAGAAAAAATAACAAGATTCTGTTGGTGACACTATATTGCTACTAATAATGCTTATGATCTCAGACAAATCAAAACTGGAGGTGACCTGAATAACAAGGTAAAGAAGTATGGTGGATGCAAGTGTAATTCATCAGATTAACAATCAATACACATTTATTTAATATTTGCTGTGTATCAAGTACTGTGCTAAGTGCTGAGAAACAGAAGAAAAAAAAGCAAAAGCAGTCCTTTCTCTCAGGAAGCTTAAATTCTAATTGAGGAGCCAATATAACCAATAAATATATAAAATATAAATACAGAATGTGTGGAAAATAACTGTAGAGGAGACTACTATTCAATGAGTGGCATAACTACATCGATAAGGCCAAAAATGAATTGGAAATAAGGCAGGCTTGACCATCACTAGCATTCACAATAAATTTCAAGGATCAGAAAAAAAGTTGCTAATGAACTGAGTTGAGTTATCCCAGGAACTAAGAATGATTTTCATATTTTTAAATGCAATTTAAAAAATGAAAAAAAATTCTTAGCTTGGAGGCTATACAAAAATAGGCAGCTAATTTGGTCTAGGCTGTAGTTTGAATATCCCTACTTAGAGAGAATTGATGGAAAGTCAGTCTGCACCAGTAGGGGGAGCTTCCATATCAATGAGAAAAGAGGTCTATCAAAAATTGTTAAGAGAAAACACATGTTGCTGAAAATTTATTAAAACCTTTTTTCTTTTGGAGACATTCTGAAGCATGGATCTGAAATCTACTAAACTACTAAATCTGAAATCTACTAAGCTAAATTTTAGTTTTGCCTGTGAAAACACCCAGAGTCAACTCATTGTTCCTTTTTTAAAAAAAACAAAAGTTGATACTTTTGGCCAAAAACAACATTATCTGACTTCATTCCACAGCGGCTGGGTTTTCCCTGAGACCTGATTGTATTTCAGTGGTGGGCAAATTGACCGTGTGTTATACCTAGGTAAGACTAGAGGATACATGTGGCTGAAAAAGAGCTGTTATGCCTACTGTTGCCAACCCAACAGTTTTTACCCACACCAGTGGCAAAAAAGGCATCCAAATATTATCATAACAATGATGATTTCTTTTAAACATCTACACAAAATCTGATTTACAAATAGTCCTGATCAAAAAGAAGATGAGGTACAATTTACAGCCATGTAAGTAGAAGTAGAGAAGTCATTAATCTAGCTTGATGAATCACTTGTGGGTTTTGTGGTATGAGTATTTTAAATACATGACTGACCCAAATGGATATATTCTACTGATGAGGAATGGCAGTTGGCCATTATCTGAAATATATTGTAATATACCTTTGGGGCACATTTCAATGTTAAAAGTTAAAGAAATAAATAGCTTTTTTTTTTTTTATTGCAGCCACAAGTACAGTGGCATAAGCTGGCAGCTTGAAGAGATGACTGCCTATAAATTTACTTACATTATGAGGCACTGTTTTAAATGGCCATGAAGCAGGTGTCTGCTATAGACTTGTACAAAACTAAGAGGTTCATAAAAATACAAATAAACAGCAAAGCTTGATCTCATGTCTTATAATTCAATATCTGACAGGACACAAAGGTTTTATTTTTAATTTGAGGAAAACACCAAACCATGCCACTATTCCCTATTCAAACAATCATGTACACATGCACACATACAGAGAGAACACACACACACACACACACACACACACACACACACACACAACACATACACATATCAGGCTACAAGTCCCTGGAATGAAGATGTACATAATGCAATCAATGTTTTGAAAATTCTTATTATTGCCATTTGTGCATGACAAAAGGTCATTCAGCATTAGAAATGAACTAATCGAATAAAAACCACATAAGGAAGATGATATCTAATGGAGTGACCAAAATAAAAAATGAAGTGGTCTTTTTTTTTTTTTTTTTTGAGCAAAAGCATTGTTTTTCCTTTGTTCCAAAGAGGCTTCAAAAGGAAAGATGAGATTTTAGGGAAATTGACTGTGAATTATGCATAAAAGCTCATAATAAAACTAAGGATAGACAGATTGATGAAATGGCCTAAGGAAGGCTATTTCATATAGAAAGACTGAGTATCAGAGAGGAAGATTTTATATTTAAGTAAAAAAAAAAACCTTAACAATTGGAGATATCCAAAAATGGAATACTTTGTTCTGAGGTGAAGCAGGGCCAAGGGCATCTCACAGGATAATAGATTTAGAGTTGGAAAGGACCTCAGAGATCTAGATGAGCCTCTTTATTTGACAGATAAAGAATAGAAGCTTTGGTAAGTAAAGAGACTTTTCTAAGGTCCTACGGGACCTAGGTTTGTAAGTAGCAGAGTGGAGGTTTTCTCCCCCAATGTCTGATTATAGAGCCAGTTCTTTGTCCATTGACTCAAACTTGGGTCTCTTGATTCCCTAGTCCCATGCTTTTTTGCCAGTAACTGGATTGACTTTGAAATATACTGTATTTTATAGATTAGATTTGTCAACTTACTTTGTTTTGCTTAGATATAAGTTAAAATTAATTTGCATTTCTTGGATACATGCTAGTTGACTTTGGGAGAGGAAGGTAGCCTAGAAGTATACAAAATGGCAGCCTAATACATTTGAGATAAAATAATTACAATAAGTAATCTATTGCAGAATGGAAAAGTAATAATCTACATGTGAATAACTGAGAGTTAATTGTAGTCTTCATACAATCAGAGGAGTAGGTTTTCCAACATAAGTGACTAAACATTCATCTGACAGCTGTGAGGAAGAAGAAGACCAAAAGTCCCTTAATTCCTTTATAAAAATTACTAAGACTCTTAAAAAATAAAAGAAAGTTTTTAGAGTTAGACAGGGGGAAAAATAAAGGAGTGAAATGGTTCAATGGGTCTGAATTTTTATATGAACTCCTGCATAGAACCTAGGTAAGAACAGAAAAAAGAGTAATTCTCATTTAAAGCGTGTGTGTGTGTGTGTGTGTGTGTGTGTGTGTGTGTGTGTGTGTGTGTGTGTAAGATACAGAGAGACAGAGAGAGAGAGAGAGAGAGAGAAAGAGAGAGAGTATGCTGAGAGCAGTGGGAGTAGAAGAATCAGTCTCCTTACTGGAAACATTTTGAGTTTGAGCCTACCAAGGACAATCATTTCCACTAAGGAATAGATGAAGGTATGCATTTCTAAGAAAAGGTATTGGTTCTCCCTTTATATACCTTCAAACTTAAAGCCACTACGATCTGCTAGGAACATACTGTGGAGGAAATCCACCCCCAAAATTGTTCCCTCTTCTTATGCTTCTGAAAACCTCCCAGTTATACCTCAACAAGTTCTGCTGAGCAACACTACAATTTTAACTACTGTTGTGCTCTGGCATGAATCAGTGTGTATATGAATTAGATAAAAAAAATACATAATAGATAGTATATAATTTATTATTACACAAATGTGTACTTCCCTCTGTCTCTCTGTCTCTGTCTCTAAACCACCCCCAACCCCAAAAACAAAGAACAAAATTAAAAGAATTTCCTAGATCCCCAAAGAATAATGTCTACCACAAGGCACTTAGAACTGAAAGTCAAGAGCATGGAGGTAGAAACAACATCCATTTACAAGCAAATTTTGAAGCTATAATTGAGCAGCCTGAAGAATGAGGCTGATTGGAAGGACTGGCCAAGAGACAAAAAAGCACCTGATGATTTGTAGAAGGTATGGACAAGAAGAGAATATGAAACAATGCCCAGAGACCACGGCCAAATCTATTTCAGGTGTTAAAAGAATGCTAATCTTCTAGGGAAAGTGTTCTTAATCCAGGATCTATGAAATTTGTCATTATTATTTTGATAACTGAATTTCAAATGGTTTCCTTTGCAATCCTCTGCATTTTATACATTTAAAAACATTGTTCTGAGAAGGGTTTCATAGCCTTAACCAGATTGCCAAAGGAGTTCATGTCAATAGATAGATAGATAGATGAGTAAATGAAAGGCAAATTATCTGTTCTAGCAGAAGGATAAGATATACACATGATAAAGCGTGGGGCAAAAAAGCCAATAAACAAATTAATCAGGTTTATTATGATTTTATTACTTTATTTTATCCAATGGGCGTGGCCTTCCAGAATATATATGATATCATCATAAGAATGAGTTGTATCCAATCATAAGCTGAAAACAAGGTATTTGGGGCAGCGAGGTGGTGTGATGGATAGAGCACTTGGTCCTGGGGTCAGGGGGAAACAAATTCAAATTTGACCTCCAACACTTACTAGCTATGTGACCTTGGGAAAGTCATTTAACTCTGATTGCCTCGACAAAAGAGGATATTATTTAAAGATGCCCAAGAAAAAGTTGACAACCATTTGCCAAACATATTGTAGAGAAGATTCTTGTTGGTCTAAATGGTTTCTGAAGTTTCTTCACACTGAGATTCTATTATTTTGAACATAAGAATCACAGTACCAAAGGAATTTTTTTTCCCTACAAGTATCAGCTACTGCTCTGTGGAGAAATGAAACATGAGTATTCATAGCTCCATGGTCTATAATACACTATTGTTCATATGGACCTTCTCAGTCCAATCTAGATTCCCAGGCACCAATGCTTCAAGTATGAAAGTCACCTTCAGTTTTATATTTGAAGATTACCATCAAATGATGTGAACCATAAAGAGAATAAAAGATAAAAGGAGAATACCCTAGCTCTTTTCCAGAAATGTGTTGGGGGTGGAAGGTGGTAAGGAGGGAGAGATGAGAGGGAAGAATATCCTGTAGCCTGACAGGCAGAGAAGTCCTAAGATTTTTGCCCAACTTTCAAGTGGTATATTTTCCCTAAGTATAAATTTTCTTGACTTCATTCTATCTAGTTTCACTCTACCCTATGGCATGGAACATCCTTAGACACTACCTATATTAGCGCACTAGTAAGATTCCATAGCCCTTAAACATTTATGGTTGTAGAAGGCATCCTTGATGTTGTATTAGGAGAGATCCCAGGCCACAGTTCTAAGATTGCATCATTGTCAATTTCCCTCTCATCTTCTTCTAAAACATGCCATATTTTTTTACCCATCTCTTTACCATCTACTCTCTAATCTCAAAGATGAAAGAATTCTGCCGGCCCCATTCTGCCTCCAGAAAACTAATCCTCTCTAAAATTTCCTCTATTACTTCTCCATATCTTATGTCTATTAGGATACCTAAAAAATCTCCCCCTCTCTCTTTTAACTCTGGATCCATAATCAAATCAAAATCATCATTGTTATTGGAAAAGGTTTGTCAAACAACTTACCAAATATTCCTTCTGAGTCTCCAAGGCTTCCAAAAACCAAACCGCCTTTCCTTAGCTAGTACTCATCAGTGTGTTATACCCTTCTTTTAGAAAGCAAACTCTTTCCAGGAATTACTCTTGTATTTCTATGCTCCAATACTTAGCAAAGCCCTTGAAAGAGCAAACACTTAACACTAGAAAGAATAGGTATGACAAGTTAATAACAATATTTTCAAAATTATTTTATTATTAAATATTATAATATTATAAAATACAATTTAATATTAAATGATATTATTAGTATAATTTCCTCTATAAAATATATTTTAAATACAAATAATTAAAAGAAAATATTATAATTTTACTTCAAAATAAAAACTTTCATTTGACTTGTCTCTAGCATCTAAGTTAATTGATGAAACTTGGACCTTTGTGGAATTCTTCAGTTTCAATCCTTTTAATAAATGCTTTCCCATTTATTCATTCATTCACTCTACTATTAACAAGCCTTTTAAAAATGCAGGCTCTATTTTTGACTCTTCAGGCATACATACCTTTGGAATGAGGAATCTTTATACTCATGAGTCACCAATGAAATGTGTTTAGGATATTGCAACTGATCAATTCCATTCATATGTCATTTTGCCAAAATCCCCCTATGACACTTGGTATTAAAAATACCATCTGTAATTGCTGCAGTGTTCATCTTTTCAAAATTATTCGCAGACACAATCACCATGGACTTCAATCTCTTTGTAGGACATGAGGGCCAGAGGATTTTATTGCCACTTTCTCCAAGCAAAGTAACGATGAAGCTGTTGGAACAAAATCTGAGCCTAAGGAATCCCAATTTTTCACCCCTGAGGCTATACCACCTGGAATCTCCACATGGGCAGGGAAATATGGCCTCACCCTCTTACTCCTATCTTGGGTTGCTCAGGTTTAGTGGAGAGCCAAGTTTCCTACTATGCACAAGTATTAGTGTTTTCTGTTGATGAGAAGGATTATGCTTTCTTAGTGGGGGTGTTTTCCTCAATCATATAAATACTGAAGTGTTTAAATTATTTCTAAATTGCATTTACTATAACAAGGCCAAATATTTAAGAAACCAGGGGCAGCCATCAAGCAAATATTTACACAATTTTTAAAAAAATATGCAGTGTTTATTCAGCAGACACTATTTAGTGTAAACACATGTTCATTGGCAACTGGAAGAACAGACGTATTGGAAGAGGCAGGGTAAGGGTTTGCATTGTGGAGACTGACTTGTTATGTATCTCAGTCTTCATGTCTTTGGATTACCTCCATTATGGATGACCTTCTTAATGTCAAATGAAATGATCTCAGAGACTTGATCACCACGTAACAGAAATCGATTGAACATCTAGTTAGGAGTACCTGCTGCTAAGAAGACCCTTGAGGAATATGAAAATAAGCGCAACTTATTTATTCCACTACCAATGGTTGTCTTCAAGTGTAGAATTGATAATCACTGGCAAAGGATACTACACAAAGGACTTCTGCTCAAATATGGCTGAGTTAGATACCCTTTGGAATTCTGACAGTCAATAATTCCTGTAGAAACACTAATGCATGTATTTTTGTTGTTTAGTCATTTCAGTCATGCCCAACTCTTCATGACTCCATTTCAGCTTTTCTTGGCAGAGATGCTGGAGTGGTTTGCTATTTCCTTCTTCAGCTCATTTTACAGATGAGGGAACTGACCCAAACAGGGTTACAAACAGGTGACTTGCCCAGGGTCACATAGCTAATGAGTGTCTGAGACCAGATTTGAAATAAGAAAGATGAATCTTCCTGACTCCAGGCCTAGCACTCTAGCCACTGCCCCACCTAGCTGCCCAATGCACATATATTTGTGAAGAAATATTGTAAGGTCTTTCAAACCTTTCTTTAGCTATACTGACCTGGTGCAGTTAGAAAAGGGCAACCTTTAGAGCCAGAGAATCTGGGTTCATGTTCCTCATCTGTAAAGTGAGGGGGTTGGGAGTGATAATCTTTAAATTTCTCTCTAACTTTTAATCTATGGATTTTAGACCATATGGAACAGTTTAAAAAGTTCAAGACCCTTCTGTCAGCTCTCTCTTGAAGAGTGAAGTGTTAAATTTACTAGCAAGCATTAGACTAATTCTTATTATTTAGAATCATAGAATAGTAGAATTGGAAGAAATATCAGTAAGAATTTAATTCAACCCTCTCATTTAACAGCTGAATAAAATGAGGCATAGAAAGGGTAAGCTACTTGACTGGAATTTAAGCACAATACCCATTATACAGCATATGCTTAATAAATAATTTGACATGATTTAACCAGACTTACTCAAGGTCACACAATTTAGAACTGGCAGAGCGTAAATATGAATCCAAGTCTGTATTTTCCAAATCTACTGTAGACATTGAGATTCAAGAATCCTAAATAGCGGCTTGAAAATTTTGATGAGAAAAATCTCTCTTCTACGTCACCATTGGCACCATGGAAATTCAAATTGAATTTTGACCATTGTCAAGTTCTAAAAAGGAATGACTACTACTGAGACTGAGAACTGAATAGTATCAGGTTCAGTTCAGTATTCAGGTTCAGTCCAGTATTCAGGTTCAGTCAGCATGTTAAAAAAAAATACCTCCTCCCCCCTTTACAACAACAACAAAAGTCCTGTCTCCTACTGTAACAATTGCAGTTCATATTCTGAATCATTAATGAGGTTTCATTTAAAAAAAAGTGACAAATCATTATCAATCCTAGCTATGTCTTCCCTCCAATAGAAAAGGGCAAGCCAAGAAAGGAGTGAAACCCCTCCCTCCCCTGAAGAATAGCTCTGACTGGCCCTAACATAATAAACTGCTGTTTACCTTTGGGATTCTACTTATGCCACATACACATTGTTCATCATGATTAAATGATCCTTTTTTATCTTTCTATGACAGTTACATATTTTAACAGGTGACAGTTTGCCTTTATAAGCAGCAAAACACTAGTTTATTAGTATGCTTGTGTGGCATAAAATAGAGTTCATTTTTTACTGAAATAACTGGAGGAAAGAAACATCAATTGTGCAAGGTTCTGAATGGCTCAATGGGTAGAGAAGGTACCGGCAATAAATTAAGATAGGTTTGCCTTATTTATGAGTCTTAGGTATTCCTTCACAGCTGAGACTCTGCATGAATTTTAAGTGGTCCTTTGATGGGCAAGTCCATCTGAAGCAGCATCATAAACTCTTACATGGTTTCACAATTAATTGTCTCTCTGCAGTAAACTCAAGGAAAAGCTTGACTTTACTGCCCGGAGGACTCTAGCCTGTTCTGAACCAAAGTCTCCTGTGCAGGCAGATTTCAAAGGAGAGTCATTATGATTCCACCAAGTCACTAATGTGACAATGCCGTTAGCATATCGACCAGTACCTAACTCAAGCTAACACTGGAAACAAACTCCTTCTGATGAAGTCAGCTGCTTAGAGGATAGTCACAGCAGAACGTGCCATCAAATTATCTCTTCGGGTACTGTGATTAATGCTTTCACTTCTGATATGACCAAGAAAAACAATTACTTCTAGAACTGGTGATTTTTATCATTATAATTGGTAAGGATAATAATAGTTCCCATTTATATAGAAGTGTACTAAAGCATATGAACAATTGAACAAAATGTGAAGAAAACATATTGAGAGAGACAATACTTTGAAAGAGATAACATGCTTTGAAAAAAAGTTGGCCCATAGCCTACTCTAACATGGAATGCCATAGCCTGGTACTGCCAATGAGTCCTGAGTTATTTGTTTATTTCTGTAGCTCTCATAGTAAGTGTCTTACAGATGTGAAATATGGCAGTCCCAGATGATGGACTGTTCTCAAGTTGCGTGATAGCGCAGCAGAGACCTAAGATAACGTGACTGTCTAGCATCGCATTTATTTGTTGCTGAGAGGACAGGCGTACCTTTCTCTCTACCATTTCCAGGACACATACCTGATGCTCAGAAGGCAAAACTCACTCAAGAATAGTCTTGCCTGCTTCTTGATGATTGTGATAGCATTCACTGGGGAGATAAGGATTGGCCAATAATGGCTATAGAGGCAAAAAATTGTGGTTTTGAATTCAGAACTTGAGGAGCTTTGTGAAGGCATGGGAAGATGAACAACAAATGCATTTTTCTTCTCTATTAAATAAAAACAAGCAACCAAAACACAACAGATCATGAAACTAATATTTTAGAACACATTTTTCTACCTCCTTCACTACCAGTATCCACACACAGGAAGCCAGAGGATATGTATTATACATATTTTCATTACAGGACTTTAAAAAAATCATTCAGCTTTTTGCACTCTTTTTCTCTTGCTAAAGTCGCTTCTGCCCTTTGAAAATATGAAAGCCCTTGAATGATTTTATATTTCCAAAGGGTAAAAGAGCTAAAGAGCACTCCTCTATTTCAGAGAGGGGGGAAAAAAGGCAATCAGTTTGCCTAAAGTGTTCTTTTAGAAAAGGGGGAAATGAACTTCCAGAGTGCTGGAGAGGAGTCACAGCACATAAAGTGCTATATATAGCACTCTGAGTCTATAGCAAGAAAGTTAAACATGTGAGAGACTAGGCAAAGCAAAAATTGTGTTTTGTGTCTACTGGGATCTGAAGGAGTCAAGTCAGTTCAGGACCATTCCTTGTGTAACTGACACTGAGATGGTATTAATTGACCCTCTTCAGCAAACTTATAAAGCAAATGAAAGGTGTCACTGATATCCTAAACTTCCCTTCTCTGGGCCCTTTTCAAAGTCTGTAAAGTACTCTTTTCTCCTCCTCTCTTTCCTCCACCATGTTTAAGGAACCACACTCCAGGAAATGTCCATGGCAAAATATAGTTCTGGGAAAGTTCTTAAATCATGCAGTTCACACTTAACATGTGAACCTCAATCTTAAATCAAGAAATGACCTTGTTTGGAATATTTTCATTTGAAGTCATATCTCTAATTTCTGAGGAAAGAATTGACATGGAAATTAATTTTAACATTGTTAACCTCAAATGTAATATTCCCTCCCCTCCCTCTAAATAATCCTAGTAATATCAGAATTCTAATAGCATCCCTACATTTCTGCTCTATAGACACTTATTCTTAATTAAGTTTGGGGGAAGGATTGCTGGATTGGGGGGAAGGGGTCTGATGGGACACAGCTCTGGGAACCCCTTTGAATCTTCCCATTTGATGAGGCATTTGCCTGAGGCCATAAGCTTTTCATTATCCCAAGGCCCAAATCTCTGTTACTCTTAACCTAGCCTAGCCTTCCATTGTCCAGCTACTTCCCATCCTCGATCCTATCAAAATATCTGTACCCAGATCTGTTACACTTAAACTAGTCTATCTCACTGTTGTCTGTCATCTCCAAGTATACTTTTGCTATTTCCTGGAGTCTGACCTCAGTCCCAGCAAGAACCTCCTTAAACTCCTCCTCAACACCCTCCTCAAACCCCTCCTCCAGATCACCCTTATATCCCTCCCACAGTCTTTCTGTATAAAAGATCTATTTTGCTTCCATGAAAGTGCTCAGATTCCTTAAGGGTCTGTCCAATTTGTATGAATTTTAGAATCATGCCCACCCTGACTGGTGTTCTAATAAACATTGTCTAAAATAAACCTTGGCTTAAAGAATGCTCCAGTTGAATTTATTCAGGCAGGACCCTTGTGTTGCTACTTCAGGGTTCCAGCACCCCTAAACCTCAACACTATGACCACATTGCTTTTGTCTTATGTTAAAGTAATTTTAGACATCACCTTTCTAGTGTAGAATTGTACCTGTAGATATTTTCCAAATATATTTCACTCCAGTCTAAGTGTGCTTAGTCTTTTGAGCAATGAATGAATGATACAGTATACATGTATGATTAGTTCCTCATGAACTAATGAGGAAAATGAGAAGCCACTCTACCTCTAGGAAAGTAATTAGATCACAATTTCTCCCCCCTCCCCAAATCTCTACCACTAACATGAGAAAGGACCGAAAGCAATAATTCCCATTAATGTTAAGGGATTTGGCATCAACTAATCTTTTCCTAGGACAAGGTAATTTGATAACTCCTACTTTAATGTAAGTTGCTGTAATAAAGAATTATTCTTTGGATGCATAGCATAGATATTTCCTCTTCCAGCTATTGACCTTTCTTTTATTTACTCTTAATAAAAGGAACATTTAATCTGGTTCTTAGGTAAGGCACAGGAACTAGCCATAAGCATAAAACTAGTAAAATAGTATACAAAAATATCTTTCAAAGACTGTTGTTCTTGCATGTCAATGATACATCCTGACCAGGCATGAGGAAATGGTCTCAAAGGATATAGAAAAGTAAGTACTTAACAATCTATTATGTTGAAAGAAAGGTAATTGTCTATCCTCTGAACTTAGATTCTAGGGATGGGATGGGAAGAGACAGTGGGGGGCCTTAGTGGCTAACATAATAATAGTAATCAGTATTTATATAATGTTTTAAAGTTGTCCAGAGTATTTTATATGGTTCAGATTAGTGAGTTTAAGCTTTGCCTTATACTTCCTGGGTAAGATTGTCCCTATCAGATGATCTCTTTAAACCAGGGGTGGGGAACTTGTGGCCTCAGGCCACATCTGGCCTTCTAGGTCCTTAGGTGCAGCCTTTTGACTAAGTCCAAGTTTGATTAGGTCAAAGGGCAGCACTTGAGAACCTAGAAGGCCATAGGTTCCCCACCCCTGCTCTAGGCTGTATTGTTTTCCTCTTTGGTCTCTTCTCACCAAAAATCAGAAACTCAAACTCCTACCCCCAGAAACTTCTGATCTGTGAGCTTTTCCCTTCTTTTAATCTAGTGTCTGGATCACCACACCATGTCACTTCCAAGCCATGCCCATGACATTTCACCATAGGGATATTTTCTTCCATGTCTAACTTTTCCAATACCTGTTCCCCTATGTGTATGTGTCTTCTCTAAATTAGAATGTAAACTCCTTGAGGTCAAGAACTGTCTTGCTTTCTCGTATTTGTATTCCTAGGACCTTATACAGAGTAAATATTTATTTTTAATTCATTCGCTCATCCATTTTTTTTTGTTACTTCATTTGAGCCTAACAAAAAGTCCTATAGGACAAACCCTGCTATCAGTACCCCCATTTTACAGATGTAAGCATTGAGGATCTGTTGTGTTAAATGAATTACCCATAGTAATACATTTCCTGACTCTAAGTCAGGGACATTATCTGCTATGTTATATTGTCTCTCTGTGGTAACTGTAGAATAAGGAAGGAAGAGGAAGAAATTAGGAGACATATTGAAATGACAAAATAGAGTCCTAATGTAATTTAATAATGTGATTTAGGGCTAAAAAGGCAATAAAGATCAACTAGGCATATAAACTGATTATGTGATTACACTGGTATAGAGAACTCTGTGTTGAAGAAACTTCCTCTACTAATGCAAGTCAGTATGTTTCTGCAATTTATATTCTTAGAGTTGCCTAGAACAAATTTGTTGTCCAAAGACCAGATGTAGCCAACAAAAGTCATGGTATACTCCAAACAGATTAAATGTACTTGGGAAATGCTTAACAAAATGAACTGAAACACATTACCACATAGTTAATGCTAATTTGTGGTTTTCTAAGTCAGTATGTGACCCCCCACCAGGGATCCTCTTTGATTTGAGTTTGACATCATTGATCTTGAACAGGAGAGTTTGTGACTTGTTGGAGGCATAAAACTGTGACAGACTGAACATTTGCAGGAGATCTTCTAAAACTGAGGTGCACTCTTTACTATGCAGGATACCTCTAAGAGATGGAGAATGGAAGGGATGGAGAGAGGGAAGGAAAGAAGGAAGCAAGGTAGGAAGAATGAGAAAGACATAGAGAAAAAAAGAGAAATGGAGACAGAGAAAGCTTTTCATTTATTAAATCTCACCCACTTTACCAACACACCTGACTGAAGTGAGGCCTAAAGCCCTAAATTATCAAAAGCCCATAGTAAAAACCATTTTCCCATCTGGGAAGTTATGATTAAAAAACATTTTAGAACAATCTCTTCACCGTCAATGACAAAATTAGCATTCGTTGCAAAGTTGATTGAAAGTTGATTTAACTCACCCTGGTTAATGGTCTCTTAGAAACACCTTGTTGAGAAAAGTTTTTTCAGGAGACTAAGAAAGCCTCTTTTTTGTTTGTTTGTTTGTTTTTTGAAGGGGGCGGGCAGGGAAATTGGGGTTAAGTGGCTTGCCCAATGTCACAAGGCTAGTAAGTGTTAAGTGTCTGAGGCCAGATTTGAATTCAGGTCCTCCTGACTCTAGGGCCAGTGCTCTACTCACTGCACCACCTAGCCACCCCAACCTTCTTTAAAAGGAATGTCATATATAAGTTCCCTCTGGATATTGATTTTTCCCATTCTATTAGAATTAGCAAATAAAACAATGTAGTTCCAGGCTCAATTTAAATACTTATATGCATATACACATAAGCAGAATTAAGATACTGTTTTAAGATAGTTGTTTTAAAATATAATTGGGGAAAATATTTTTTTAAATGCATCCTATGTATGTGATCATACCATTGGATGGGAAATGTCTGTGGTATTTTAGAAAGCATATTTATAAGACTCTAGATAACTTCATATTAGGAAGAGAGGAAACAGGGATTGAGTATGAGAAAATAAGCTAAATAGGACATTCTGCAGATTATAAACCTAACACAATTATCATCTTCAGCAAAGTTACAATAAAACCTTAATTCATCAAGGAACTGGTGATTCCATCCCAGTTAGCTGTAGCTCTAGGTGTGTAGATCATAATCAGTCTGTGAATTTTGGGGGGTAAGGAGGGACAATTATTTTAGACTCTCCCATCAAATGTCCATAAAGGATCTACATAATTCATGGGAAGCCTTCTTTTGGGACTTTTAATGCTCCATGGGAACTCACTGATATCTCTTCGTTTTTATGCATGAGTATGGCTTACTTCTTTAAATATTTATATCATATTATTATAATTATACTTATATATACTAGATTTATATTTCAGGATATATAAATATGTATATTTGTAGAATATTTATATTTCCTGTTATATATTTCCTGGATTGTTCTCTTCATTATGCTTCCTATATAGATGTAAATCATACATGGTAATTTCATGGTAACATCTTAAAGGCTACTTATACCCACCATGTGTCTCACCACTGCCCTTTGAGTCAACGCCCAGTTTCAACACTTTGGACATGACAGCATTCCTTGACTCAAAGCTATACTAAATTACTGGAAGAAGGAATATTAAAAAGATGCCTTTCTGTTTTAGGATGGAGTTTGAGTGTATTAAAACTGCTATATATTTTACTAAACATAATCCATCCTGCTCTTTTCATCCTAGGCAATTTGAGGTTTCCACCCTCTCTCTATAATGTCAGTCCAACATATATATGTACTTGTGGTCCAACTCAATGGACTGTCCATTTAACTGGAAACACACACACACACACACTACTTTTTTTAATCCAAAAAAGATAAATTTTATTAATAAATCCATGTGAATAAGAGGTTGCAAAAATAACTTCTTTAATCTTAATTAAATTTTCCTTTGAAAATTCGACTGGTTTTTTTTTCTTAGTGTTCAATTACAAGGGTTAAACATATACACATGTAATGGCCAGGAAACAGTTAAATGATACTTTATGAAATTAGAAACCAGCCAAGTAGACACTTCATGGACTTAAGAAAGGAGTCAAGAAATTGGCCTAGAGTAATTTGTCATTATGCTCTGTGCCCCTCCCTGCTTACCATACCCACAGATGTAATCACAAACCCCCCTTGCTTAGTAACAGCTTGCTTGCATCTATATGGTAACCTGCATAGTAACTAATTGTGTTAGTTAGATACATAAACCAAGAAAATTATATAAAAGGTTCCTCACCCCTGAGCTCTGGGCTGCTCCCCCTCTTGAATTGGCATGGAGTAGCCCTAGCTGGTAAATTAAAGCTCCTTAAAACTTTTAATTAAGACTCTGTGGTCACTTTGTTAAGACTCATCATTTACACAGAGAAAGAGAGAGAAAGAGAGAGAGAGAGAGAGAGAGAGAGAGAGAGAGAGAAAGGGAGAAAGAGAAAGAGAGAAAGAACAGAATAGAATTTGAGCTCTCTGTGTGGTATCATCAGAATTCATGCTTGTCTATATAAAGACCATCATATGTTGCCCTAATCAGAGTACAACCTCTGCAGACTTTTATGGCATCTGAGAAGTCAGATAAATTGAAATTTCCGCTTAAGTAAAGGGAACTTCAGTCTTAAAAACCTTAATCTTTCCCTTCCTGGCCCTGTTATTGACTTCTGGATTTAAAAACCACACCTCTGCTGCTGTCTCATTCTACTACTTCTCTCAGAATCTGGGACTACTTGACCACCTTTGTGGCATTTTCAAACTAGAATATCCCCTTGTATGCCCCACCCCTTTCCCCATTCTCCCATTGGCGAGTTTTTCCTTGGACCTCCATTTTGTGGAAGGAACTAATCTAATCTAATTCCTAGATGCTAGACTTTAAAATTATGACTTCATACTGAGTACCTTCATTCTCTTCCCCACCCACCCCTTTTCAGTCTCCTCTCCTGTATTATCTTCCAGAGAATGCCTTTCTTTACCTGACTCTAAGTGAGTAGTATCTGAAAAAGGTCTTAGCCTACCAGGGTCTCCCATTGCATCCTGGGTCATCTCCAGTCATCCTGAAGAATATCTGACTCCTAGAAGAGAAAGTGAGGCTAGTGACCTTGCACAGCTCTTCCTCACTCAAATCAAAGTCAACTGCGAGTCCTGCCCTTATTTCCCTGATGCCATGGCCCTCTTCTAAAATGAAGGACAAACACAAAAACAATAAGAATTTCTACCTGACATTATATAATTTCTTAAAAGTATTTAATAAATGTTTGTTTCCTGCCTTCCTTCTTAACAAAAGTGTTAAGAGCTCCATTATCCCATGTTCTGATTCATTCTCAAATCAAAAATAAAGCAGAAAATGGCAAAGTGAATCAAAACTGTTAATAACCCTTCTGGGAATAAGCAAGTTGAGTTATATGGTTGTCCCTGGGGGAATTATGGCATGGAGGGAGGAGGAATCTATTCTGAACATCAGTGTAATAATCCTCTTCACTCACCTTCCTGATCTAGAGAGAGAAAATGCTTTCAGTTCATTTCTTTTATTTGATTAACACAATGATCCAGGCTAGAGCTGTGTAAATGTGTCCTTCTGGAGCTAAAGAGCCTGCTCCTGGCTGAAGCTGAGGCACTGTCAAGGAGATGGACACTAGCTCTAGTACAAAATGGATCATTCAAGATTTATTAAGTAGTCTTAAACCTTCAGGGTACTGTGCTAAAGAAAGAAAAAAAATGACCTTACAGGGTTGCTGGGAAGGAAATTCTTTGTAAACTTTAATAGGTTGCATATATTATATAAACCATTAGTACTTGTTCTTGAAGGCAGCTAGGTTGCACAGTGGATAGAGTGCCTGGCTTGCAGTCACAAAGATTCATCTTCCTGAGTTCAAATATGGCCTCAGACACTTGCTAGTGTGATCCTGGGAAAGTCACTTACCCCATTTCCTTCAGTTTTCTCACCTGTAAAATGAACTAGAGAAGGAAATGGTGAAGCACCCTAGTATCTCTGGCATGAAAACCCCAAATTTGGTCACTATTCAGAAATGACTGAAACAAACGAACAACAATAATAACAACTTGTTCTTAAGATGTTACCAGGTCTAGAATAGGCAGGTACTAGCAGAAATTTACTGATGGAAGCGAATGGGAAAGACCCAACTTCTTGAATGGTACTGCCATAGCTAGTGATACAGGTTACATCTGAAGAACCAGATTTTGTCTTTATTTACCTTCACTTTCTAATATCTGTCATCAAAGATGGGAGACCATAGCCGTTATAGTTTCCTTCTGTTAACACTTAATATTTTTCCCCTGGCCTCTTCTAAACAGTCAACCAATAAGTACAGGTGAAATTCCCACTAAGTTGTAGGCACTGTGAGATGCATAAAACGAACTGTAATACTCTCTGCCCTCAAAGAGCTTACATTATTTCAGAGGAGACATCCTAAACACATTTAAATATGTATAACATAAGTGAATATAATACAAGATAATAGGGAGGCCCTAACAACTTGCAGATCAGAAAAGACCACATGCAGAAAATGATGTTTGAGCCTGCATCCCTGGCAGGAAGACAGACAGGGTAAAGTAAAAAAAAAGAAGAGAAATGGAATGCTGTGAGTGAAATATAGTATGAAGGCCAGTTCAGCTTGAAGCAAGAGAATATAAAGGGAAGTAACATAAAATAAACCTAGAAAAGTAAATTGGAGTCCAGGTTTTGAAGAACTTTAAATGATTAACTTTAGTATGTATTTAATCATAGAGGTAGCAGGGAACTACTGGAATTTATTATGTAAGGGAATAACATGGTCATACCTCTTCTTCAGGTTTATACTTTGGCAACTCTGTGAAAGATAGATTGAAGAGGTTGTTGTTTGTCCTTCATCATGGGGTGATTCCTTGATTTTCAAATGAATTGAAATGAGATAGAGGTGAACAAAGTCATCACCCTCATACTGTTTTCCAGAGTCATAAAAGGCCAGTAAGCAAGACAAAAGTCAAGATAACTAACATTGGCCCAGGTAGCCATGAATGACTTTGGGATCTTCAATGTCTGACCAAACGCTCAGCATTCCACAGAGCCTGCTTCAGCCTTCATGGCCCTTGGAACAAATTGCTCTCATCTGCTCATTCTGATTGTAAAAGTCTTCATGTGCTGGGTAGACATCTTCTTAACTTACTAATGGGTTTCAGGCCTGTTGGTTACCCTTAACTAACTTAGCCCATCTTCCAAGATGGAAAAGGAGAGATACAGATTAGAGGAAAACTAATTATGAAGCTTCTGAGATAGTCCAAGTGAAATGTAATAAAGATTTGTACTATAATGATATCTACATGAGTTAAAGGGAAAGATGCCAAAGTTATTGTGGATGTTAAAGGCTGAATATTCCCCAAGGTGGAGATCCTCTTCTTCTTCACCTCTATCTTTGGATCCCTAGTTTACATTCAATAAATAAAATAAGCAGTCAAAGAAGAGAACAGATACAAAAAGTGTGGATGTCAGGAACTGAATGATGCCCAAGCCTGGTATCCTCTTCCTCCTTACCTCAACATCTTTGAATGGATCCCTAGGCTCAATCAATCAATCATAAATTTTAAAAAGCTTATTAAAAGCCTACTATGTGGCAATCTCTGAGCTAGGCACTTGGGGAAATAAATGCAAAAAAGGAAGCTCAACTCAAGCACCATCTTCTGCCTTCTACCTTTCATGACCCCTTACCTGTTAGGGGCTTACTAGTCATTACCTTCTGTTTATTTTTTATGTTTTTTGCATATACTTATAGAAGCCATAGAAATGATAAGACTCAGAAATTGATTGAATATGTTGGTGATAGTGAGGATGTAAATATGACTCCAAGCTTGTGAAACTAGGTAATGAGAAGAATAGGGATGTCCTTACTAAGAATTGGAAATTTTTAAAGATGGGTGGGTTTTGGAGAAAACATGAATTCTATTTTGACATGTTGACTTTGAGATCCCTATAAGATGTCCAATTTGAACAGCCTGCTTCTTATCTGTTTGTTAAATCTTTATAAATGTGCTAGATTCCATGTGGCTAGCCATCCATTCCTTCCCCACCCCTCTGACTCCCAATCTGCCTGAGGAGTTACTTGAGGGTGGTATTTCCAAAGTGACTCATGGGGCAGCAGAGGCTGTAGGCATTTTACTCAAAAGTACATTATGACTGAAATAGCAAATGGCTAGAAAGTGATTTCAATAGGACTTAAAGTAGAAAGGAAACAGAGTTGATATAATCCCTAACCCTAATTTTAGAGATAAGGAAATCCATCATCATCATCACCATCATCACCATCATCACCATCATCATCAAGAACTGACTTTTCCCCAGGCTGCATACAAAGGAACTAAAAAATATATGATTCAAAACCAGGATTTCTGAGTTTATCTCTAATACTTAACTGATACCATTTGAAAATCTTCATATTGAAGCTTTAAGCTACCAAGGAGTCTTTTCCTAACACTGCTTTTGAGAAAAATGGGAGTAGAAAAAGTATGACTTTGATGTCCCTTTACCACGTCTTCCCTTTGCCCCCTCCCACTTGCAACCTCTGCCTACCCTTCAAATATTAATCTAAATAGCAAATGACTTCATCTGGCTCCCTGGTTGCCCAGAGCCTCCCAGCTGTGGTATCCATGAGATCTTGCTTTATTTGAATGTCAATGTGAGGAAAAGATAGCCAAAAGGATAATTTCTGATCCTATCACGAAAATATGCTATAAAATCCAAAGATAAATCAGTAAGCAATAGAAATCAGGCAATAGGCTTAAAAGAAACTATAAGAAACTCCACTTTGAATTACATTTTAGTTAGTAGCTCATCCTGAGCCAATATGTAGATGTCTTTGTGGGATAATTCTTCACTTTGGGATTCCTGGAAGATTCTATTACCAATTTTCCTTTTTGGACCTCAATTCCCACTTCTGTGACATGTAGATAATACTTAAGATCCTAGCTGTTTGAAGGGATTTGTGAAACTTTCATAGTATTTATAAAGTCCTTTGAGATCCTATACTGAAAGATGCCCTACAGGGACTAGGAATCAGTAGCTGCTTGCCTTACCCTTTTGCTATAAATGTCTTCTTTGAAATAACCTTGGATACTGCTCCAAAAGACCATCTTCTACCATACTTACTCAAACAGCATATCAGTCAAAACCACTTCATGTGTCCCTCATCAGAATTTTTTAAAATTGTCTCAATCAACAGCAGTTAATTGAAACATTCAGTATTCATATTTTTAACTAATATGAATCAATAAGAATGTTTTAAAAACATGCCAACAATTAAATATCAGTTTATACTTGGAAATCCTAATGCCCACACGTGTTCAAAACACCTGTCGGCAGTTTGCCTCTCCTAACTCTGTGTGACAGCACTACAGATGCTCCCTGGAGCAGTTTCATTTGGGAAATATCTTGGCTGGGGAAAATTCGACCGTCCATCATTTCTATAAATCATTGCTAAAAATATCCATCCTCTGAATATTTTGGCATCTAATCTCTAAGAATCCCAAGTCCTTAATGCCATGTGTATAACACCTTCCCCAGCAAAGTGGTTCCTGTAGGAATAATCACCATGATGTACTTTTCTGACTTTACATGTTGAATTTCAAATGCGAAGAATTGTTTTTACTTGTTCTCAAGACAGGCAAAGATTTTAAACTCTTTTTTTTCTTAATAATAAGAAATTGAAGTTGAGTTCAGATAAGAATAAGAAATTGTAGCCTTTAAGATTCTCACTACTTTATTCCAAGAAGGTTTGTCTTTCAAAGTTATTCAATAAGTTTTGTTAAGTCAACACTGAGAGCCTTTGCCAGAAAGCACAGCGTAAGATGAATATTAAAAATTTGCACCACCTAGTGTCCTCTGAATGACCACTGCATCCCTTTGTACAACAGCTCAACAATCAGGCTCAGCAGTTCATCAAAGCTGCCTATCCCATCTAATATATAGATCACATGTTCAGAAATTGGAAAGAAATTGACATGATATACAGTCTCATATGCACCTGCACACATACACACATTATTTGCTAGCACTGATATGGAAGGCCAGGAAATTCCTAAATGGCATTGATTAACTCATGCTGAAATGACAGTTATACGTGGTTATATATTTTGTTTGAGGAAATTAATGCAAAAGATTATTAGCATTCTTAAATCTAATATTTACTTCAGATAGGTTTCTAGAATACTAACAGGACCATTAAAAATAAAATATTGTATTATGTTCATAATGCTCATAATGATACATATAAAATAACAGTATTTATATCAAAGGTTTTTAAACTAGGGTTTATGATTTGAATTTCAGGGAGTCAGTGAATTTGGGTAGCAGAAAATATGTGTGTATAATATATGCACACCCTACAAATGGCTGGGATACAAAATATTGTATAAATAGGTATATCTCTATATAGATGTATACTATACACACATATATACTACATACCATATATGTGTGTGTATACTCGTATATGTGTGTATATACACACACATATGTATATTATATATACATTTTTAAATGTCTCATCTATGTATCATCAATCATCTATTTTCACTGCCTTCTAATGCTGAAATTTAGCACTTCCTAAATTTACCATTATTCTAAGAAGGACTTAAGACTTCACTATGACACATAAAAGATTAAGAACTTAGCAATTTTGTAGAGCTTTAAGATTCACAAATTTTTTTGCACATCTTAACCTTATGAGATTCTTATTATCTGCATTTTACAGATTAGGAAACTGAGGCTGATACAGGTTAAGTGACTTGCCCAGGATCATCTATCTATCAAGTATCAGAGCAGGATATATACTCTGCTGTTCCTGACTCCAGTTTTAACTTATAAAAGATAGAGTCTGCAGAGTAATAAATCAATTTTCTATCCTATGTAAATAGTATACATTTATTAAGCAGCTTTTACTTTGTTAGACACTGGAGGGATATACACATTTTAGATAAGCCCTGGTCCCTTCCCTATAGACTTTATATTCCCATTGGAGGATCAGACACCAGACTGATAGCAGCAGCATGGACTGGCTAGTGAGTTCATCTTGAAGCCAGTACACAAGGATTCATGTTCTATGTCTGACAAATATTGTCTGACCCTGGAAAGGTTCCTTCATCTTTAACTTTAAGCTATGAAGTTCCCAAGATGATAAGTATCTGAAAAGGTACCAACCTGCACTGTAGAAAAAATTTCCTCACCCAGAAATTCTCTATACCAATGAAACCACAGGTTTAGTCTTTATCTTTTACAAATGGCTATAATATAAAAGGTTACATAATTTGTGCTTTAAAGCTATAAAAATAAAGTGCTGTGTAGTGCCCTGGATTAATGATAGTTCTGTAATCCAGGTACCCTAGAGAGTCTATGATTTTGATTCAATTAGTATTTAAAGGTAATAATTCAATATTTATAGGGTCAGGGACTGGACCTGTGATTTCATTGATATAAGAAATACTTGGGTAATGAAATTCCTTTTGCCAATACAAGTCAGCAACTTCTTTGCCAGTTAGAGTCATAGAACATTACCTAGACCATTGACATGTTAAGAGACAAATGTAGGGTCACACAACCAATATGTGTCAGAAGTGGGAACTAAATCTAGGCCCTCCTGTATTTGAGGTGGGCTCTCTACTATACTACTCTGTGTTTCAATTCAATATATGTACCTCAAAATATACAGCATATTATGTACATCAAAATATCTATAATTTATTCTGTGTGGGTACTTTCTTGACCAATGAAAATTGAAATCCCTCTAGGCCTTAGTCCTCACAATGACCAAATGCCATACTGTGATAGCAGCCCTCTGGTGAGGAATATCCCTGAAATGTGTGATACTTGTCCTTGGAAAGTATACATACAGCTTGTCCCTCAGCCCTTAGCCAAAGCCATCTAGCTTGGAAAAATCTGACAGAGGTGGCCTTTGGTCAAGGATTAAAGAAGAAATGAAATAACCTAAATTATAATTAGGGGTCTAGGGACTGAAGCAAGTTCACAGAATGTCACTTGACCAGTCATTTAACTAGAAGCTCTGCACTATTTTTTTCTTTACCAACTTTCCATGTGACACTGGGCAAGTCACTTCCCCTGCCTGGGACTCAATTTCCTCATCTATAGGGTCAGACAACATAAGTCAGTCACATCATGTCAGCCTGAGCACCATCATAAATACTTAAGCTGAGAGGGAAGTTAGAGATCATTTATTTGAGCTCCTTAATTTTACAGGAGAGGAAATTGAGACCCATAGAAGATAAGTTATCTGCACAAAAATCAGCAAACTATTAAATGGAAGAGCTGGGCCACAAACCCCGTTCTTCTGATTGCAATTCTAGTTCCCTTTCCAATACACCACACTCCGAGTGTTTTCAGATTCTGGGTCTCTGGGCTCCCAGTCTATTGCTTTTTAAGAATGTCCTGCTTTCCTATATTGGCCAATAAACCATGTGCCACCTAGTGAAAAGTCTTTAAACTCCCATAACTCAAACAAGACCAATTGCTACCTGATCAATTCCCTCTCATGATTAAACTGTGAGCTAGACATTCATTTAAGAGAGATCAGGTCATAAGGAACAAGTTCTTTTCATTGTTTACACTTGTTTGAAGCAGCTCTGGGCCAGGGATAGAGATTGCCACTTGAATTAATCAGCATTTGCTTATTATACACATGTGCCAAGCACTGTGCTAAGTGCTGGGGATATAGAGACAAAAATGAAACAGTCTCTGAATTAAGGAACCTTATAAGTAAGTATTGACAAAATAAATACAATGCATTTTTTTTTGGGGGGGAGGATGTACAGGGAGGACACTAGGGCCTAAAAAGTCCCCTAAATCTCCTTCATCCAGTCACTGACTATTGAGAAAAATTCAGTATCAGAAATCTACCTGAAGGTGCTTAAAACTTGTAAAACTGCAAATGTTGCAGTAGGTACAAGTACTACACACTATACTCAGTCATTACTCTGCATAACATTTTTAATAGGGGGAAGCAGGGAGAAGAGGGAGTTTGGAATTGGGGAGGCAGTCAGTGTTTGCAAAGAATAGTGACGCTATCTTCCAAAGTTCAACTTTACCAACTTCACAATTTTGCTTGGGCTCTGTCCTACTTGAAGAATCATTGAAAAGAATGGTGTAAATTTTTAATAATATTCAAATGGGTAATTTAGGATTATAAATAAAGCAGAGCATGAAAGGGATTTCTCCAAGAATTTATATAATCTCAATCTCTCTCTCTCTGTCTCTCTGTCTCTCTCATATTTTTTCCCCATTATGAATGTAAACTTCCCCCAGAGACTAGAGACAAAATCTTGTTCTATACAATCTACTGAAGTTTTTCAGTAGATGAAATAAGATAATTAACAGTGAGATCCTTGTGAGCAGAGCCTGGCTTGCCTTTTGCTCTTTCTTTGTGTCCCCAGGGTTCAGCACAACTAGGAACATATTAGGCACTTAAGTTTCTTGACTGAAAATAGGTACCATGTATATATCAAGTTTTAAAATAAAAGCAAGAAAACCTGAAAGTTCTTGCTTTTCTAAGAGAAGGGGAAATGCTTTATTTAATCATGTCCTTTCTTTTAAAATAAAGCCTCTAATACCATCTACCCACATAATGTACACTGACAAACCTGTGAACCTCTTAACCCCTTTAACGGTCACATGTGTGAGATTTCCCTTTTGACAAACTACTTCTCTCAAGTCTCTAAGCAAACTAAGATGGCCGTCTGTTTGGACACAGGCATTCCTCCCCTCACCTAAAGTAATCCCTGCCTCCATTCCAGAGAAGTAATTTTTTTCTAACATAGTTTTCTTTTGACGTAGGCAAAGCCAACAGCTTTCTCTCTTAAAACCAACACACAAACAAACAAAAAGCAGGTAAAATAATTCCTTAGGACACACTTCATAGAAATTATTATTTGAGGGCTGGACAGCAATGTGCTGTTACAGGACTTGTCAAACCTAATTTGGGATACTTTAATCTCCTATTATAACAGTACACTGAAAGAAAAAGAAACACAATTTGATAACAAAGCAAGTCATTGAAAAAGTAAAGCAGACTGAGGAAGTGCTTTATGCAAACCAATATTTTTGCAAAGTTTTAAATCTCTAATGGTGTTTAAAAAACAAGAATGAATAATTTCATGTTCACACTTATCTGAATAAATTACTTTAATCCCTCTGCTTTTTAAAAAATAAACCATTACTATTTAGCATTTATCTTAGAAACATTTTGCATATCAGTTAATCCCAAACTTATTAAAAACAAAATATTCTATTTTTACTATACTGTTTTTATATAGTAAAAATGATTGTTTTTTTTCTCCCATTCACTTTCAACAGATTCTCAGTGGCCCTTTTATTCACAGCACTGACTGCTATTTAGAACAGTGTAAAACAAACAACATCCTGAGCATCAAGACAAAACAAAATGTTTTCAGATTTGAAATAATTTTGTTTCTTCTGTCCCCTTAAACCCCTTTACCCTCATTTGAAGGCCATTTATCAAATTCAATCTAGGGACAAACATTCTCTTATTCCCTTGGCAATGTGACTCTATTTCAGTAAAACAAGTTCTTGATGGAAGAGTGAAAAGAATATGGGGATGGAAAACTGAAGCCTTGGGATCTAGTTCCTTCCTCTGTTACTAAGAACCAATACGCTCATGGGCAATTAATTCCCATCCCCTTCTGGGGTCTCAAAGACTTCTTACCTTCAACTGAGCGTACAGTGTTTGTTTTAAGAAATAGCTTAGTATATATAACAGAACAAAATAAAAATGAAAGGTGGAACTATTATTACTTACATAATCAATGTAAATTGTTTCATCCCAGTTATTTTTTTAGAGCTAAAAGTAACTCTCAGGTGCATTTTGCTTATTGGACTCTCTTCAGAAAGGCTTAATGATTGAACACTCTACCCCTCTGCTAGAAGTTAACTAGATTTTTGCTTTTCAACTGTGATATCATATGTGCCTTACCTCAGTTGTAAAGTAAGTTAGCAGGGAAATTTGCCTAAAAACTTTATATCTTACCTCCAGCAAACAAAACAAACTAAAACAAAGAAATCACCAAATCTCATCAATACTCCATCTGGGGGCAGTGAAGATTGGTTTTCTATGAAGATGACGCATGTTTTGGTTTTGATTTCAAATTTGGGCTTAACCCAAGCCTACTTCTTTCCAACTTTCTATTTCTGGGTATGCATTAACTTCCAAGTGTAAGGCTAATTGGAAGTGCTCTCTCTCTCTCTCTCTCTCTCTTTCTCTCTCTCTCTCTCTCTCTCTCTCTCTCTCTCTCTCTCTCTCACACACACACACACACACACACACAGTGTGGATGTGTGTATGCATACACGTATGTATATGTGTATGGAGTACTTTACCAACTTTAAAATACTATATAAATATATACTATTGTTATAATTATATTATTGGAAAGACAAAAAATCAGTAATCAGATGACCTGAGTTTTAGGCCTAGATCTTCCATTTCCTGAAATAATTTTTTGACTTTTGCCAATTCATGTAACCTCTCTAGACTTCAGTTACCTTATCATCAAAATAAAGGGATTGAACTAGATTATAACTTTGCACCTTAAAACATCATCAATAACAAAAATCTTTAGGATTCTAGCTATTCTTTTTTAAAGATATCCTTAGGAAAAACAGAACCATCTCCTTTCTCTCTTGTACATTTAGAATTCTATCTAGAATACATCCAGAATTCTATTGCCAAGAAATATACCAAATGGTGTCCACCAATTGAAGAGGAGGTTATATAAGTGCTTACCTGCCTAAAGAATCTGTGTTTACCTGTGTCTTTTATAGCAGGAAGCCTTGGCTGCCAATCACAACTTGACATTTGCTCCCAAGCAGGAGCCAGTTCAGGTTGCTACTATCTTATTGATCTTCCACTAAACTTCTACTTGAATCATAGAGGTGTGGAGGTGACCTATGAAGCTTGATATCCATACCTAGAGAGAAGCAAGCTCTAGCAGGTCCCCACCAGGATAAAAAGGCTTGAGTAACCAGCTTGATGAATTGCATTTCTGTAGCATGGAATCTAGATTCACTATTCACAGATATGTTCATCCCCAGAAGGATGATCATCAGACAGCAGGATGTACACAGAGGCTCGTTAAACTCCCTGATCTGGGGTTAAAAGGTGGCAGCCTACTTGGCTAAATGGAATAGATTCATGGTATAAATTCAAAGTATTGACATCTATGCCAACAGTTACAACTTCTATAACTTTAATCTACAAATAATGTTTTAATACTTATCCACTTCTCCCCTCAAAAAAAATATTAAAACACATACACCAGAAAAGTAAATAAGTCCACTATGATTTTCAAACAATTATAAGCAATCTTCACATTTTTTCTTTAAATATAATTCACTTTCAAACTAAATATATCATAACTATTTAAATATATTTCCTTTCTTTTGTAACCCTATGTATTTTGTTTTATGCTTATAAAATATTATTCTGAGACGAGATCTACAAGCTTCACAAGATCATCAAAGGGGCGTGATGCGCACACACAGAAAAGGTTAAGAATCTCTAAACTAGTGAGAGATCAGAACCAAACTCTTAACTTGTAGAAAATAATAATCGAAACATCATTTTCCAAGAGCTTGATGGAGACTTCAAGTAATCATGATGACTGCTTTGCTTTGGATTCATTTCCTGGCTCTACTTGTAGATCTATAACTCATCTTCTATCATGCCATTTTCCTTCGAACTCATCCCAAATGAGAAATTTTAATCCAAACAACAGCTGGGTTTTCCAAAGTCTTTCTTTTATACAAATATGCTTTTTGTGAATCTTTATCACAATGCATTTCTCACAAATTCAGGGGCTGTTTGGCGAGTCCACAGAGATTTCTGTCTCCAAGGTGCTCTCCTTACTCTTTTTATAGGGATAGGATATAGATTTCAGATTTTCACTGGAATAGGAACCTCTTGAACTGGAATCTCCTCTCCTAATGCAGACTGACAACTTTACTACAGTTTATAGTCTAAAAGAGGTTCCTAGAGCACTTGGAGCAGGTAGGTGGCAAAGTAGATAGAGTGTCAGGCCTGGAGTCAGGAACATTCATCTTCCTGAGATTAAATATGGCCTCAGACACTTACTTGCTGTGTGACCCTGTGCAAGTCACTTAACCCTGTTTGCCTCTGTTTCCACCTCTGTAAAATGAGCTGGAAAAGGAAGTGGCAAATCCCTCCAGTATCTTTGCCAAGAAAACACTAAATGAGGTCATGAAGAGTTGAACATGACTGGAAAAAACAACAAAAGAGCATTCAGAGGTGACACTTGAAGGCAGGTCTCCCTGGCTCAGAAGCCAGTCTTTATCCACTATTACAAATTGCCTCTAAACACAATTTATACCAACTAGAAAACTGGAGCCAACAAGTCAAAATCCAGAGTGAAGACTTGTTACTCACTATGTATACTATTTCATTTTCCTCATTTGTGAAAAGGATTGTCTTAAGTTATTGATCATTTCCCAGGCTTAGAAACTGTCATTCCCTGATTCTCTCACAAAAGGTATTAATAGTTAGTAGATCTGGCACCTGGGGCAAATTCAGTTTGGAGAGGTGAGAGATAAAGATCCCAGGGTGAATGATGTGGTGTCCCTTTTCATTGTTACTAATCCTAGATCTCTTCTGTCTCATTTTGTAGGAATCCTTGAGTTTGGGAGCATTCTGCCAACAATTCTCTTGGGTAGCTTATAGTCAGATAGCATATTGGTAGGCAAGGGAAACGGGAGGGCTAAAGGAGGGAGAGTAAGGGGAAGGAGGAAGGGAAAGGGAAAGGAAGGGGAGCAGAGGGGAAAGAGAAAAAGAAGGGGAGAAAAGGAAGGCATGAAGAAAGGGAGAAAAAAAAGAGAAAGAAAGAAAGAGAAATCCCAAAGGTTTGCTGGTGAGTTGTTGAGAGAAAGCAGAAGTAAGGAGGAGAGGATATAGTTAGAGGTGAGTTTCCTGAATAAACTTGTAACTCTAAACATTCCTTGCCTCCTTTCAAGGAGCACTTTCCAAAATCATGGCTGAGTTTTGCACGGACTTCTGCTACAGTACAAACTGAGTACATCAACACCCGTCTAATTCTGAAAATTATCTATACACACAGCATGTATATGTGTACACACACAATAAGACCATATGAGGCAATGTGGCACAAACAATTAAAAGTTCTTTGGAAAGTAGAAATGCAAAATGGAATGAATATCTATTTTCTATAAATGAATCAAGCCATCTGCCTCACAAGAGCAGCAGCAGGAGTACCCAAAACAGCAGAAACAGCAGCCTCTGGTGTTAACAATCTATTCTCAAATCTCATGCTCTACATTTCCCCACCAAATAAGCCTAAAAATACAAGAGATGCAACAAATAGTCCCCAGGGACCTGCCATTCCATGGATAGAGTGTTCAATTTGAGAGTAATATTTTCTATTGAAATTCCAAAATGGGAAAAAAAAAAAAAGAGAGAGAGACAGAGAGAGCACGCGAGTTAGTTCTCCTATTAGGGAGCAGAATTCTGAATTGCAAGTGTTACTCCAAGTGTAAAGTGCACCAGCCTGGATGCTGATAGAATCCTTGTTTTTGTACCACATGCACCTCTGAGATTGGTCTGAATACATCTAGCGATTTCTTTAATCTCTTACATAACCCTCTACTGTTTGATAGACATCTACATATATCTACTGTCTGATTTCCATATGGATCCCATTCTTGATTTTTTTTCCTTTTCCGACCACCACCAGTAAAATAAAAGATCAAAATGGAATAAAACAAACCCTGGGGATTAACTTTGATGCCAAATCATCTACTGAGTTTTCCCTTTTAATGCTAACACTTTCACATTCCAGTAAGGCTATATACTTTGGTTAAAGCAGGTAAGCCAACCTTTTCAATGGTCTCTTCAAGTAATGAGACAAGAGACCTGTTTCCATTTTTGGATACATGCTTTGATAATGATGATAACAATAATTTATACTTTAATATATGAAGAATCAGGGATTGTATTAGCAGTGGTGATTCCTTTGCTGACACTGAATGCAACCCCTTCTATATATATTTGGTCATCGTGAGTCACCTGCCCCCCTTCCCAGAAACAACAACAATTATCATTCAGTAGCCAGCAGTCTTAGAATGAGCCTCATTGTATTTAGTCAGGTGGTTATGTTTGGACTACAAACTCTCAGCCTGTCCCTCAGATATACTTCCAAATAATTCTAGCTTACACTTTTCTAGAACATATTTTGAGAATCCAGGATCACCTTTATGCCATAGTTGGTTATCAAAGGACTGGAGGAGAGACATTTCATAACAAATGCTATTTTCATAGCAATAGCTTGCGTTTATATATGGCTTTATAATTTATAAAGCACTTCTCGCACAGTAGTCCTGTGAATTAGGGAGTAGATAAGGTGATTATAGAGGGGCATTCCCTTATTTGGGTATATGGTTTATAATGCTCAGAGGAAGTTACTCACAATACTTCCATGTTGGTATTAGTACAAAGAGGCAAAGGGAAAGGAAGAA
>CM053585.1:101379970-101409094 GCA_028646515.1 Pseudochirops corinnae | reverse complement strand
TTTTAGATGCCATCATTTTTAGAAGGTAGAGCAACACCTGGAAGCACTTTGGAGTTTGACTCTCCATACCATTAGATGAAATTAAAGCACCATAAATAAAGTAATTAGATATTAGAAGGAGCAAAGGAAGAGGCATTTCCTATGGTATGATGTCAGGATGTAAAAGAGTGATAAATCTGGTAATGAAAGGCAAAGTCCTCATTCTTAAAAAGTGAGGAGCTCAAAGAACTCTTGATTTAGAATGCAGATCATTCTAACAAAAGTAGAAAAGTTAAAGCCTAATGGGATGGGAACCCTTCTCAGGGATTGGAAGGTATGAGGCATAACCAAATAACTGAAAACTTTAGTCCCACACAGCCCCATAAGGCGCAGATTATTTAGAGTAATGGGAATAAGACAAATGGTAGGCATTAAACATGGACAGATAGAAGAATAAATAAAACTAAATGGATTGATGGATTTCTGTATTTATAGAGGACAATCTCATTCATCCTTCAAAAAACTTCTTGTCTAGCATCTTATAATATACAACTTTGAGTCATAATTATCAAACAGAAGTGCTGTAATGTCCTCTCAGGAAAAACGAAACAAAACTTCAAGTTTTCACTGCAAGTGGTTATTGTGTACCACCTGAATTAATAAATTCCATGGCAACATCACAGAAATGCATCTCTTCTTTGATATAACACCAAAGGAAGCTACTATGGGTCTCAGACAACCTGAAGAAAATACTCTTTGACCTGCAGACATCAACAGCATACAATGCACAGCTGAAGCTTATCAGAAGGGTTGGCTACTAGGTAATAAATGCTTTTGTTTTTGTTTTTAATCAGAGAAATTCATGAAGAGAGAGTATCCATACCAGTGGAATCCTGGTTTTCTTTAAGTATTGAAAAAAAAATTACTACATTACATTATGACTACATAATGGTCATGAATTTCTTGCCCCATTTGTACATATGAAAAGTTATGGGGGAGGCAAAGTATCTATCTAAGGTTAGTCTAAATGGGTGACCTAATTAAAATCAACTCATAATAAGCTGGACTGACTTCCTGGGATTTTTTTCTTCCCTGTATCCAGTGAGTTGGCTGTCTTTGATACCGTTCTCCAAATACAGTACAGGAATCACAACTAGACAATACCAGTAAATCTTATTAAAATTATATATATATATATATATATATATATATATATATATATATATATATATATATATAATATGTTAAAGAGAAGGAGAAAAATCAGCATGACAGCTAGACAAGGATTCATTTACACTTTGCAGGTCAGAAATAACTTTTAAACATTCTGCTTTTAAGATGGAAAGTGTTAAATATATAGTAGTCACAAATAACTAATATGCATCTCCAACATGCTGACTGGCAGTCATAGGAACCTGAGTAGGCAATTCTCAGACTAACAAAGGAAGAAAAACAGTGTGTTTCTCTTGTGCCCCTACCCTCACCACATCCTAGCTTTCCTCCCATTGGTCTTCTTTAAATCCAATTAGCATGAACCATCTGGAAATATTACTATGAGTTCTCAGTGAGATATTTATCAACTAACTGGGGAAGAAAACAACAACAACAACAAAAGGAGTAGGACAAAAAGAAAAAAAAAATCCTGCAAACAGATATTGACTTGGGTAAAGATAACAAAGGTCATAAGTGAGAAATGCCATTGAATGACATTTTCTTTGTCAAAATAGCCCTCAAATGAAATAGGGAATTAGGTCATAGAGTCACAGTTTCACAGAATGTTAGAGGCAAAAAGGACTTTAGAGATCATATAGTCCAACCTGACTTTTTCCTGTATTCTATTTTTGGTCATTGGTGAAGACATAGTCCCAATGGACATTCACCTTGGGGTTCAAAGAGAACTAATAACAAAACGCATTTCTCTTGGACAACCTTTAATGACTGACCTTTGTCCATCAAGATGCATATGGGGGTAATGACCTCCATGGCAACAACAGAGAAGTATGTACCTTTCTTTAATATAAAACCATGGGAAATCATTATGGGTCTCAGAGACCCTGAAGAACAGAGACATAATCTTTGACCTGGAAACACCAATAGCATACAGTGCACAGCTGCTTGATAGTTTAAGAACCAAATGGCCTGTGGCTTTGTGTTTTTCAGAAGCCCACTCCCTGCTAATTTCTTCAGGGATCTCTGACATAGTCCAAAAGAAATGGGCTACATGCCCCCAGGGAGTGAAATGTTACAAGAGAAATATTAGTCAGCATTATCATTCCATCCCATGTAGCCCAAACATTACTATGATCTGTGCAAGGCATTTGTTGTAAATAAAAAAGCCTGTAGAGTGTGCAGTATGTTTTCCAGAAGCCCTTTAAAGGACAACTTGAAGATAAGAGGTGCTAGCCTGAGTTTCACAGTCAATGAAAACTCCACTTCAGGAGACTTTTGGACACATTCCCTGCCCTTTTTTAGAACTGCCTTGAAAACAATTCCACAAACCATGATCTTAGTGCTGAAAGGGTCAGTAACTGGAGTTAACGCTACATTAGGGGGTACTTCCTATGCAGTACCAATAATGAGGTAAAGAGCAAGATTTCAGTTACAACGTACCATTTTTAAAAAGGAAAAAAAAGCTTAAAAAAGTATTCCACATAAACACTTTCTCTTTTCTTTTACAGTGTAGGGAATGACTAACGCATTCCGTTTTCTTGCAGCAATTGTACTTTAATATGCTCCATAGCATGGTGTCAGAAATACTCTTCTTTTTTAACTTTCTCTGCTTTTCTAAAAGCTTCCTCCATTAAAAACAAACAAACAAAACTTTTTGGTATGAAATTCAAGGGGTTATAAACCAGTTAGCTTTGATCTACCCCCCTTTTTCCCTTCTTTCCTGATTCTAGGTAGTAATGCCTTAGAATAAAGCCAGTTCTTTTTGGAAAAAATAACAACAACAACAACAACAATAAAAAAACACATGATATTATATCGGCTCTTCTATGATAAAACTGAGCCCTTTCCACCGCTGTGGTTGGTCTTCCAACCTTCCTGTTATTTACCCGAGGTTTAGTGAAACAAAAGAGAAGACGAGGGGGGCAGTTGTGCTCCATCACACACCAGACAACTATAAGTGCAAATCACTTCTAACAGTAACATTTTCTAAGCCTAATCGATGGCCAAACTGTCTTTGGAAGGTGAGGGGAGAGAAGGCATTAGAAAAGAAGACTCCTGGTAATGTTATTTAGAAGGGAGAGGAAGCATAGAAAGCCCAGCTATTCGTCACTAGAACCTGCACATCTTTTAGATATCCTCCTCTTGCCCTTAAGTTGGTGTTCCATGTCTTCCCTTAGGTGGAACAGAAACCAGTTGCAAAATGACACACAGTTGGCTGTAGCCCTACGGTTCCAGGCAAAAGGTGTTTGCATCTCCAGTCCTAGAAGAGCCGAGCTTTCTCTGCCTTTCCATAAGGCGGCGGGACTACACAGAAAGGAATGAGATCCCGGGTGACAACACCACTGGGGGTTGGATACGGAGGAAGGAAAGGCCAGGTCACTAGACTTGGCAGGCCAATTGCCTAGTCCTCTTCTTGCTTGGCAGGATCTGTTGAACCAGTCAGGGAATCTCTCAGACAGTCATCCAACTAACACAGGCACACCCAATCTCGGAGGAAACCTGGACTAAGCTTGGGGGAGCAGGATACCCTAAAGAATGCTGTGCCTTGGACTGGAGGGGGACAGGGGATGCCCGAGATTTGGGAGGGGCGCGGTGAGAGAGAACTCCTGCATTGGCATTGCTTTCTGGAGGCTCCGTTTACCTTCGCCCAGAATCAGTAAGCCCCGATGCAGGGGAATGTTCAGGTTGGAGGGGATAGGGGGAAGGATGGGGCTTCGGGGGAGAGTAAGTCACTCTCTCAGACTACCTTTCCACCCAAAGCTGAGCCCCATCTCCACCTCCTCCCTCTGTAGAAAGTCCTGGACAGCTCAACTAGGGGTCGAGGAGGTTGGGTGAATGAGTTTTTCTCCCAGGGCTTCGTACCTTTTTCCCATCAGAAGAAGAGGAGACAGAACCCGGGGTTGAGAAGCAGGAGTTTATAGAGGCTACCTCCTCTGCAGTGACTATTTCCCCCAGAGTGGGAAGGAAACTACAGGGTAAAATGAAAGGGTCGCGGAGAGAGGGGTTGGGCAGACGTTCAGGCTGCTGCAACTTGTAGGATTGCCGCAGATGGCAAACTTAGGCTCTGAGGCGAGGGGTCTGTCCGTCCCCTCGGACCTACAGCCTCGGTCGCACTCACAACCCGCTTAGCTTCTCCCCGAGCTGAAGGACGCAACTTGTCAAGAATAAGCAGCATGTTCAGATTTGGCTCCCTTCTCGGGGCTCTTCTTCCCCTCCCTTTGCATTCCCATCTGTTAGCTTACCTCGGACAGCCGCAGCGCCTGCAACCCAGCAGCAAAGCCCCAGCAAAAGGAGCCGGCAGAGCTCCGCTGGACAGCTGCCTCCGCCGCCGCCGCCGCCGCCGCCACCTCCTCCTCCTCCTTGGGCTGCTCCCCCCATGCTCTGTACTCCTCCTCCTGACTCCTCTTCAGCACTCCTGCTTTTTCCTTGGGGGAGAACGGGAAGGAGCGCGAGATACACCGTGGGAGATGGAGAAATGGAAGAGTGCGTGTCCTTTCTTAGCTCTCCAGTGACTGTGGTCCTCAGCTTCTCCCTAAGGCTTCAGTACATGGAGCCCCGAGCTGCCGCTGCATGAGGACCCAAAGGGAACATTGGCCCGCATTCCTTCCCCAGAGCGGGGAGACCGTCACAGCTACAGCTGCCGCCCGCCTCTGCTGCTGCCTTTGCCCTACTCGGCAACGCTGAGCACCTCCCAGCTTCCGCACGTTGCTGCTGGGCTCCAGACTACGGGAGCGGAGGAAGGAGTCCGCATTCCTAATGAGAGCCCCCCTCTTCTCCCCCAAGTCCTTCTCCTCCCCACTGTAGCAGCAGCCAATGAGCCGGGCCTGGGCGGGACTGGCTAGAAGGAGGAGGAAGAGGATGAAAAGGAACAGAGATTGGTACCCCAGCCCTGGTGTAGTTGGGGGGGCGGTCAGGTGCGTGAGACAGTTATTTCTATTCCAGTAGGGAGAGTTCTTTCCTTTTTTCCTACCTCATGGTTTTCTCTTCCCCCAATTTATCCCCTTGCCCTACAAGAAGTAACAAGCCCAGAGGAATAAATGAAGTGGGGAAAGGGCTGCGGAAGGAGACTGAGGTAACAAAGCATAAGGAGAGGTGGTGGTCCGCTCAAACAGGAATGCAGTGGGGGGGAAAGGATGACGTGCTGCCTCTGGCTTTTTCATTTTCGACTTGGGATCTGGATTTTCCTCCCCAAAGTCAGCTCAATTTGACTTAGTAACTTTGAACGTTGTCTAACTGCTGTAAACTCTCACCTTTCTCCACCACTGACAATCCAAAAATCACTCCCAAATTTCCCATTTTCTAGCAGATACCCCTCTTAACTATAGAGACTACCTTAATTTCCTACAATGGAGCTCTGGAAATTACCTTTCACTCTAGTGCCAATGAGGGGACCAGGTCAAAGTGTCCTGCTATACATACAAACATACATACATACATACATCCAAATGAAACAAGGTTTTTACTCTTGTTTTGATAGTTATATAAATAACATGACATGGTTTTAGACCAGAGATGCTTCAAAGGACTTTATGCTACTGCCTCTCTTATTGTTCATGGAGAAATTAAAGATGCTGAGAAATGGGCCAAGGCCATACTCCATCTATTAACTCACCCCATATACTCCTTGAGAGTAGTGTAATCCAAATGGTGCCAGGGATCAGATAGGTAAAATATTGCCCCTTACCTAGTTTTGACCTTAGAATAAAAAGAATTTCTGATTAAAAATAAAAAATACTTTTGGGGGGACATTCATCCAGACTTATAGTCAGCAGTTTTCTTGCCTATCTTCACTCACTTTTATTAAATGTACAAGGGCAATTTTTTTTTAAGAGGAATCTATCTCCCCTCTCAAAATGCCACCTGCTCAAAAACAACTTTCTCAGGGGAAAAAACAGTTTACAGTGAGGTAATTGGTCTGGGTGAGGTAATTGCATTAACACACTTTGTTCAGGAGACAAGAGAGGATGATAGGCAGGAAGATTGATTCCCCTTGTTAAGCACACATGCCATCCCCTCTCCTGAGTGCCACAGAGATGTGTGAATGTCAGCAAGAATGAGCCAATTGTTTCTTGTATCTTCTGTTGGCTCTAAAAATGTTCTGGGCTTGATCAAGAAAGCAGAGTACCTAGGAGTTAGAGAAAGCACCATAAAGGGGATTAGCTGAATATCTGTTTAGAACCTCATAAGAATTCCCTAAGATCCTCAGAAGAATTAATTTTGATCCTAGGAGTTGCTCCAGGAAAATGAAGATAGAGTGGAATTACATACTAGAATTTTTGTTGTTCATTTGTTCAGTCATGTCCCACCCAACTCTTCATGACTCCATGGGCCATAGGACATAAGGCCTTTTGGGAGAGTTCTGACAAAAAGTGATCCACAGAAGAAGGAAATAGCAAACCAGAATGGTATCTTTGTGAAGAAAACCCCATGGACAACACTGGGATTATCTCTACCATTCTTTTGGAAAATGGGTGCTCTAGCTTTTACTTACACTGCTCCTCAAGACTGTTTGGCATTACTACAGTAATCAACATTTTCTAGAACCAGTGAGCAAGACAGATTCTCTTTCCAAGGTTTCTCCATCAAAGATGGAGAGATATAAATTAGATAAAACAATCAAGTGTATTCAGAACTGGAAGAAAGGCCAGCCTCAGAGCAGTTCTTAATGGTTCAATGTCAATGTGCTAAGAGGTCTCCACTATAGCTCAGAGTTCTATAGTTGACTCTTTGTTGTTTAACATTTTTATCAATGACTTGAAAAAAGGTATAAATGGATGCTTATCAAATTTTCAACTGTAGTTACTGCTTCCTCTTCTTGATTATAGGGGCAAATGTATCTAATCAAGCTTCTGTCTTGAACACCTTGGGATAAAATCAGATGACAGGAAAGACATAGCTTCTGTCACCCAGTACTCTCATTGACAGATTATAATCAAAGAGGTTTTTACAGAAGGAAGGAAGGAAGGAAGGAAGAAAGGAAGGAAGGAAGGAAGGAAGGAATAGCAGGAGGGAGGGAGGAAAAATATATGAACTGCTGAATAGTTCATCAGAATACCCACACACATATATTAAGCCTTTACTGTGATCTCTGAAGAAGATGATCTAGAACCAAGGTATCAAACTTATATACCATGCTTCAAGGACCATAAAGTCCACAAAACTCCAGAATGAAGCAAAAAAAAAAAAAAAAGATTAAAATGTAATTTGGAAATGTTTGATAAAATAAGCAAAAATGTAATGTAATATTAATGTTAATTTGTGGTTTTCTGAACCAACAAACAGCCTGCAGGGATTTATTTCTATTTAGGTTTAACACCACTGACCTAGGCATCTGAGGACATAAAATTATTGTACCTACTGGAATAAGTTCTATCAACTAAAATGATACTTGTTCTCCCTACCTCAATCTTTCCCCTCTCTGATACATCCAACATAACCTCCATAATAATTTTCCTAAAGCACAGATCTAACCATATGTTTTCTCTATGCAATAAACTCCAGTGAATCCCTGTTACTTCTAGGATTAAGAAATCTGTCCAAAATGGACTATGTCCTCAGGTGCCAAAATAATTTTGTAAATGTGACTACTAAAATACTGCCAGTGATGATCAAACGGTCATGGAATATAGGAGAAACACCACCATCCTAGAGAAAGGCAACTGTCTCTATCAGAAAACAAAAAAAGGCAAGAGGACAGGGTCTGCAAACATTAGCATAATGGACTTTATTTTGTCTAGAGAAGATAAGTAAAGATATGGTTTAAGAACAGCTCAAAAAGGAAGCAGTGATTACAAAAAGTCAGCATGAGTTCATCAGGAGTAGATTATGCCAGAATAAACTCATTTCCTTTTTTGACCAGATTACTCACTAATAGGTAAGGGAAAGATGGAGAGATATAAATTAGATAAAACAATCAAGTGTATTCAGAACTGGAAGAAAGGCCAGCCTCAGAGCAGTTCTTAATGGTTCAATGTCAATGTGCTAAGAGGTCTCCACTATAGCTCAGAGTTCTATAGTTGATTCTTTGTTGTTTAACATTTTTATCAATGACTTGAAAAAAGGTATAAATGGATGCTTATCAAATTTTCAAATGACACAAAGCAGGGGGTGGGGTGGGAGACAGCTAGCACATTGAATAATACAGTCAACATGCCAAGATCGCAAAGGATCACATTTGACCACTTATGCAATGTTGTATGTCATTAGTCCCCTTACCTCAGTATTAAAAGGAGGTAAGTGTGTATCATTTTTCATGAGGTGACTAGACCAAATCAGGGAGGCAGAGCAGTTGAACTGTAGGAGCAAAAAAGTGTCAATTATTGTGAATACCTTTAATCATATACCAACATATCTTAGATATAGCTTAGGTCTTTGGGCTGGAGTTCCTGTGTGAGCCCTAAATGAATTTGCTAATAGAAAGGAGAAAAAAAAAATCAACAATACAGATTTGCAGAAGATACCACTCTGATAGCAGAAAGAGAAGAATTAAAAATACTTTGGATAAGGATGAACAAGGAGAGTGTAAAAGCTGACTTTAAGCTTAACATGAAAACAAACAAAAACTGGTCTTATTACTTCCTGGCAAATAGAGGAAGAAGAAATGGAAGCAGTATCAGATTTATATATTTTGGGGGTAAAAGAACACTGCAGATGGTGACTGAAATCATGAAATAAACAGATATTTGGTCCTTGAAAGGAAAGCTATGACAAATATTGACAGCATAATAAAAAAGTAGAGACATCACCTTGCCAACAAAGTCAACATAGTCAAAGCTATGGGTTTTTCCAGTAGAAATTTATGATTGTTAGAGTGGAACTATAAAGAAAGGTTAATATTGCAGAATTGATACTTTCAAATTGTGGCACTTGAGAAGACTGTTGAGAGTCCCTTGGAAAGCTCGAAGATCAAATCAGTCAACGATTAAAAGAAATCAATTAAGGGTATTCACTGAAAAGTCAAAAGCTGAATCTGAAGCTTAAGTACTTTGGCCACATAATGAAAAGACAGGACTCATTAGAAAAGATCCTGATGTTGGGAAAGATTGAGGGCAAAAGGAAGAGGGGATGGCAGAGGATGAAATGGATAGATAGTGTCATGGAAGCAATAAACATGAGCTTGAAAGGACTTTGGTAGATACCAGAGGATAGAAGAAACTGATTTGCTATGGTCAATGGGGTGCTGAAGAGTTGCAATGACTGAACAACAACTACATGCATGTCTTTTTACCAATGGAATGTAAGGTCCTTGAGGACAAGGGCTATTTCCCTTTCTGTCTTCGTAATCCTAGCACCTAGCACAATTCTTGACGCATAGGTAGTTAATAAACACCTGTTTATTGCTCGCTTGCAGGATTTTGTATGTAGACATTGTTCTAAATGCCATTTCAGATACAAAGTATAGACAAAACATAAGCAGCTGAAATCATGCAACTTCTAGCAGATAGGGCAAACAATATAGATAACGATAATATAAAACATTCCAAAAAAGTGTAGAGAGGAGCTGAACAAATGCTTTATGACTAGGAATGTTGTGACTGGGGTAAGTCATTAGAGGTATTAATTCGTGGTCTGTTAGGAGCATTTGTTCTAACCTCCTGTAGTTTGGTTCCTTTTTAACAAGTCTTAAATAAAACTGCACTATAGAGAGATCAGGTGGCATAAGGACAAGAAAATATATTGGATTTAGAAACAGAAGAGTCCTTAGTTGTAAACTCAGTTTAAAAAAATGCTAGTCTATAAAACAGATGTCACTTCTCTTTCTTGAGCATCCTTTTCCATATCTGTAAAGTAAAGGACTAGATGATCTCTAAGGTCCTTTTCAACTCTAAGACCCTGTGATCCTAGGAATATGATCTATAAAGAAATGATTAATTCTGATGACTTGGACAGAAACCACCGCCCCCCTTTTTTTTTCTTGAATGTCCTTAGAATAGCTCTGTCAAAAGAATTATGAGTTTAAAACATACTTCCTTGTGCTAGAGTAAAGCTTAATTGAGGGGACTTAGTCATTGAACTGGAAGCACCAAGACAGTAAAAAATAAAATATATAGAACTAGTGCAATCGCATTTTTATCCCTAAGAGGTCCAATTGGTGACTGTCAGTCCTCAATTATTTTTCACACAGTGACCATGGAAGAAGAAGGCTTCTGGTTTCATCAGAATTTGGGAGACTTCAATTCAGGCTCAAAGTAAGAAAAATGGTTGTGCTTGTCACAGTCATGACTAGTGGAGGAGAAACAGAGAGAAAGAGAGAGACAGAGAGAGAGACAGACAGACAGACAGACAGGCAGACAGACACAGAGACAGAGAGACACAGAGACAGAGAGACAGAGAGAGAGAGACAGAGAGAGAGATTCAATAAACATTTAAGTGCTGAATACATGCCAGGCACTGTGCTAAATGCTGGAAATACAAATAAGAAAAAGAAACACCCTTTCCTCAAGGAGCTTACAGTCTAATGGGGTAAGACAACATACAGAAAAGCAGGAAGCTGGGGGAGGGACATACCAAGGGAACATCTTCTTCCAAGAAGACCAAGCAGAGCTACAGAGGGAAAGTGCAGTAGTAAGTAGGTAGGTAGACTAATTAAAACTACTAAATATCTGCCAAGTTGAAGACTTGGATCTAGGGATAGGCAAAGCAGGAAATTATCAAAGGTATAGGGATTTTATAATGATATTTTTAAGCCAAGCTTCTGCTATATACAACTATTTCTTTATAAATTAATGAGTTTGCATATGAAAGCTCAAAGCCTCCAGTAGAAAATGGCAATTCATTTCTATTGTGCTTCAAAGTTTACAATTCGGTTCAACACATGTTTGTTAAGTACCTCCCGTGTACAAAACCTGTGCCAGGTACTAACGGGTAAAACGATACAAAACAGAGGAATTAGTCCCTGACACCTTCACCAACAGAAGCTTACATTCCCACTAAAGCCTACATTCTACCAGTGGGAAATAATATGTTCAAAGATAAATAAAGACAAAGCATATGCAGAGTAATTTTGGTTGAGTAGAAAAGGAGAGCCTTAATAGATCTTGGTGGGAGGAGGTGGTAGGTAGGGAAGCAGCTGAGCTGAGCACTGAAGGTAGACAGAGATTCCAACAGGTCCAGGTGAGAAGGGAGAGACTCAAGCAACAGCGTGCAGACAGGAGATGGAATGACATATATGGAGTACAGTATGTGGGCCAATTTGGCTGGAATGCATAACCTATAAGAGAAAGCAGCATGAAAAAAGTTTGAAAACATTGTTTAGAGCCATATGATAGGAATGAAAAATAACAATAAAAAATAATATGTAGCATTTATATAGCATCTACTGTGTATCAGGAGCTGTATAATAAATGGCTTACAAATAGCTCATTTGATCCAAACACAACAACTCTTTGAGGTAGGTGCTATCAATATCCTCATTTTTCAGTTGAGGAAACTGAGGAAAAAAGAAGTTAAGTGACTCATCCGAGGTCACACAGCTAGCAAATGTCTGAGGCTGGGTTTAAACTTAGGTCTTCTTGAGTCTATATACTGGACACCTAGCTGCTTCCTCATTGTAAAAAGTTTTGAATATCTGAAGAGTCTCTATTTGTCCTAGAGACAACAGGGGGGCCACAGAAGTGATTTATATAACATTTTAAGTTTTGCAATAGAGCTTTCTTCATAATACTATCAGGCAGGCAAAAGCATGACTATTCCCACCATTCACCCTCTCTCTTCTCCCCTTCCCCCCTCCCCCAGTGAGAAAACTGTGACTCATACATAGATAGTAAATGTTAAAACCAGGATTTAGGCACAGGTCTCATAAATCCAATTGCTTCTACAAAATAATGTTCCCTAGGTAGGATTCTGCATTATAAATTATTGTGTCTTAGGAGGGAAGGAAAGAAGAAGGAAGGGAGGAAAAAAAGGAAGGAAGGAAGGAAGGGAGGGAGGAAAGAAGGAAAGAAGGAAGGAAGGAAGGAAGGAAGGAAGGAAAGAAGGAAGGAAGGAAGGGAAGGCGAGAGGGAAAAAAGTCATTTATTAAGAACCAATGAGCTAGGAACTATCTTATACTCTGAAAGAAATTTAAGACAACCCTTTTGTCAAAGGAACTCATATCCCAATGTAAGGAGTTAAACTGAAGAGAACACAGAAAGGTTCAGTAGATGATAGAGCACAGCAGGAATTGAAAAATGATAGTACATTTTCTTTAGTGCCATTCCCATTGATATAAACATATTTGCTTCTGATATTGACTCATTTGACAGTGTCAAAGATTTTGGTAGAGAACTTTCCTTTCTGCATCTTTAATACCGTGGCTACTGAGTAGGTGTCAACAGCAGCATTTGCAGAGAGAGGTCTTGCTGAATGGGGTCTATATAAATTTGCTCTCCTGGATTAAGTAAGACTGAAGGTGTTGGTTGGAAACAACTGATTTTATGTAGGGGATGTATTGCTCTCCATGGTTTTAGTCTGAGGGAATATGGTGATCAAGGTGATGTTAGTGGTGGCACACCTATGCTCCTCCTCTCTTTCCTTCAGGGTGTAGTACCACTTTTTCTCAGATGACTTGCTTATCTGTAGGTGGCAGTTGTCTTGGCAGACAGTAATACTAGAGGTAGAATGGAGGGCCTGGGAAGGTCAGTCTTCCAGTAGAAAGGGTCTTGAATTGGAAGTCAGAGGAAATGAGCCTAAATCTTGGCTCTGTCAATTACTACTGGCATGACCTTAGACCAGTCACTTAACATTTCTATCCCTCAGTCTTCCTATCTATAAAAGGGTTGGTTGCACTAGCTGGCCTCAGAGATCCCTTCTAGCTCCAAATCTATTAGCTCAGCACCTTCGGGTACTTATACTGCAGATCTCTTTTCTCTTAAAATTTCCTCACCATCACCAAAGACCCAACTAATTGTCCATTTCCAGCTCTGCAACTGCTTGATGCTTCAGATTAAAGCTGCTGTCGCTATTAATCATATAATTATGATAACACAAGAAGGGGGGGACCAAAAATCAAGTGGGCAAAAGGGCAACAGCTGGCAACTTCAATTGGTAAACTCAGAGATACAATTAAATGAGCTATTGTACAAGGGATATTTCCAGTGGGAATACTCAGTGCCAGTCATTTTCCCGGGAAGGTCTGTTTCAGTCAGAGTGGCTCATTTCAGACATCCTTGCCTCTTGCAGTGAGCCGAGCAGGCTGAATTTTATACATCACTGTGTGCACAGGGCCCATCTCATGATTCATGAAGCTGTTGGAAGCAACAGGGGAAAAAAAAGAAAAGAAAAGAAAAGTTAAAAAAAGAGATAGCTGTGAGAGCTCCGTGGACCACATTCTATCTGTGTACAATAATCCAGGTTAACAACCTTCCCAGTTAAAGGCAATATGGGATCATTTGTTAAGTAAACTCTCTCACACATGCAAAATTAGAGAAGTCTATTTTAGATATTGGGCTATGAGGCAGCAATAAAGTGCACAAATCCAATACATTTGTTTAAAAAGGGCAGCAGGGCGGCAAGATAAGACTCAAAATAAACAGGTTTTTCCCTGAAAGGGAAAGTGTGCCTTCCCCATTTGGTACCCTAGGGATTATTCCTGGAAGTCAGTCTCATGGAGTTCAGCCACAGCTGCTGGCACAGATGAACAAAAGGATTTTAAAATAATCAGAAGGTGGTGGTGGGGGTAACTTTAACTCCTACGAGTACCATGTAGGTAAATCTTCCTCCCCCTACCATTATTTTAACTTTTATTTTAAAGGAGTCATTCAAAATAGATTTTATTTTCTTTCTTTTAAAGGATACAACTTCATATGGTTATGTATCACATAGCTTTCACTTAGAATTGAGACCCAGAAAGGAAAACATAACACAAAACCTACTGCACAGACTAGCCCTGTGTTGGGTTATGGTAGCCCAGTTCATCCAAGTTCAGTGATAAGGGCAGTTATGAATCCTGTGTCTGGCAGATAGAGAAGCAAGGTCCACATTTGCTTTAAACATGTCTGTATCTGTTTCATCCAAACTCCACCTATGGCTACTAAGTCACAACAAAAGCATTTCATTACTCTTAAAATGTGATATAAATAATGGTATTAGTATTATTACTATTATTATTATGGTTGTTATTATTAACCTTTTTATATGGTTCCCTACAAGAATACCACTGTCTTCAGATAGAAGGAGCCAGAGGAACTAAGATAAAGAGGCTACTTATAGATCAATAGTTGAGACTGGAATTATAGAGTTTGAAAACTAGAGGCAAGTCACAAAAATATTTCCACCTCATCCATTCACAGGTTTATTAAAGATTGTGGTGCTCTAGCACTGCCTTCCCTGGGACTTGCAAAATGTGGGCATGATTGTGACAGTGGTTCTGGCGGTGTAGTTCTGAAGGCATGCCATTTTTTTCTGGTCCTTAGTTTCCCCATCTGTAAAATGAGGGCATTGACTTAGATATCCTCTAAGATCCTGTTTAGTTGGGACTATGTGATCCTAGAACATATCTTTTTTTTTTTCCCAACCTAAGTGACTCCTTAGTGTTCTGACCCTGCTCATAAAGCTGTGGGTGGTAGTGGAGTGATGGAAGTAGAGTAGGAATGTTGGGGATTTGTAGAGGAGTTTTCAAATCTTTAAAGAGTTTTTAAGCTTCCAATTCTTTGCCACCTGATATAGATTGATGGGAGTAGAAGTAGGAAAATAATTTATAACATAACAACATTGTAAAAATGAAAGACAACAAATTTGAAAAATGTAATGTTGAACCACGATTCCAAAGGATGGATGATAAAGAACATTGCTTATTTCCAGGCAGAGAGGTTATAGAATAAATATGCAGAATAAATATGACATATATTTTTGGACATGAATGATAAGGGAATTTGTTTTACTTGACAAAGTATATTTGTTTTAATAGTTTACATTTTTTCTTAAAATTTCCCCTGGCAGAGAACGATGTGAAAGAGAAGAAATGTTGGTTATTTGAAAAAAAAGTAAAAAAAATAAAACCATGACCTCTTATTCTGTCTATTCTTTTCCATCCTCCACTTCCATACAAAGAATTGCTGTCAATAAAAGGGGAAAAAAAGGTACAATGTTTTAAGCTCCTTTCAAGAACCCAAGTTATGCTAGCTAGCTATGCCTCTGGAGCAAAATGTTAACGTGAGAACAGAATACATGAGGATGAGAGTAGTGAAGACATCCTTTATCCGCAGGGTTCAGTTTAAGTCACTTGAAAAAAAATACCTAAATAAATACCAACTGGAGATGAAAGAAGAGAAGATTTGTCTCCGGCTCAAATGAAGGTTATTTACTAAGACTACCTGTTGATGTACAATACAAGTACCTGTTCAATATAAGTACTACTAATAAAAATAAGGATGATAGTTCACATTTATATAAAGTTTTGATGTTGACAAAGCATTTTGTAGGCATAATCTTATTTGATCCTCACACTGATCCTGTGAAACGAATCTTCTTGTTGTTGTTCATTCTTTTCATTCATGTCTGCCTCTTCATGACTCCATGTGGGGTTTCCTTGGAAAAGTAGTTTGTAATTTATTTTTCCAGTTCATTTTATAGATGAGGAAACTGAAGCAAACAGGGTTTAGTGACTTTCCTAGGGTCACAGAGCTAGTAAGTGTCTGAGGCCAGATTTAGACTTCTGGTCTTCCTGACTCCAGGCCGAGCACTCTATCTATTATGCAGCCTACTTGCCCATTCCCCCAGCACAGAGAAGAAACCATGCTTATCAAGGTCAAATATCATGGTGGAGGCCACACAGCTACCTGATAAATACATCAGATGGTTTTTGGACTTATATCTTCTGGTTGGAAATTCAGCACTCCACCCACTCTAGCAAAGAGCATTTGTCAAGAGCCTAGGTGCTTGTTCCATACTCACTCAAATGGATCAAAGGTTTCTTCCATTCCTCAATAGAACCCTGAGCCATGTCATCCTAGGGAAAGTTAATACTAATTGAATTAAATGAAATCACATTATTAGTAATTCACATTTCTGTAGTATTTTAAAGTTGAAAATGTACTTTGCTGCAAGCAACATTGTGAGGTACACAGGACAAAGTATAATTGTCTCACCCTCATTTTATGGATGAAGAAATGCACAGAGAGGTGACAGGAAATGTTTGACTAGTGTATGGGAAGTATGCAAACTGTACCTACTTTTAAATCAACTAATCTCTAATTTCTCATAAACTACATGTTTTCAACTTCCCACCTATGTACACTTTTGAAGATGGAAGTAGGAAAATGCCAAAGTGAGACTGGAAACACTAAATGCATTCAGCAATCCAACAACTTTGCTTTTTCTTTGTAGTAAAAGGTCCTTGGAAAATTTATGCCTTACTGACACAGGTATAGTTATGTTGTGGAGTATAAATACTATGACAGATGAGTGACCATTAATTCAACCATGTGTATATGTCACAATCCATATCTACCTGCAAATACATACATGCTTTGTATACACACACCTGTATATACACATGCACATGTATACAGATATTACACAGACATATACATGCATATAGGCATTTGTATATGTATTCAAATGGCCCCATAAATATGGAGCCAGTCTTGGAATCAAAAAGCCCTGCCTCTTATATACTATGTCTAAATGCCCACAGGCAATAAAGTTCTCCCTGGGGGTTCCCTATATCAATGAAATCAAAAGTTTGATCCAAAGTGAGACAGATGAATGGTTAGATAGATGATAAATCATAGATAGATACGCATCTGTACGTGTGCATATAAACACAGAAATACATGCAATTGTATATATGTGAAGATAACTATAAAAGCATATACTTGGATCAAACATTTCATGTAAGGATAATGATGTTTGCATTAGAGAGCATATGTTCATGCTCATGTGTAGTGGCACTTTTGTTGGCAGGTTAAATATTTAAACAGCACATGCGTATCTATAATGTATCACTTTTACTTTCCTGTTGCATGACTGAACTTTCTAAAGAGGACTCAATGTCTCAGGCCTCCCTATAGAGTTATATTTGCCCATGAGATAACTGGCCCTCAGCAGAGCCATTCAGAACAGTCCTGAACAGCTAACTGTGAGCTAGCTGAGGCCTCTTTTTTTTTTTTTTTTTTTTACCTCCTTGGCTATTTGAAATGCCCAAAATATCAAAGACATAGATTTAGAAGCAAAGGCAAGACTCATTAAGCACTGTGTCTCCTCACTAGTTAAAATATAGGAAAATTTCAGTCCTTGATGGAGGAGGAAATCAGAGATGACATCTTCACACAGAGTCCCCCAAAGGTACAAAAGCACTGAGACTGAACCATCATATTCATTGCTCTGCCCACTGATTAAGTGCCAGCCCTTGGAGGAACTAGAAATAATCATAGGGTGGGGGAGGAGATGAGGAGGAGTCAGAAACAGTCATGGTTCATCTTAATTAAAGACCAGCCTCTATGGACGTGTTGAATTAATTCAGCATTGCTGAATTAAAGTGAATCCACACAATTTAAGTATATTTGATGCCTTTCCATTCCCTGTAGAAAGGGAATAGGACATTTTTTTTTCTCCCCTGAAATACAGAATTTAGAGTCAGGAAGGTACTGATCATCAACATTTACCAGTGACTCCTTGTTTTGGGGTAGCATAATAGCTTCTCACCAGCCCAGGACAATGGGATGGGACATGCTGCTCCCTCTTGTTGCTATCAGGGCATGGTGTCTCTACTGTAGGGTTTCAATGACTTCCTTGTATTCAATATTAAAGTATGAAAAGAGGGAAAAAAGGAAAACATTGGGTGCAATGAAGCATGGCCCAATTTTCTAATCCCAGCTTTAGTAAATATTCCTAGTTTAAATCCTATAACCTACTTCACTTTCCCTCATATATAAAGCAATGGATCCTATGATTATTATTTATTATGTCTTAAGTCTCAGGCAGTAGATTTAAAACATTAATTAGTTAATGCCTGCCATTCATTTTGCAAATGAAAAGACCTGCCTTTCACGCTAAGTAGTATTTCACTGAAAATAAAATTTAAAGAAGTCCCATCTATAATTAAATATTTCCACAGTACCACTAATCTTGCTAGAGGCAATAATGACTTCATTCCTATCAAGTGTAGACTTCTCCCTAGTATGGGATTCTTCTCCCAGCTGTACACAAGAAAACTTTAGAGATCTCACTAAGAGGCCACAATCAAATATTGTCCAATATGGTGTGCCAGGATAGCATTGAGAAAAACACAAAGGAACAGTTCTGTGGACTCTATGTCACAATTAAAAAAAAAAAATTTGTGATCAAAGGTTGCTGTCATTTCATCATCATTATCAAAATCATTCAAAGCAATTCAACAAACAATCATAAATCAGCCCTCTGCTTGACTAACATTGATTGCCCTTGCCTCTGTGGAACTTAGAATATATTTAACTTCGAATGAAATTATTGTTATGTAAGATGAGACACAATCAGTACCTAAGACAAGTACAAATAAAGTACTATGTTAGGACTGTGCCATAGTAGAAAGAATACTTGAATGGAGTCAGGAAGACCTGAGTTTGAATCCTGCCTCAGATATTTACTAGCTATGTGACCCTGGGCAAGTCACCTAAAACCTCTTAGCCTAAATCTCTAGTTTTTAAACTGGGATAAAATAGTTTCTACCTTCCAGGGTTTTTATGAAGCTCAAATGAGATAAGACATTAGCATTTTGTAAATCTTAAAGTGCTACATAAAAGTTAGCTGCTGGTTTTATTGTTACTTTATAGCCATGTGATTATGAGTGAATTATTTATCATTTCTGACTTTCAGTTTCCTCATCATGAGCCAAAGTGAAAGATTATTTCTTTCTACAGGGATCAGGAAATACTTTAAGGAGAATATATCATTTGGCCAGCATACAAAAGAAGTACAAGTTCTACAGGTGGAGTCGGCAAGAATGATATTTCTGGCATAGTAAATATGAGCAATGGTACAAAGGAGAGTTTGGGATGTGCCCGAGGTACAATAAATAATCCAGTTTGGTTTATGATTATGATAATGAAGATTCAGTGGTACATTGTATCAGGGAAAATGGCTGACACTTAAACTGATTATAAATTCCAGGAAATCAATATAGTAAGAAGAGAAAAACTAAAATTGTAACTTAGTTGTGTCACTTGGATTCAAGTAAATATATAGACTGCTTGATTTTTATGCCCACATTCTTTTCAGCAAAATTGTAACTATATATGTAGTAGTTTAGATGATTAATTGTAGTTTATTTTAGACAAAGCCTCATGGTGTCTGTCCTGTAAGATGGTCACTTAGGGTTTAGGTCTCAATTTTATATACTTAGGAGCTACCTTTTTATATATTTAAATATGCCAAATTAGCTATATAATTAGTTTTTTTGTTTGTTTACTATGGAATATTCTATACACATATAGTCATTTTTTTTATAGCTGGTTACTCAGGTAAGCTGGGAATAATCTGATAACAGGATATGATGCCAGAATAGAGATGAACAATTATCTAGTTTTACTTGCCCATTTTATAGATAATAACTGAGACATAAGTATCAGATTTTCCTAGGTACTACTTAAAAAGTTTGAAATAGAATGTTTTCAGTCTCCTTTGTTGAAGAATAAAAATCTATTGTACCTCATGTAATTAATAACCATTTCCCTGTATTCATGCCCCACAATTGCTCATAATTATAGTCCTAAGGATACCATTGCATTTGGCACTGCAAACAGAAATGCTCCCTACTTTAAGAATGTACATAGCAAAACCCCAAGCAAAGTGGAGTAATTTTGGTGATATTCAATAAGGTGCTTAGCCTCTGGTGACATCAGCAGATTTCTGGGGAAACTGAAGGGTTTGGAAATAGATGATCTCTAAGGTTCCTTCCAGTTTCAGTGCTGTAATCTCGTATAAAACTTTGGGGTTGTATTCCTACTTCAGTTAATTTAATCACAGAAGACCTAGACCACTCAAATTGAAATAGCCAATCAACAGTTTAAAGAAGAGATTAAAGAACTTTCCTAAACTTTCACCTTAATGTACAAATAAATTCTTAATAAATTTGAAAGACTTGTAGTACTTTGACCAGTGGTGGAAAGCAGGCAATGCTACATAGGAAACACCTTGTGAATGGTTGTGGAGATCAAGTCATGTGTTTTGAACCGTATATAAAATAAACAAGTCATTTTGGATTCTGCCAGTCAAGTGGTAAACCAGGCAAGGGGGAGAGCTCTATCTTCAGAAACTAAGGATTCTGGATTGAGAATTGGCACCAAACCCTAAGAAGGAATCACTTTTGAGAAAAATAAAAAAGTGTCTCTCTTTCTGATTCTCTCTCTTTCTCTCTCTTTTTTCTCTCCTACTGACCATGTCATCATATAGGCTGGAACAGTAGCAGAGACCACATCTAGCTTGGCATAAGAGAAATAGGACAAGTAGGAGAAAATATGTCTAGCCAGTAATTGTATGACACATTAAGGACCTATGTATATAAAAATGATCTTAGAGGAGCCAAGAGGACAGAGTACAGTCTGGGACCCAGCTGAATCCTCCTCACATTCCCCTCCAAATAACTTCAAAATAATGCCTCACAAATTTTGGTGCAGCAGAGAAAACAAAACATTAGAGGGAGACATTTTTCTAGCCTGAGATAATAACTTAGGAGGTCCACAGCAGAGGTCTGTAACACCCAGGAAACTGCCATCACTGAGTGCTGGAGCAACACCAGTAGTAGGTCTGGGAGGCAGCTCATCCCAGAGACAGTAAGGGGGTCAGACAGCTAGTCAGAGAGAGATTACAAGGGACCCTTTGCTGTCACTGGGTGCAGCTGGTGGTAATTGGCAACTCTATTGTACATAAGCAGTTCTAGGTCACAGTTCCAGGATGGAGAGGAGTAATTGTGATTGGTCACAAGGGAGCAGGGGCTCAGGTCACAATTTTAGGACCAAGAGGAACACTGGCACTTGTGTTTTCAATGGATCAGGAGGCTTTACTGGGTCAAGACAAGAGCTCAGACCAAACAATAGCCACACTATTCCCAAGATAACACCAATTTGGAAGCAAAAACTTGCAGATCCTCAGAACTATCACTGAAAACAGCAGCACATGCATGCACACACACACACACACACACACACACACTCTTAGGACAGTGCCTCCTTAGCCCAAGGTGAGCAGAGCCTAATTTTAATATAAAGTTCAAGGTAAAGAAATCTGGAAAAATGAACAAACAACAATAGCAACAACAATAACAACAAAATAATTTCACCATAAAAAGATTTTATGATGGCAAGAAGACGAAGACATAAACTTAGAGAAGGCGACAATGTGAAAAGAGCTATGAGGAAAACCTCAAACAAAAGTACTAATTGGACCCAAGGCCAGAAAGAATTCCTTGAAAAATTAAAGAAAGAGCTAAGAGTGGCAGAGGGAAAAAAAATAGGGGAAAAATGAGAGTGATGCCAAAAAAAATATGGAAAAACAATTAACAATTTGGTAAAAGAGGTACACAAATACTGAAGAAAATATAACTTCAAAAAACATAATTGACCTAATGGTAAAAGAGACACAAAAATTCACTGAAGAAAAAAAACAAAAAAACTTTAACCATTTATGAATTAGGGAATGCTTGTATTATTACAAATTTGACTCAGTTCTCTATATAATTGAGAGATGAGGCCTTTATCAGAGAAACTTGCTACAAGTCTTCCCCATTTTTTTCCTACCTTCCTTCAAATCTCATTTGCATAGGTTTTGTTCATACAACACCTATTCAATTTAAATCATTTTACATCCTGTAACGCTCTCTATCTCTCATTTGGTCATAAATTCCTTCCTCATCCATAGATTTGACAGGTAAACTATTTCATGATCCCCTAATTTATTTATGATAGTTCATTCCATGCACATTCAAAGTTATGATCACTAACTGTATTTCTCTCCATCCTACTTCCCCCCCCTTTTATTCTTCTTGATCTCTCCTTTCACCCTGTCCTTCCTTAAAAGTGTTTTGCTTCTGACCAAAATCTCCCCCAATCCACTGTCCATTCTATTGAACCCCCATTTCTGTTATCCCCTGTCTCACACTCTCCTGTAGGGTACAATTCCAAACCCAACTGAGTGTGTATGGTATTCCCTCTTTGAGATAATTCCTATGAGATCAAGGTTCAAGCATTGCCTAACACCTTACATCTCCAACCTTTTCCTTCATGGTAAAAGCTTTTCTACAGCTCTTTTACATTATGCCTCTCCCTTCCTCCTTCTCCCAGTGCATTCCTCTTTCTCACCCTTTAGTTTCATTTTTTTTATGTAATTCTATCATGTTCAACTCACACCCATGTCCTCCGTCTATGTATATATCTTCTAAATGCCTAATAATGATAAAAGTTCTTAGGAATTACAAATATCATCTTCCCATGTAGGGAAGTAAACAGTTTAACCTTGTTGAATCCATTATGCTTTCTCTTTCCTGCTTATCTTTTTATGCTTCTTTTGAGTCTTGTATTAGAAAGTCAAATTGTCCATTCAGCTCTGACTTTTTTCATAGGGAATGTTGAAGTTTCTCTATTTCATTAAATATCAATTTTTCTCTTGGAGGATTATACTTAATTCTGCTAGGTATGTGAATCTTGGTTGTAATTGTAGCTTTTGCCTTCTAGAATATCATATTTGAGCTCTCCAGACCTATAATGAAGAAGCTGATAAATCTTGACTATGACTGTGGCAGACTGTGGTTTCGCAACTCTTAAATTGTTTCTGTCTCCTTGAAATATTTTCTCCTTGACCTGGGAGCTCTTTAATTTTGCTATAATATTCCTATGAGTTTTCATTTTGGGATTTCTTTCAGGAAGTGATCAGCAGATTTGTTCAAATTCTATTTTACCCTCTGATTCTAGGATGCCAGGGCAGTTTTCCTTGATAATTTCTTGAAATATGACAGCTAAGCTCTATTTTATCACGTCTTTCAAATAGCCCACTAATTCTTAAATTCTCTCTCCTCAATTTTTATTTTCCAGATCAGTTTTTTATGATATATTTCATATTTTCTTCCAATATTTTTCATTCTTTTGATTTTGTTTTATTGTTTCTTGATATCTCATGGAGTAGTCATTAGCTTCCACTTGCTCAATTCTAATTTATAAGGAATTATTTTCTTCATTAAGCTTCTAAGGACTCTTTTTCCATTTGACCAATTCTGCTTTTTTCAGCCATTCTTTTTTTCAGTGAATTTTTGTATTTTTTTCTATTTGGCCAATTCTTTTTTTAAGGAATTCTTCTTTTCAGTACTTTTTTGTACCTCTTTTAATAGGTCTAACATCATCACATGGAGCCTCTTTTACCAAGCTGTTAATTCTATTTTCCATATTTTTCTTTTGTCATTCTCATTTATTTTTCCTGTACCTCTCTGATTTTTAAAATCCTTTGTGTGTTCTTTCAGGAATTTTTTGGGGGACCTGAGACCAATTCACATTTTTTTTTTCCTTTGTGGCATTTCATGTAGCTGTTTTCATACTGCTGTTTGTTTCTGAGTTTGTTTGATCTTCCCATGGTCATAGTAAATTTCTACAGTTAGGTTTTTTTCTTCTTCTAATTTTACCCAACTATCTCTTGCTTTAACTTTAGGTTAGTTAGGCTCTGCTCCTAGGCTAGAGAGCGAACTTTCCCAAACTTCATGGTTTTTATTCTGCTGCCCTCTGTATCAGCAAGCACCCTAGCACACCCAGGATGGCTGCTACCACAGGTTCTTAGATCTGCTTTTCCAAAGGAAAGCAACTCAAAATGGGTTAATAATCTTACTTTAATTACCTAGTTCAGGGGGAAAAGTCAGCACCCTGAACTTCAGAGAATGCAAACACAAGTTACAAACACAAGTTACAAACAACAAAAAACACAGATTAGCAGATGGCTTCTAGCGCCTGACCATTACATCAGTTACCTATTCAGTTATCAGAGAGGGAAGCACCAACATCTGGGTTTTTCAAAGCCAGGGGCTCAATAGCTTCCCAGAGTCTCATCTGGCCAAATCACACAACTCTTCTCAAAGTGAGCCCCAAAGCAAAACCTCACATCAGGGCATATATATAGCCTTCTCCTGGCTCAGAGAATGTCACAGCCCTCTTGACCCACTGCCCAATCAGAAAACTACTAGGCACGGGCATTCCCAAAAAACAAGCCTGACGCCACAGGCTTCATGTGACCACATTCAGCCTATTAGGGAACAGAGTACACTTTCAAATCAAGGAAGGTTCTCAGAGTCACAGCCACTTTAGCCACTTTAGCAAAGGGCCTAGGGGCAGGGAAGATCTTCATATTCTCATAACACCCTCAGGGCTAGTTCTGGGTGTCTATAAGTTTTCAGTTTTACCAAAAGGGTATTATCTAAGGCAAGATGTGGTCACTGCTTTCCTGGGCTGTGCTCTTGTCTATGAGTGACCACAAGCACTCTTCTTGGCTTTTTAACTGTGACCAGGGTCCCTACTCCTGCTATTATTCTTCCTCCTGGAACTGTGACCTGGGACCACATCTGGGCAATGCAATAGAGTCATGTATCCAGTGCAGTAAAGTCAATCATGAGCAGCTCTCCTGATTGCTGCTGTGAATAACTTTAAGGATCTAATCACACAGTATACTGAACTCTCTATTTATTCAGCAATAAACTAAAGCAAAATATTCACAACAATATAACATAATAACTTATTACTAAGATATCCACATAGTCTTAAACAAAACATATCTTTCAGTACGTCATAATCTCCTCAATCAATATAAAGTACCCATCTAAAGTCTTCTTTCATCTTGATTGAAGGCTGGCTTCCAATCGCCCTTAAGCTAATCAACTTTAAGGGGTAATGGAAAGTACAAAGACCATCCACCCCTAGGTCACAGTAAGTTACAATATCATAACTCACTACTGAGTACTGAAGTAAAATTGTCTTCCATCTTGACTTGAGGCTGACTTCCAAACTCCATGGCTCTTCTTCCATGCTCCTGGTTCTTGCCTGGATTCACCCGACTATTGCCTGGGTTCACAGATAGGCAGCTCTCCTAGTTCTTGCCTGGATTCACCCAACTACTACCTGGATTCACAGGTAGGCAGCTCTCTACACCTGTTCCATATCACATCTCAGAGGGACTGCTCTTCACGGTTCTAGGAAAACAAACTAAGTAGGATTACAACAATATGTACACATATTGCCAGCATTGTCATCTCAAGCTACTTTCTGTCTGAGAAAATAACACAAATCAATAGATAGAATGCTTCTGTCTGACAAAGTAACACAATTCAATAGAATGTTACTGTCTGACAAGTAATACCAATACATAACAACAGAGAGAACAACAGAGTGCCAACATCACAAATATTTTCTCTCTTAGCTCTGCTTGGTACCAACTGTGTTTGAGTTTTTATCTGTTCTACTCCTTCCTCTTCTGTTCTTCCTGTTCTGCTCTTTTGGCAAGTTCCTCCCACTGTGGGCTCCATGTGATGATGTTAGATCTATGAAATACAGGGAAGGTCTCCAAACTCCCTTAGGCCTATTAAGGGCAACAAAATGTATACTGTTTCCAATAAAGACTTGACACAATCAAAGGAAAGGCTCAAAGGCACTTGCATAGCTGAAACAAGGAGCAAAATACTACTTTGCTTGCCATTACTAGTGCCAGCAAAAGGTCTCCTGCAATCTTCTTCTTATTATTGTACAACTTCCTTATAGTCTGTTTGCTGAGAACTCCTGAAGCTACAGTGGATTCAGTCACACCCAAGGCCTGCTGATGTCTTCCCATGGTGTTGTCTTCACTGTGTTACCCTGTGCTGGACCACACCCTACTCTCACTCCGATGAGACAGACCTTTCTTGTTGAATTTCTAAGTAGGGAAATTATTTCACTCTATCCTTTTATTGGTTCTGCCACTCTAGAATTCATTTTGAGGAATTATTTTATTTTATTTTGAAGTAGAATTTGAGAGAGCTGAGAGGAATAAATCCCTGCCTTCATTCCTCTGTGTTGGCTCCACCCATCCCACTACTCCTGAGGAAAAGACCAGAACTGAATAGAAAATTTTACGTTCAAAGAAAAGGCTCAAGACAAACATTAAAATGTAAATATGAAGAATAATCATAAAGGATTCATTGAAGTTAAACTGTTTACAAATGTAAACAGTTTAACTTCAATGAATCCTTTATGATTATTGGAAGATGATACATGTAACTAACAAGAACTTTCTCATTATTGGGGAAGTTAAAAGGAATTTGCATAGACAGAGAACAAGGTTGTAAGTTGATTATGTTGGGATGATTTCCCAAAAAGGAATGTAGAGGTAAGAAATAGGGATACACTGGGAGAAAGGAGAAGGAATTGGTAGAATAGTATATTTTTTCCCCCATATACAGGAGGGGCATAAGCAAGAGCTTTTATAGAGGATGGGAAAATGGTGGTGGGTGCTGGGCAATGCTTGAAACTCAATGTCATCAAAATTGATTCAAAGAGGGAAGAATACACACATGCACATGCATACATACATGTACACACACATACACATACACACACACAGAGCTAGATATAGAAGTCTGTCTTACCTAATAGCGATATAATGGGGAAATGCTTAAGAGATATGGAGGGACCAATTGGGAAAAGAAAAATTGGGGAAGAAGTGGTTGAAAGTAAGACAGATTTTTGTGGATTGGGCAGGATAAAAAAAGTGAGAGAAGGATAAACAGAGGAGAATGTTATAGAGCAGTGGTTCTCAACCTTCCTAATGCCACTACCCTTTAATACTTGTATGTGGGCATATTGGCATGTGGGCAGATCCACCTGGAGAGAGACAGATAGAGGAGCAGTGTCTCGGTTCCTAAGACCATGGGAAACATGTATTTTCTGTTGGTCTTAGGCGACCCCCGTGACCCCTGTGAAAGGGTTGTTCAACTCCCAAAGGAATCATGACCCACAGGTTGAGAACCACTGTTATAGAGGGAAATACATAGAGTTCATAACTGTGGATATGAATGAAGCTAAGCCATACAAGAGAAGTGGACAGCAGAATAGATTCAAAACCAGAATTTAATAATATATTGTGTACAGGAGACACATTGGGGATAGAAAGACATACAAAATTGAAAGGAAGAAGTAGAACAGACGGTTATGCTTCAGTTAAAGTGAAAAGGGTAGATGTGGCAGTCATGATCTCAGACAAAGCAAAGCAAAATTAGACCCAATCTAAAGAGATAATCAGGGAGATTACATTTTGCTAAAAGGTACCATAGATAATGGAACAAGATTTTTAAAAATTTCAGCAAGTTTTTTCAGATTAAGGCCTTATTCCTCAAATAAGTAGGCAACAGAGTCAAATTTATAAAAATAAAAGCCATTCCTCAACTGATAAGTGATCAAAGGATATGAACAAGAAATATTTAGAAGAAGAAATCAAAGCTATCTATATTCATGGAAAATACTCTAAATAACTATTGAGTAGAGAAAGGCAAATTAAAACAGTTCTGAGATACTACCTCACACCTATTACAAATGACAAGTGTCAGAGGGAATGAGGGAAAATAGTTACATTAATGATTTGTTGGTATAGTAGTGAACTGTTCCAACAACTGTGGAGAACAGTAAGAAGCAACATCTGAAAGGATACAAAACTGCAAATCCTTTGATCCAAAATTACTGCTACAAGGTCTGTACTCCAAAAAGATCAAAGAAAAAGGAAAAGGACCTATATGGACAAAAATATTTATAGCAGCTATTTTTGTGGTGTCAAAAAATTGAGGGGGTGCTCATCAATTGTGAAGTGGTTGAACAAGTTGTACCATATGATTGTGATGGAGTACTAATATACTATAAAAATGATAAGGAGGGTGGTTTTAGAAAAAAATGGCAAGGCCTATATGAATTGATGCAAAGTGAAGTGAGACCAATGCGCACAGTAATATCAATATTTTTTCAGGCAATCAGAGGTTACACAGCTTGCCCAGGATCACAGAGCTAGGAAGTGTTTGAGTCTGGAATTGAACGCAGGTTTTCCTGACTTTAGACTCAGTCCTCTATCCACTGACCCAGCAGCTGTCTTTTTTTAAAATTTATTTATTTTCTTGTTTACATCATTTATTTCCATGAGATTTTGACTTACAAATTTTCTCCCCATCTTTCCCCTACCAAACACCTTAAAATAGCCATGCCACTGTATAACCCCTCCCCCAATCTGCTCTCTCCTATGTCCTCCCCCTCGCCCCTCTGACTTTCCGGTAGGGCAGAATGGATCTCCCTACAACAGTGCCTGTGTATCTCAATTCCCAGTTGGATGTAGTTAATAATAATAGTAATAATAGTTATATATGTGTGTGTGTGTGTGTGTGTGTATATATATACATATATATTTGTAAAATTTCATTATAGAACTTTAAATTCTAGATTCTTTCCCTACCTCCCTCGTCACCCACCCCCACTGGAAGGACAAGCAATTAAATACAGGCTGTACATGTGTAATTACACAGAACATCTGCACAGTAGGCATATTGTGAGAGACTGATTGTATGTCCCTCCTTCCTATCCCACCCCTCCTTGTTCTATTCTCTACCCTGTTGCTGTCCCTGTCCTTTTACAGAAGTATGTACTTCCAGCAGCCCTCCCCTCCATCATCCCACCTCTCATCTCTATCCCCCCTACTCTCCTGTGTGGCAAAATACCCAGTTTAGAGTTTACGTCATTCCTTCCCTAAACCAAGTTCAATGAGAGTAAAGTTGACCCTCTCCTTTTGCCTTCCTGTTCTTCACCTCCATTGTAACAATTATTTTTTGCCTCATCTATGAGATGATTAACCCCATTTTGTCTCTCCCTGTCTCCTCTAATTCTAATCCTCTCCCACCTCAGAATTTCACCTTTTAGAGTATTGTCCCTTCCTATTCAATTGATCCTGTGCGCTCTATGTACTCATATATATACACATACTCAGATATGTGTGAGGTAGTATCTCAGAACTGTTTTAATTTGCCTTTCTCTACTCAATAGTTATTTA
>CM053585.1:101361419-101379470 GCA_028646515.1 Pseudochirops corinnae | reverse complement strand
TCTGTTTAATAGTAGCTTGATTTCTCATAAAGTCATTTTTTTCCATTTGCTCCATTCTAATTCTGAAGGAATTATTCTCTTCAGAAAGCTTTTGAGATTCCTTTTCCATCTGGCAAATTCAACTTTTTAAGACATTCTTCTCCTTATTGGCTTTTTGGGCCTCTTTTGCCATTTGAGTTAATCTATTTTTTAAGGTGTTATTTTCTTCAGTCAGGTTGTTGACTCTCTTTTCATGATTTTATTGCATCATTCTTATTTCTCTTCCCAATTTTCCCTCTACTTCTCTCATTTGGTTTTCAAAATCCTTCTTAAGCTGATCTATGGTTTTTAGGCAGCCTTCATATTTATTGGAAGCTTTTGGTGCAGGAGTTCTGACTGTGTTGTCTTCTTCCCGTTCCATGCTTTGATCTTTCTTGTCCCCAAAGAAGGAATCTAGAGTTTGGTTGCTGTTCTTACTTTGCTTTCTTAGCCTGCTCATGTTGGCCAGTCAATGATTTTTTAGCTTTGTGGAACTCTGCTTCCAGAGAGGAAAGCTCTGTTCCAAATCACTGGGGTTTTCCCAGCTGCCAGAGCTATTAGGGGGCTGTTGTTTTTTTGCAGCCCCCACCAGCTTTGGCTTACTGAAAACGCATTTCAGGACCGCCACCCAAGACCATGATCTGGATCCAGGCTGCTCAACACAAGAGGACTTGGCCTCTGAATGATTGCTTGGCCCCCTGCAGTCTGCAGGCCGGGAGCTCTGAAGAAGCCAGTGGAGGAGGCTGCAGGTCCGCCTATTCTGCAGCTTCCTTGCCCTGGAGGCAGTTTGGCTGGACCACTTTTCTCCCCTAAGCTTAGCTGAGTTCCACTTACTTTTCACTTAGTCCTCGTTTCTTAAAGCTTGATAATTCTGGAAACTACCACAGCTGCCGCTGATCCACTCTCCTGAAGCTCCAGCTGTGGCTTGTCCTGGCCACCCCTACCACCCCAGGGCCAAGTCATAGTTTCAGGCTGGGCTGTTTTCTGCTCCCACCACTGAGATGATCCCTTCAAGCCGAGCTGCCTTCAGCAGGAGGTGTATTTGAGTGTTTTAGAGCCCTAAAATTTATTAGACTCATATTTTTTGGTATTTGAGGTGGCTATGTGGGAGCTGCGGTACCTTGCTGCTCCTATGCCGCCATCTTGGCTCCTCCCCCCCCCCCAGCAGCTATCTTAATAAATGCTAATTAAATATACTGGATAATAACTTATAGAAAGGACAAAAGTTAGGGCTCATGAGTGACAGTGTTACAAACCCAGTCCCTAAGGATTACTTCTACAAGTCTGAGGGTATTAATTGCTCCTCTGTGATAAAACCTTTGAATGTGAGTGCAAATTGGGGCAATAATTTTAGAGTTATTGCTATGCTATAATACTATTACCAGGAAAACAAATAAAACAACAAAAAACCCAAGCATGGAATATATGGACATTTGTATTATTAAAAGGGAAGCTACTGCAAAAACAAAAAGAAATTAAGAAAAAAGCTGAAATGTAGAGAAACATGCCATATTTCCTTGCCACAACTTTATGAATAACCTAATTCAGGCATTATTGGAGGCCTTAAGGAAGCTAGGTTGTGCAGAAGTTAGGAAGACTTGAGTTCAAATGTGGCCTTTAAATATTGACAAACTGTGTGATACTGAGCAAGTCACTTTACTTTTATTTTTCTCACTTTCCTTATCTGTTAAATGGGAATAATAATAGCACCTACTTCCCACAGTTGTTGTAAGCATCAAATAGGCCAAGGTTTTTTTTTTTTTTCATTTATTTGTTTTTAACATTCTTTTTTTTTAAAAAATTGAATTCCAAATTCTTTCTGCTTCCCTCTCACCCATTGAGAAGGCATGCAATATATTAATTATACATGTGAAGTCATGTAAAACACATTTCTATATTAGCCATGGCGCAAAAAAATAAGAAAAAGAAAAATCAAGAAATATAAAGAAAAATTTTTAAAATGCTTCAATCTGCACCCAGAATTCATCAGAGCTCTCTTGAGGTAGAGAACACTATTCATCATTTGTCCTTCGAAACTGATAGGACAATATTTGCTAAGTACTTCTATGGTGCCTGGCACATAAGAGATGCTTAATTAATTCTAGTTTTCTTTCTTTCAGTATATAGATAAGGAGAATGAACTTGAGAAAGGTTAACTGATCTGTTCAAGGTCACATGGCTAATAACTATAAACACTAGGACCCAAACTCAAGATTCATGGTTCCAAAAGCATAGCTCTTTCCCCAGTACCATAATGCTGGGGTTTGTTTTTGTTTTTTGGGGTTTTTTTCCCAACTGGAAAAGTTCATTATGTACAAATATACATATAGGCAAATTTTCCATTCTTTGGGAAATGTGAAATACAAATCACAGCTAGAGGGCATGACATATAAATATATCACTGTTTTGATTCTAGTTATTCAAGAAAGGCTGCCTGAATGGGAAATTCAAAGGGATTTTTCAATGAGAGGTATATAAGGAACCTTCAGAAATTAGGAAAAAGAAATTGTTACAGACTTAGGTTATGTGCAGTGTGAGTGCACTAGAGAAGGGAGATAGGAGAGTGAAGTACATGCTGAACACGAAGGCTCTCCATTTTAAGGTAATACTGTTGTTCTTATCAGTAGTGCAGATACAATGTTCCTTTAGCATACAACATCTGCTGGCCCCCCCTTAATGTAGTTATTCAATTAACCACATGTAATTAAATGATGCTGAGTATTCCAAGGTGCTCAGCTACAGGGGAAAATATTTAATATGAAAAATGTGTAAGCCTCTATTGATTGAATATCTGGATTTCTTCTTGCATTGAATGTGGGAAGGGATAGGAAGTTTATTTCCAGCTTAGTCTCCCCTCATCTATCTAGATAGAGGGACAAGTTCTGATCCTCATGAGAAGTAGGCTCTATATCCACATCTCTACACATATGCATATTATAAAACTACAATATTTATATATATATATATAATTTATGTGTGCACATGCGTGTATAAACTCATATATCTTTCTCTCTATAACCTTATATGTAACTTTATGACTACAACTATATGTATATGTATATATATGTGCATATATACAGATGTGTGTATATACATTCGTATAGTTGTTGGTGGTGAATCATTTCAATTGTGTCTGGTTCTTTGAGACCCCCTTTGGGGTTTTCTTGAAAAAGATACTGGAGTGGTTTGTCACTTCTTTCTCCAGCTTCACTTCTTTCTCCAGCTCATTTTACATATGAGGAAACTAGGCAAAAAGGGTTAAGTGACTTGCCCATCTAGTGTCTGAAGCTAAATTTGAACTCAGGTCCTCCTGACCTGAGCAACACCTAGCTATGCAGCTCTCATTTTCCTCACTCTCTCTGTCTCTCTGTCTTTCTCTCTCTGTCTCTGTCTCTCTCTCTCTTCACACACATATGTATATGTATTTATGTACACACACATACATTATATATAGTTATTTTGTTATTATATATTTATTATATAATATCTATAAAACAACATATAGGACCACATAGGTACATGTGTATAAACAATGTGTATAAATACCAACTGAAAATTATTTCTCTGAGTTGCTCTGAAAAAATATCTAGTGAGTGATTGTGATAGTTACTACACTTTATAGCATTGTCATTTGAGGGGTGGGTTGGATAGGGTGCATGATTTCATTGTTGTGGGTTTTCCCTATAAAGAAAAGACAGTGAGGTACTCATGATGAACAAGACTCAAAGTTCCTTGGTACTAACCTTGAACCCTGACAATATTTATTGGTTCTGTTCACCCATATTAAGTGGATAATGTCATTGCATTGTCAGTTACACAAGGAAATCTACCAGACCTACAGAAATATCAAACCCATTGATGGTATTTTTTTTCATGACTTCTGAGTCTGCTATGATACCTTAGGATAGCTTTTACACTCTCCTATTATCTCTAGTAAACCATACACCCTGAAAAACAAATAAACAACAGCAACAACATCTATTGAGGTCAGCAACTCCTCTGTAATTTAGAATTTTAGAGAGTTATCTGGCATATTAAGAAGTTCAAGTGACTTATCTACTGGCATAAAGCCAATGTATGTTGGGTGCAATACTGGAACCTAGACAACTAGGCTAACAAGTATTTAACAATCACTTCTCAGGGTAGGTGGATTACATAAAGCACAATTTTAAGTTTAATCTGAATTATTAAACATTTTCTCCATCAATTTGTCTAGACAACCAACTAAACAAAACTCAAACTCTGATTTGTAATGTTTGTTGATTTCTTAAATATAAATGCTCACACTGAAAATTTAACAATCGGCTTTTATGAATTCAAGCTGACTAAAGCACACACTTGAAACCAGATATCTCTGATGCTGAGGTTAGCCATGAATCTTCTATGCTACTCCGCTTCTAGATAGCAACTCAATTTACATACTAGGAAGTCATCTTTAACTTTTGCTAATAACCCCATACAGATTTATCATTCTTAAAATTGCCTACAACCTTTTAATTTAATTCCGTTTTAGGATAGATAATATTTTGGGAATAAATTCCACATGTTCATTCCCTCTTACCTCAGGAACCATTTTTTGAGCTTTGATGTTCTTTTTCAGGTGATGATGACCACCTGATGGGCAGGTGATCCTGAGTTCTCAACTTGTGCTGGTGGAATATAAGCTTGACAAGTTCTGTGAAGCTGGAAAGGGTTTGAGAAAAACTTGGAGAGTAAGTCTTTGGGAGCCATTATTGCTAAAGCCAGAGAATCTCAGCACATGGGCACAGGATGGTGGACTTTTCACCCTCAATGATACTAGAGGGCCATTGACCACATCATTGAGATATGAAGATCAGTCTAGATTGGCATGAGTGCTCATACTAACAAAATCACAGATTCTTTATGCATTAAAGTATGTAAAGGAGTGCTTACTTTTATTTATCCTAAAACTACCTCCTTCAAGTTTCAAGTGGAGCTCAAGGGCCCTAGAGACTATTCCTCTCTAGTTTAAGGGAAAGTAGATGGTTCTAGGGATTATTAAATTGCCCCTCTTGGAGGCCTGCCTGAATATTGAAAGCTCTGACATGGGACTGAGAGGTCATGCAATAAGAGAGTAACAGTTGTGTTAACTGTGGAAGATTTTTTTTTAAAGGAGATGCCTTGGAAGCAGAGTCTGGAAGGATGTAGAAAAGCAGTGCCTGGCAAATGAGAGTAAAGCTGTGGCTGTCTAAGCAAAGAGTTTCCTATAGAATCAAGGAAGGAAGGAAGAGCAAAGAAGGATAAATCCACATTTGTGTGCATTAGAAAAATAAATTAGAGACAGTCTCATTTTATTACTATGAGGGTAAAGGTTGCCTGCCTGGCTCAAAAAGGAATCCAGGGGATGAAGAAATTAGATATATTTAAACTATGGGAATTGACTTAGTCCCTCATTTTGGCGTCCCATATAGTTTCACAAAGAAGATGGATAATAATTCAGGGAGACAGCTGGTGGTAGAGGTGGGAATGGGAGGAGGGAAAGAGGTTCTACTGTCAGTGCTTTTAAAAATAATGCCCAAAGTATTTATGTATATAGTTAATTCAATAAAAATTCTAAAACACCTATGTTAATAATAGCACACATTTTATTTTTTGTATTTATTTTTAATTTCCACAGCATAGTATAATGAAAAAAAATGATGGCACATGGAACCACAAATCTATTATGTACAACTTGCTATTCCCTTTAAATATATAAATATCACGTGAATTTCTTTATTTTTTTCCCCTTTTTTACTTCCCTCCCCCCAAGATGGAATGGTTACCATTAGACACAACTGTGTGTATGTGTACATATATATAGACACATACATGCATATGTGTATGTATATGTAAAATAATTTTATACATGATTCTATTTATCAGTTCCTTCTTTGGATGCAGGTAGTACACATTTACAAAGTGTTTTAAGATTTACAATAAGCTTTTGTCATACCCATTTTACAGATGAGGAAAATAAGGCTGAGAGAAGGGAAATGATTTGCTCATAGTCTGAAGTGTCAGAACCTGGATTTGAACTTCTGACTTCTGATTTGAATTGCTCTACTCTTTCTAACATCCCACTTTATCCTTTGCCCCATACTATACTAAATTTTACATATACTCTCTGTAAAAGATTGAGAGTTGTCACTGGGGCTTGCTGTAGTATAGTTATAGTTCCCTACCTTTTCCCCACACATGTCTAGGGCTGTATGCTGCCTTTTGTGATTTCTATAATTTTTCAAGGCCTCCATTAGGGTCCATACATTTCTTTTAATCAAATTACAGCTAGATAAGCATGATAAAACCAGGAGCAGGGCATTTGTGTATGTGTCCAGGGTTGGGGGGAATGAGGTAGGAGATAGATTGGCATAACTCTGTGGTTTCCCTTTGAGTTTTAATAATAGCATATTTTCCCATCATTAAAGTTGCTTAACCCAAGGCTCTGAGCTTGTTACAGAAATATTGGACTGCAAAGATCAATTATATTACAACTGTCAGATTTAAAATCCTCTAAGAGTCTAGCAGTACCCAATAATGAAGGGTCTGTGAGATAGTGGGAAAGGCGGCACAAGATTTGCTGGTCCCCTTCTAAACTCAGGGCTGTCGCCTTTCACATGAGATGGTACTGTTATCACCTTATGTCTTGTCTTTTTTTGTCTCTGCACTTCCACTTCAAATGGCTGTGTCATTGGAAAAAGAAGGACATCAGGGTAAACCAGATGCCACTTCAGGGGGTGTGTAGTCACTGTAACGTATGCAGGGCATCTGTCAGGAACAAAGTGGAATTTGCTTTTGCCCTCAAGTTTATGAAAGACTGCAGTTGTATGTCTGCATTTTTATGTGTTTTCCTAATGAATTTTGTAATTGCTGTTCAATTATTGTTCTTTGGTTTGGGCTGGATTCCCTCCCAAGGATGCTGGATTGGCCCAAGAAAAAAACAAGGAGATCCCTATTTTGAATTCATGGACAGTTTTCATTCATGCATGCTGCTGTAGGAGCAGGCTGCATATACTTCACTTTAAGCATATGGCCTTTCTGTTATGTCTAGCCCTAATAAACAAAGCCCTTGGTTCTTCAATGTGTTAGCCATTTGAAAACACCAACAAGTTTTTTTTCCACTTACATTTTAATGTGCACATTGTTATATTTATAGAGTTGGGAATAAATGCAAATAGACTAGTCAATTTTAAGGTGAATTGTTGTAAAATTGAAGTCAATTTATTTTTTCTGATCTTCTCAAAAGAGCATATAAAGGAAAATGAGGCACATTTGTATATATGTTCATATACACATATGTGTATTATACATATACACATACTATATATATATATATATATATATATATATATATATATATATATATATATATACACATACACATAGGTAAGAAGCACAAACTTTGTCTCTTAATCCCCTCATGAAAACTAGACTTGGCTCATTGCCATGAATAGAATTTATGTTTTCTATTTTTGGTGAAAATGAAAACAAGGAGAGGAGGACTGGAGCAAGTTGAAACAAATCAGAATCCATTAAATAATCTTTTTGTATTTATTGATAGTCATTTTAGGACATGGGTTAATAGGAGGTTCTGGAAGCGGGGGTTCCTAATATGTGAGATAACAGGGGACATGATCTTCCTTGAGTAGGCAGGGGAAGTGACCATGTGCTGAAATGATTTTGTAAAACTATGGGTCAAAGTGTGATTCTCTAGTCAGGGCCAGGTTTTGAGTGTTGACCAACATATTGATAGGAGTCAATATTTTCTCACTGTAGGATTATGTAAAATATATTTGCTTTTATCCCCCTATAGAAAGAACCTAAAGGAAAATTGGCCATGAAAATATTGTCTTCAAAATACCAAGTGATTTTATTATTCCTGCTCTAAAAAGATGCACTATAGCAAATTATAAATATGAAACATGGATAAAATATAAAGTGAATGGTTACCATAGAAAAGAACTCTTTACAGAATAGACCCATTTTTACCAAAATAATCATCTAGAATTTGGGCTTTTGTGATACAATTTCTCTCTATAAGAATTTATATCTTCCTCTATTCTTTCTCCTTTTCTCCCACTCACCATAAACTACATAGTTGGAGAGATTGGAATGATGGTACCTTTGGGAAAAGGAACCATATTACCTTCTAGTTTGTAAAATATGACCTGGAGAACATTAAGTATATCCTAAGGTGTGCTCTATATTTCTATATTTGAAATCTATATAGATTTCAAATGAAAGGTAATATGACCCCATGACATGAGACACTAAAATTAAGTTAGCTCCAGGGGATTATGAATTTAGAGCTGGGAGGGATCTGAGAAATCATTTAGTATACTCCTTCCCCATTTTACAGAAGAGGAAATTGAAGACAAGAGACATAAAATAATTTGGTCAAGGTAACACAAGTCAGAAAAAACAGGAACAAGATTTGAACTCAGATCCTCTAATTGCAGAAGCAGTACTCTTTGTACTATGTCCTTTTTGTAGGCTCTTCAGAAAGAAGTTCCAGCAATGTAGTCATAAACAATTCTCATTAAAAAGACAAGGAAGAGCGGATTAAAGAGCCCAAAGTGTCTCCATGTGTTTCTCATTCATGAGGACAGATTTTAAGAGTATAAAACATGAATAACTGGATATAAAACCATGGTCCTGTATTGCAGTAGCAGTGTTTTTAAAACTTAAATAGATTTGTTATTTCATGAATGTTGGTACTCTCTCCTAGAATGAAGCCTGAAATCTATCTATGTCTACCCCACCTGTGCAATTCTTGTTCATGTCCATCCATAAATTTGCCTCAGAGGGTCCACATGAAACGCATGGGATCTTCCTGGAGCATTCTTAGTATTGTAAATGTGACACCTGTCTAACCAAATGGGGCGCACTGCAGTAGAAAAGAATTACTAGTATGGATGGAGCCCTCCTTAATCCTACAGTAAATTCACATGCCCCTACATACATTTCTGGTGAGGGAACAAAGTATTTGAGCTGCCCATCAGGTGGTGCTGTCCTGGTACCACCAGCTCATCTGCAACCTCACTTCTATTCCATGACATATGTATGGAAAGGTCTTCCAAAATGCTGCATCACCCCATTCTACTCCCAACCAGTTCATGCTTGAATAACACTAAAGTACTGCTTAGGTTAAGATATATTTAAGAGATAAAAAGGAATATTACTCGAAATATTAAAAGTAAAAAGTCTATGATCTATAAACTTCTCTGGAGCTTCCTTTCAGATCTAGAGACCTGGATTCTCCTCTCTCTTGTCTGGAATAATCCTTCCCACCCCAATTCACAGGGCTCATATACTCAAAACAATATAACCAACGACGTGGTGTATTGAATGTAATAAAAATGGAAGATAATTGTTTATGCATTCCAATATGAAGCCATCCACTTCCATATACATCTGTCAAATATCTTCCTGCTTGCCATCCCCCAGATTTTGGAGTGTGATAAGTCTTACTTGTATCTACTGGATAAGAAATAAGAGTTGAGGGTGAATCTAGAACTATTAAAAAAAAAGTAAAAGCAGAGTAAGAACACTGAGATGAAAAATCTCTTCCTTACTCACTGGTAGGCAGGAGTTTAAAATCTTCCAGTTAAATCTTATAGTTCTTCACTCAAATGCTTTAGCCAAAGTCTCTACTCCACAATTTGTGTTGCCCCACACGACTGTCTCAGGAAATCTTATTCACTATAGTTTCAAGTTGCAGGTGATATAAATAGTGGTTATCATAGACACAGGATTACTTTTGTCAATTTATTTAATTGGTATATTTTGTGTACACACACACACACACACACACACACACACACACACACATAAAATCACCTCAATTTGACCTTATTTGCCAAATTCTGCTGCCTCCCAGAAAACCATTCCTGATGATAGAGCTTTTTTTTTCCCCAAAAAAGAAAAAAAAAGTGGAAAACAAAAAACACATCAGCACAACTACATCTGACCTTCCAAAACCCATGGACTTCCCCCTCCTCATGTACATACATGACTTCTACAAAGGAGTGGGGCATTTCTTCTCATATTTCTTTTTTAAGACCAAATTTTTCTCCTCTATAATTTTGGAACATTCAATTAAAAATATGTTTGAGGCAGTGCCTTTTTCATAGCTCCTTTTTGATTGGTGAGCTTCAATGATTCCCTCTGGGAACATTTATAAAATCCTCTCTTTGGTCTTTAATGTTCTTGATGACCTGGCCATGTCTTGCCCTTTCAGCCTTCTTATTCCTTACTCCCCTCCCCATACTCTACAACCCAGCTAGCTTGAACTACTTGCTGTTCCTCACATGGAACGCTCCATTTCCCATCTCTGAATCTTAGCACAGCGTATCTGTCCCTCAAGCCTGAAATGTTTTGTTTTGTTTTGTTTTCCTCACTTCTACCTTTTAGTTTCATTGGCTTCCTTTAAGACACAATTGGAAGTCAATCTTTTGCAAAAGGCCTTTCTTGGTGCCTCAAACTGCCAATTTCTTTTTTCATATTACCTTTATACCCTTTATATATAATTTGTACCTATCTAGATATTTCCGTGTTCTCTCCATCAATTAGAGTGTATGTTCCATGGAGACAGAAATTGTGAAGTTTGTCTTTCTTTTTTTATTCTTATCTCTTGCCACAGGGCCTAGAGCATAGTAAGCACTTAATAAATATTCCTGTTGGCTGACTGGCTAACTTTATATTTACTTTGTTGTAGTCATTTTGTAAATTGTTTTCCTGGTTTAGCTTATTTCACATTGCATCAGTTCATATATGTTTTTCCATACTTCTCTGTATATTTCATATAGTGCAGTAATAGTCTGTTCAGCTCATGTATCACAATTTATTTAGTCATTCCTCTATCAATGGTATCCATTTTGTTTGGAGTTCTTTCTTATCACAAAAAAGTGTTGCTATAAATATTAGAGTACATATGGAGCCTTTCTTTTTTCAATGATCTTCTCAGAGTATATACCTTACTGTTGAATCATTGGGTCAAAGTATACAGATATTTTAGCCACTTTATTTGCTCAATAAAAATCAGCAATACAAAATCAATTGCAGCTACTACTTGTAGATGATCACATAAGGATCATCATGTTTGGATCCCATTACAGCTGTCTATCTTAAAACTACCTGTGTGGCAGTCAGGAAAGCTGAAATCTCAAGGACAGTGAGAGGCAAAAGAAGGACTTTATTCTATATGATTATATCCATACCTCATGACCTCTCTAGTCTGCTATAACTTATAATGAGTAATGGGCTCCCTAAAACTCTCAATGATGGAAAAAAGACAATGAGATTCTAGAGTACACAAAGAATAACTTCAGAGGAAAATGAAAAGCCAAGATGTGATATAGAATGTATTGCTCCTGTGAGCTCAAGAATCTTCAGTTCCTGAAAAAAATTACTTGAGGTTAATTTGAATATCACACACACCCCTAAACATAATATACACTTTTTATATTAATGTTGTTATTAATGCCTACTGATACTCTCCTTCCTCTCTTTCTACCCATAGAAACATGGCTCAAAATAAATATTATGAAATAAATTAGCACATTGCCCATGTATAGTAATTAATTCCTTATTCTATACCTTTATTCCATCACATCCCTGCCAGAAGGTGAGAGGCAAACTACCACCAGCCTTTGAAAGTAAAGATTGGTCACAGTACTGATCACAGTTTGGGATTTTTTTTTTCTTAATTGCTTTCCTCTACATTATTTCAGTTATTATATAGATTGTTCTCTTGGTCCTGCATATTTTGCATGTTCATACAAGTCTACATATTTTCTCTAAGTTCTTCATATTTGTCATTTCATGTAGCAGATATTCAATTGTATTCATAAACCACAATTTGCTCAGCTATTATCTGGTAGATGTTTGATGATTCCTGCTTATTTGAGATTTTTTAATGTTAGGGTCCTATAATTTTACTTTGTTTTCATTATCTCCATCATAAAAGAAAAGAAAGAAAAAGAAAAGAAAATCACTTTGCTAGTTATGTAGAAAATGGATTGGAGAAGATAATAGGCATCAGGTAGGGAGACCAATTAGGAGGATTGTTGCAATAATCCAGAGAAGAAGTGATAACGGTTTGAACTGGGGTCATGGCCATATGAATGGATATAATGGGACAGATGCAGGAGATGCTGTGTAAGAAATAATGAAATGATTTGGCAGCTTATTATATATGAAGAGAGAAGAACTGACGGTGACTTGGAGGCTATAAACCTGAGAGAAAGGAAAGATGTTAGCACCCTTGAAATAAATTGGGGAGTTCATGAAGTGCTAAGTTTTTGGGTAAAAATAATGAGTTTTAAATTGCCCATATTGAATTTGAGATGTATGCAGGATACCTAGTGTGTTATATCTAATATGACCTTAGACATGTGGGACTAGATCTCAGCTGAAAAAATTGGTTGACTATAAAGATCTGGGAGGCATCTTCATAGAAATCAATCAAAATTATTTATTAAATGCTTATTACGTACTAGAGATTGTTTTATGTGTTAGCCATACAAGTACAAAGAATGGAATAATCTAGACTCACAAGTAGCTTACACTACAGTGGAGGTGATAGCAAGTACAAAAAAAGTATTTTTAGCATAAATATAAAGTGAATGAACAGAACTATATACAATATAGTTAAATAGAGTTTATAGTTTAATATAGTTAAATATGAGGTAGTTTGGGAGGGAGGGTACTAACAGTTGGGGGTGGTGATAAGGAAAGGCTTCAAATTGGAGACGGTGTTTGATCTAAATCTTAAAAGAAGAGAGGAGCTCTGACACTGAATTAAGGAGATAGTGCATTCCAAGTATGAGGGATCTGGTTACAAGCCCAGTCCACAATATTTCTCTATAAATTGAAAGAACTGGAGATTGAAGCCTCAAACCCTGAAGAAAGGGGGTCAGTTCTTTGCACTATTCTCTCATTCATAATTCTGGATGATATTGTACAGTTCAGTATTAGGGGCCCCTAAGTAGTGACTCAGATTTGGATATTATAACATAGTTCTTTGTTATTGAGGCTTTCTTAATTTTACTGGTAGCTAAGAGAGGATTAAACCACTAGTGTTTCTCCTCAGGTTTGTGGAATCTCTGATTCATCTGCTGTAATTTCGCATTGTTCCTGAAGTGGTTATTGAAAGAACTGGGGTTTAGTAGAAACTTCCATGGTGATATCTTTGCTGGAACTTGTCATTATAGCATCATAATAAACATCAAAACCCAGTCTATCTAAAAAAAAAAATTATCCCACCATGACAGGTAATCTTCACATGATACTTTTTGTACTCAGTCCACAATAATTATATCCAAAGAACATAGCACAATTCAAACTGTCTCTTAACATCATATTTCAATGACTGTATGTCTAAATTATATATAGGATATTTCACATGCACAAGAAAATTATCCTAAGGTAACAAAAATTCATATCTAGTAAGAGGTATGTATAGCACCAATTAATGCACATTTATGCTTTAAACAGGTCATCATGTCAACTAACATTTATTAAGTGTCAAACCCTGTCCTAAATTCTGGGGATACAAAAAAAAGGTAAAAAAAACCCAGTTCCTACTCTCATGCAGTCCCAGTCTAAGTCAGTGGTTCTCAACCTTCCTAATGCTGCGACTCTTTAATACTCATATGTGGGTGGATCTGCATGTGGGCAGACCCGCCTGGAGACGGATAGAGGAGCAGTGTCTCTGTTCCTAAGACCATAGGAAATATGAGTTTTCCGATGGTCTTAGGCGACCCCTGTGACCCCCGTGAAAGAGTTGTTCGATCCCCAAAGGGGTCGTGACTCACAAGTTGTGAACCACTGGTCTAATGGAATGATTACAGATAGAAGAATAAAAAGAGGGAAACCAATAGCACACTATAATTGATAGAAATAATCAATGCATATATCACTGTATATCATGCAATTACATAAAGAAAATAAATCGTATACGTAAGCATTAATGTTTTTTTCTACATTTTCTGCAGTGTCATAAATTAGTCTTGTTTGTATTTTGATAGTTCTAGGTCTTTTCTGGATTGTTAAATGGTCTCCACCTGTACCTAAGCTGACTCATTAATGGTACAGGCTGATCATCATTACCCTCACACCTTTAGTTCTGAATTCCTAAACCTGCGCTTGTCTATAGTGGCTATCAGCATTTGAAATCACTAAGATTGTTCTGTGTGTGCTGAGTTTTCATATAGAATGCATGAGGTGGGGAACGAGCTGCCTCTGGGTTCAGGTTTTGCACTTCCAGTGGGACTGAGGTCCCTTTCAGTTCAAAACAATGTTGTTGGGTTACAATACACTGTCATTTCCTATAGAAACCCCATCTTTCATGTTATTATCCACTACAGACAGTTTCTTTACAGCTCTTGATTGGTCTCCTAACCTTAGCGTTGGCTAAGTTGACTGCTGATCACTTTTTTTTTCCCCTTCTTATTCACCAGTCTAACTTAACCATGAGAAGAAAATGGGTGATAAATTATATTTGTATGACTCCATTACTTTCTAGGGTTATTTAGTAAACAGCCAAATTGTCTAGTCTGGAATATTTGATAATGACTGATATTACTATCAAGTTGCTGCCTTGTGTCTCTGCTCCCTGAATACCAAGATGTCTCTGAAGCCTTTGTCACCGGAATGAAATATTTGACAACAAAGCTGGCTCCTTATTACCTTTCCTGATCCATGCAGTCTACAATCCAGCTATACCAGGCAATTTTCTAATCCTCACAATAAGGTAGCTAAGTGGTACAGGGTTAAGCCTAGAGTCAGGAAGACCTGAGTTCAAATCTGAGCTGAGATATTTACTCTGTGTGACCCTGGGCAAGTCACTTAACTTTTGTTTGCTTCAAGTTCCTCAAATGTAAAATAGAAATAATAATAGCATCTTCTCAGAGGACCATTGTGAGGATCAATTGAAATATTATTTATAAAGAATTTAGCACAGTGTCTGGGACATATTAGGTTCTTAATAAATACTTATTCCCTTGCTTTTCCCCTTCCCTTCATGAAATTTGATCTTCTGACTCTTTTGCCTCTGCACTGGTCTATCAGTCCTTAAACCAGTAAGTATGAAGTTCTGATTCTGAGTGACGCAATGCCCATTCAGTAAACAGGCCTCTTTAAGAAGTGAGTCAACAGATTACCCATTTGAAAAAAAAAAAAGAATCAAACTGGGAGGGAAAGACCCTCAGGGTTGCTGGCCAAAAGAGAAACAGTTACTGTTAACATTCACTCTGAGCCAGGAGGGCCCAAAAAATAACCATTAAATGATGCTTGTGGTAGGACCTATTCATGTCCAGTCTATGAGAGCCAGAGTGAATTGGGTTTAAGGTTCAGTATTTGAGAAAGAAATCTAGCCAGATCTTAGCTTAAGAGGGCCAAAGTCTCCCACTGCATCCTGGGCCATCTCCAGTTATCCTGATTGATAATCTAGCGATTGGACCCAGATGGCTCTGGAGTAGAAAGTGAGGCTGCTGACCTTACACAGCCCTCCTTCACTTAAAGTCCATTGTAACTCATGTCATCATCTCCCTGATGTCATAGTCTTCTTGTAGAATGAAGGACAAACTGCACAACCACATACAAATTACTAAGTATCTGCTGTATTCTAAGCACTGTGCAAAGCACTGAAGATGTAAAGACAGCAAAAAAACAAAAATAAAAAACAGCCCCTAATTTCAGTCTAATAGGGAGAATTTAGAGAGGGAGGGAGGAGGAGCCAATGGCTCAACATGTCCCTAATTCCCAGTTCTCCTCCCTAGAGAATTACAGCAATTTCCACCCCAAACCAAGGACTCTTTAAATTCAGTGAGGTTTAATATTTTCAGGATTGTGAGTGATTATCAGTCCAGGACTCCATTGCTGTTTCCTTATGTCTTTTCTGTACTCATGTAGTACAGTTTAATACATCCTGATCAGTTTAAGCAGGAACTAGCCTTGTCTCTTTAAATGAACTCTTTTAAGCATCAGGGTGTATTAACGACTATTCCTCTAATCCTATGCTTTATCAATGGAATATGCTTTGCCAAAATTCTATTTATTAGGATTTTTTTTTTGGCTCTAGTCCTTGAGTCTGACATTTTTAGTGACCGTTAGCAGTTCAGCTATTTATATTCCCATTTTCCCTCAGAATTTATTTATTTTTAGTTATCAACATTTATTTCAACAAGATTTTGAGTTCCAAATTTTCTTCCCATCTTCCCCCTACCCCCACCCAAGAGGGCAAGCATACTGATTACACCTTCCCCTAGTCTGGCCTCTCTTATATCCCTCCCATTCCTCCCTTACCCCCTTACCCCTTACTTTCTTGTAGGGCAAGATGAATTCCTATTCCCCATAGCCTGTATATCTTATTTCCTAGTTGCATGAAACAACAGTTTTTTAACATTTGTTTTTAAAAGTTTGAGTTTCAGTTTCTCTCCCTTCTTTCCTCCACCCCTACCCCACTGGGAAGACAAGCAATTAATACAGGTTATACATATGTAGTTATGTAAAACATTTCCATAGTATCCATATTGTGAAAGACTAATTATATTTCCCTCCATCCTATCCCGCCCTCCTTTCATTCTATTTTCTTCTTTGACCCCGGCCTTTTTCAAAAATGCTTGTTTTTGTCTACCTTCTCCCCATATCTGCCTTCCCTTCTATCATACCCCCTCTTATCTCCCTCTCCCCTGCTTTCCTGTAGGGTAAGATACCCAGCTTAGTGTGTGTGTAATTCTCTCCTTAAGCCAAATCCATTGAGAGTAAAATTGCTTCATTCTTTTCACCTCCTTGCTCTTCTACTCCATTGTAATAGCTTTCTTTTGCCTCTTTTATGTGAGATAGTTTACATTATTCTATCTCTCCCTTTCTCCCTCTCCAAATATATTCCTCTCTTACCTCTTAATTTTCTTTTTTAGATATCATCCCTTCATGTTCAACTCACCCTGTGCCCTTTATGTATACATGTACACACGTACATTTACACACACACAGATATATACAAACCTATGCCTCCTAAACATACATATATGCATATATACATATAAGCATATACATATACATACACATACATACATATATACATACATATTCCCTTTAACTATCTCAATATGAGAAAAGTCTCATGAGCTACACATATCATCTTTCGATGTAGGAATGTAAACAGTTCAACTTTAATAAGATCCTTATGATTTCTCTTTTCCTGTTTACCTTTTCATGCCTCTCTTGCTTCTTGTATTTGAAAGTCAAATTTTTGTTCAGTTCTGGTCTTTTCATCAAGAATGCTTGAAAGTCCTCTATTTCACTTTTTATTTCACTTCATATTTTCCCTTCAAATATTATACTCAGTTTTGCTGGGTAGGTGATTCTTGGTTTTAATCTTAGTTCCTTTGACCTCTGGAATATTGTATTCCAAGCCCTGTGATCACTTAATGTAGAAGCTGCTAAACCTGGTGTTATCCTGATTGTGTTTCCACAATGCTCATTTTTTTTTCTCCCTGATTGCTTGCAATATTTTCTCCTTGACCTAGGAACTCTGGAATTTGGCTATAATATTCCTAGGAGTTTTCTTTTTGGGATCTTTTTCAAGAGGCAATTGGTAAATTCTTTCCATTTCTATTTTGCCCTCTGGTTCTAGAATATCAGCACAGTTTTCCTTGATAATTTCTTGAAAGGTGCTGTCTAGCGGCTTTTTTTGATCATGGATTTCAGGGAATCAAATAATTTTTAAATTATCTCTCCTGGATCTATTTTCCAGGTCAATGTTTTTTTTTTCCAATGAGCTATTTCATATTGCCTTCTGTTTTTTCATTCTTTTGGATCTGTTTTATAATACCTTGATTTCTCATAAAGTCATTAGCTTCCATTTGCTCCAAAGGGATTATTGTCTTCAGTGAGCTTTTGAACTTCCTTTTCCATCTGAACATTTCTGCTTTTTAAGACATTCTTCTCATCATTGACTTTTTTGGACCTCTCTTGCATTTGAGTTAGTCTATTTGTTTTTTTCTTTTTGGAGGGGTGGGGGGGGGG
>CM053585.1:101339785-101354148 GCA_028646515.1 Pseudochirops corinnae | reverse complement strand
GTTTTGGCTTGCTTAATGAACTAATCTCTCTCACATACGTGTGTGTGTGTGTGTGTGTGTGTGTGTGTGTGTGTATCAGCTTATCATCTAGGTGACACCGCTAGACACCTGGAGTGCTGGACCTGAAGTTAGGAAGAGGAATTAAAATCCTGCCTCAAACATTTTCAAGCCCTGTGTCTTAGGCACCTGCCTCCCAAGGATTCTTGTGAAGATCAAATGACATAGTATTTGTAAAGTGCTTTGCGAACTTAAAGGCACTAAATAAATGCTAAATATATATGTATGTGTACATATTCACACATTTTCATGTATATTTATTTACAAGGAAGAGAGAGGCAGAGGAAGTAAGGGAGGACTAGAGAAAGTGGGGCCTAAAATCAAGTGTTTCTTTTTTTCAGTTGACCTCAATTTTGACACCTTTCCCCCCACTGTCACATGCTAATGGCAGTGAAAATGTGTCAGTGCCAGAATTCACTTCTTTCTCGTTATGGCTGCAATATACCTGTACCTTTTAAGCACACTGATTTTTTTTTTAAACTTGAGATTTTCTTTATAAAATAACAGGCACAAGAACACCACATCCCTTTGGTCACTAAGCACCTGAATTATTCAAGATTAGTGTGACATATAGAAGAAGAGGGCTTTGAGGTAGTCAGAGCAAAGAGAGGACAGTTGCTGCTCACATGGTAGGAATGTCCTCCCAGAAGTTTCAGGATCCTTTTTCACACTATAAAAAGACCTATTAATCACCACACAAGGGGGAAAGTCAGGGTGTCAATGAACCTCTGAAATATTAAGATGCTAGGAAGGCCCTGACTAATGAACTGGAATTAAGCACCAAAATAAGAACCTGAAATGGATTTCTTAGGATTCTCCTTCCTTAGTGTCAACTCACCCATAGGCATGCTTGGGCATGCTCCGTAATATTGGCTCATGGCCTCACTTTTAATTTTTAATAAGAGCTATCTTGATTAGCTACATAATTATTATTATTATAACAATATTGATACATTAAAAGAATGGCTTCTTCACAACAACACTATGAGGTAGATAAATATCAGCATTATTACTGCCATTTTACAGATCAGATGTTGAGTCACATGCCCAAAGTCACACAACTAGCACTGAGAGCATTTGCACCCAGGTTTTCTAACTCTAGCTCCAACACTCGTTTCATTATTCCATTAAATATGCAGAGTACTGTCATGTTTTCAGGGTCAGAACATTTAGTTCAATTCATAGGATACTAACTTTAAAGACCTAAAGAACTTTAGAAATAAAATAAAGAGTGCCCTGTTTTTTAAGATGAAGTGATCGAAACTCAGTGAGAGGAAATGATTTGCTTAAAGTTACATAGGTCCAGATTTAAACAAGGTACTTTGACTCCAAATCCAAGGCTAATTCAATTACCCCAGGGTGTTCCAATGCAATTCAGTTCAATTTGATTAAATTCAATTCAACAAAAAATAAAATCACCAAAATTGTTTATTAGGAGCAACACCTGCTTTTAGGCATTGGTGGAGACTGGAAATTTACACAAGAAATGGTATTCTCATTGATCTTAGCCCAGGAAGGAAAATGAGAGATTATTTGGTTGTTGTGTTCTAGACCTGTACCTTCATTGATGTAGGTATACTCAAAATGTGGAAATTTCCTTCACAGATGAAACTAAGCCATGATGTGCTGGAGATAACTGGAATCATACAGAGAGAGCCAATTGTTAAATTTTCAGTATGATCATTTACACCTTTGAAATGAATAAATTCTGCAAATCAGAACCTGACTCATTATTTTGTTGATTGTCTAAACTTAAAGCGATGGAAAAATGTTAATACTCTATACACTTCCTGCTTGTCCCTCCTCACCATCCTGCCCCTCAAGTTGTTAAACACTGACCAGTTCACCTCTGGCTGTAACTGTCCACTAAGAAATTAAGTGACTTGTTAGAACCACACACACTGGTTTTATCAGAGGTAACATTTGAACCCAGGTCTACCTGGCCCCAAGTTCAGTCCTCTCTCTACTATTATATATAAGCATAGATAATCATAATACATGTTCCCTGATGATTAATTTAAAAGGGGTGCAAAGCAAGCCCTATGTAAGGACCAAGGAGTAGAAGGTTATTATTCCCATTGGAGACTGGGGAATACTTCATGGAGCTTAAATAAGATAAAATGTTATTTTAAGTATTGTGGACAAGTCCTAGCAGAAACCAATAGCTATGCATGCTTTATGCATGAGAAAGAGATTCTACTGTTATTGTTTCTTCTTTATGAAGCATAAACTATAAATGGGGTACCATATGGGATGGAAAGGTAGTCCCGGCTCTGCCAGGGCCTAGAATCATCCTGTCAGGGTTGCACTGAATGGGGCCTCTCCCCAGGGTGCTCTGAGACAACAAATAGCTTTGATGCAATTTAGTCTGACAATGCAATTTGAGCCCTACTCAGAGCCAATTCAAATCTTCTTTGTCACATGCCAACTCAGTGGGGATAATCTGACTTTAGTCTCTTCATCTCTTCCTTTGGGATGTTTCAAATTCATTCCCCTTCTAATTTTCTCCAAGGATAAAAATAGGAGGTGGGGGTGTGCAGTAAAGAGGAATAGCAAGGGTCCTTCTATATCAATAGAGTGCCTGCCTCCAAAATATTATAAATTGTGGCTTCAGTGTCTGAATCATTTTGCTGCTTTCTTGATTTCAGGGCCTTGATGTGTTATTTCTGCTGCTAATATTTTTTTGGTTCCTACATTTCCTAATTAATTTTCAGTTAAATAATTCATCCCTTGTGTAATAAGCTCCTTTTATTGAGGCAAGAAAGACAAGACAGGGCCCTTCTAGCTAAAACCATGATTCTGACTTGACTTATGGGCTGGTGCTTTTGGCCTCTTTAAAAGCAAATTCTATTTCTCCACAGACATCAATATCTGTATTTGGGATGCTGTCTGAAAGAACCTTATTATTGCAGTGTGTTGCTGACAAGTAAGGCACTAATGCCATCTATTGTAATGGAGAATAAGTTGATTTACTGCCACGGATAGTGAGCTAATAGAGAATGTGAGGCATGCAGATGGTAACAGTTCCTAGTTCTCACCTTTGTGCACTAGAAACAGCATAGGATATGGATCAAACCACCTGAGTTCAAATTCTGTCATTCACTACCATCTAACCTTAGGCAAGTGACAACCTCTTTGGGCCTCAGTTTCTCTCATTGTAAAATGAAGACTTAAAAATAAGCTATATTGCTGAGGTCACTTTCATTTCTAAATCTATGATCTGCTTAATTATCAGTAACTCAGAGAATTACAATTCTTTTTGCCATGGTAGGAAATAGGAATCTGTTAAAACTAAAGTGGCTCCTAGCTACTTTAGCAGGTAGGTGGCACAGTAAATAAAGTGCTGGGCCTGACTTCAAATCCTGCCTCAGTCAGACCAGCTGTATGATCCTGAGCAAGCAATTAACTGCTGCCTGCCTCAGTGTTCTCTACTGTAAAATGTGGGTATTAATAGCACCTACCTCCCAGTATTGCTGTGAAGATGTTTGTAAAATGTTTAGCATAGTAGAAGACACTTACTAAACCCTTATCCCCTTCTCCATCCTCTTCCCCTCAGCTCAGTGTCCTACATAAGTTCATAGCTATTAAAAAATTTTTGCTGATAAAGAGGGCAATGTTCTGGGACCCTATTTCTCTGTATTAAAAGGAAAGAGAGTTAGTTATCACTATCTAGCCTCCATGTAGCTTCTTACAAAGAGGCTGATTCCTATTGTTTTACGGACAGGAGCAGCAAGACAGGATCTGACATCTGACAGCATGACAGTGTTTTGACTGAAGAGGATGTCTTCATGCCATGCACTCTGAGGGCAACCCCAAAGAAATGTGAAATGCTCAGTGATTTGGGCCGAATGTTTGTTATCTCCCACTGACTCCCTGTCCCCAGGGCTGATGAGAACTCAGAGGAGCTCTTCTCCAAATGGCTGGGCCTTTCTTTTCCCTCTTTTGCATAGTCTCTAGTCATAGGAATCTTTATATAAGCTTTAGGAGTACTCAAAAGTGACCATCAAATCCACAGTTCATAATCTTGAACCCTGAGGCAAGGTTGTAGCAGTCATGCTGGGTGATGGAATCACAACTTAGAAGGTAGCTCAAAGATGAAAAAATCCAAATGCATTCCTGAGCCAGCATTCTCTCTACAACAAGAAGACCTCCACTTGAAGCCCTTCAATGATGGGGAGCTCATCACCTACTGAGAAACTTTGGGACAACTCTCATTGTCACTATGTTCTTCCCCCTCTCATGAAATCTCTCTCTAAACAAGGTCTACTCATTATTTCTAATTCTGTACTCTTATAGAAAGGAAAAAAAAAAGTTTAAGCCTAGTTCCATATGATTTAAATACTTTTAATGGGCCCATGTCACCCTTGACCTTATTATTATTATTATTTTTTGCTTTTTGGAGGGGGAGGGTAGGGAGATTGGAGTTAAGTGACTTGCCCAAAGTCACACAGCTAGTGTTAAGTGTCTGAGCTCAAATTTGAACTCAGGTCCTCCTCACTCCAGGGCCTGTGCTCTACTCACTGCACCACCTAGCCACACCCTGACCTTATTTTTGTTTTAAAACCCTTAAATTATTCTGATAACCTCCTTCTGGTTCTGGCCAGTTTCCAGTTTGTCAATATTCTTCCTAAAATGTGAATCCTAGTACTTAATACAATGCTTCAAATTTAGTTTGCCCATAGCACAATATAGCTGGGCAACCATCTCCCTCTTTCTGGGCATTATGCTTCTATAAATGAGGTCACAGATACCAATAATTCTTGTTATGTTGTTGACTCATATTAAACTTGGAGTTCATTAAAATTCCAAGGTCATTTCCATACAATACTTTGCCTTTATTCTAATTGTTCAAATTTTCTTTTGAGTCTGTGTAGGAATTTACATTTATTTTTAATATATTATTGAGAAGCAATGTTGTAGAGTGGAGACGGCACTGAATTTGGAGAGAGGAAAGCCTGAATTTAAATTCCACATCAGACTCTTAAAAACTGTCTAACACTGGGTACATCGCTTCACCTTTCTATGTCTTGCTTCCTCTTTTTTTCTTCAATTAATAATATTGCATTTTTTCAATCACTTGTAAAGGCAGTTTTCAGCATTTAGCATGTCAGCATTAAAATTTTAAGATTTTAGTTCCAAATTTTTCTACCTCCTTTCACTCCACTCTCCCCAAGGGAGCAAACAATCTTATAACATGTACAATCATGTTAAACATATTTCCATATTATTTATGTTGTGAAAGAATAAGAACAAAAGGATAACACCATGAGGAAGAAAAAACAGAAAACAGAAAGAAAAAAAGTGAAAATATTATGCATTGATTTCATTCAGACTCCATAGTTCTTTCTTTGGATGTGGTTAACATGAGTCTTTTGGAACTGTCTTAGATCACTATATTGTTGAGAAGAGATAAATTTATCATAGTTAATCATCACACAATGTTGCTGTTACTGTGTACAATGTTCTCCTAGTTCTGCTCACTGCACTGAGCATCGATTCATGTAAGTCTAGGTTTTTCTGAAATGTGCCTACTCATCATTTCTCATAGTACAATAGCATTCGATTACTTTCATATACTACAATTTGTACAACGATTCACCAAATGATGGGCATTCCCTCAATTTCCAACTCTTTGCCACCACAAAAAGAGCAGCTGTAAACATGTAGGTTCTTTTCCCCCTTTCTTAATGATCTCTTTGGGATATAGACCAAGTTACTAGTGACATAGTTGAATCAAAGGGTATGCACATTATGACTGCTCTTTGGGCAGTTCCAAATTGCTCTCCAGTATGGTTGGATCAGTTCACAACTCTCCCAACAATGCCTTAGTATTCCAATTTTCTCACGTCTCCAAAATTTATTATTTTCCTTTTCTGTCATATAAGCCAGTCTTATAAGTATGAGGGGGCACATTAATTGGCATTTCTTTAATCAATAGTGATTTAGAGCAGCGGTTCTCAACCTGTGGGTTATGTTCAATTTAAATACATCCTGCATATCAGATATTTACATTATGATTCATAACAGCAGCAACGAAAATGATTTTATGGTTGGGGGTCACCACAACATGAGGAACTGTATTAAAGGGTCACGGCATTAGGAAGGTTGAGAACCACTGATTTAGAGCATCTTTTTTCATATATCTATAGATAGCTTTAATTTTTTCATCTGAAAATTTCCTGTTTATATCATTTAAGCATTTATTAATTGAGGAATGACTTATCTTCTAATAAATTTAACTCAGTTCTCTATGTATTTGAGAAATGAGGAAATTATAAGAAACACTGGCTGTAAAAATATTTCCCAGCATTCTGCTTTCCTTCTAATCTTGATTGCATTTGTTCTGCTTGTGCAAAAACTTTTTAAATTTAATGCAATCAGAATTATGCATTTTGCATTTCATAAATTCTTCCCTTCTCTATAGAACTGGTAGGTAAACTATTTCTTGCTCTCCTAATTTGTTTATGGTGTCACCCTTTATGTCTAATGCATGTATCCATTTTGAATTTATCTTGGTATAGGGTATGAGATGTAGTTTCTGCTCTGCTATTTTCCAGTTTTTTTTTTCCAGAAATTTTTGTTAAATAGTGAGTTCTTATCCCAGAAGCTGGAGCCTTTGGGTTTATCAAAAAGTGAATTATTATAGTCATTGAATACTGCGTCTTGTGTACATAACCTATTTCATTGATCCACCACTCTATTTCTTAGCCAGTACCAAATAGTTTTCATGATTGCTGTTTTATAATATGGTTTTAGATTTCGTTTGGCTAAACCACCTTCCTTTGCATTTTTAAAATTAATTTCCATGATATTCTTGACTTTTGGTTCTTCCAGATGAATTTTTAAATTATTTTTTCTAGCTCTTTAAAATATTTTTTGGTAATTTGATTGGCATGTTGCTAAATGAGCACTTTAATTTAGGCAGAATTATCATTTTTATTATATTAGCTTGGCCTACCCATGAGCAATTGATATTTTTTTTTCAATTTCTTAGATCTAACTTTATATATCATTTATAGTTATTTTAAATGGAATTTCTCTTTCTATTTCTTGTTGCTGGGCTTTGTTGGAAATATATAGAAATGATCATTTGTGTGGGTTTATTTTATATCTTGCAACTTTGCTAAAGTTGTTAATTCTTTCAAGTGTTTTTTTTTTTCAGTTGATTCTCTAGGATCTCTAAGAATAGCATTATATCATCTACAAACAGTAATAGTTTTGTTTCCTCATTGCCTATTCCAATGAATTTAATTTTGTTTTCTTCTCTTTTTACTAAACCTAACATTTCTAGTATAATATTGGATTATATTGGTGATAATGGACATCCTTGTTTCATCCCTGATCTTACTGGGAAAGTTTCTAGATTATCTCCTTTACATATAATCCTTGCTCATGATTTTATATAGATAATACATATCATTTTAAGGGAAATTCCACTTATTCTTATGCTCTGTAGTGTTTTTAATAGGAAGTGGTGCCGTATTTTGTTAAAGGCTCTTTTTCTTTGTCTACTGAGATAATCATATGATTTCTACTAGTTTTGCTATTGATTCAGTTTCTTCTTATATAAAATGAGGTTATTGGACTCAATGGCCTCCAAGTTCCCTTCCAGTTCTAAATTTATGTTCCTAATTCCATTTTATTAGATTTGGCCCATGTTCTAATCTGATAAAACTATTTAGTCTTGATAGTTTATATTTATCATATAAATTACCCTTTCCAATTTCCTGTCACCTGTAAATTTGATAGATATGCCATCTTTATTTTCTTTCAATCCATTGATGAAAATGTTGAATAGAAAAGGGCAAAGGATAATTGCCTGTGCTATTCCACTAGAGAATTCCCTCAAGTCAGTATCAATTCTGAGTTTCATTCTTTGAGTCTGGTCATTTAACCACCAACTGAGATTCGTGCTAGTTCAGAGAGAGTACAGATCAGGGTCTGCCAAATCGTTAATTTGAGTTTTAGCAAACTTAATCTGAAAGGCACCATAGCAACCTTTGCCAGCAAGCAGTTGGTGGAAGGAACCAAAGACCCAAAGGCAAATCTTGAATCCAGAGTATATAGCTTGAGATCAATTCTTTAGGGAGCTATATAAATAATACAACCAATAGAAAGATAGAAATGATACTCTGGTCTTTGAGATGACACTGAGATCCTGAGGAGAGACAGTATGGTATAGTGAAAGGATACTTGAGTTTGAAGTTAGAGAATGTGCATTCAAATCCTGACTCTACTGCTTATAATCCAGACAGTATCTATTATGGTCATTGTCCCCAGTCTTCATCTGCAAAACCTGGGGGTTGAAGTAGATGACTTCTAGCTGTATACGACACAATCATTTAAGGATGACATGGAGTAGTGAGGTAGACACTTCGATTTGGTGCCAAATATGTATTTCAACCAAAGAGCTTGCTAACCTGAGGAGTTGTTGTTGCTGTTTTTTTTGTCTTTTGTTTTCAAAGAGGACCAGTAAAATCACAGGGTGATATCTTGGTTTGTGTGTGAAATGGATTTAAGTGGGGCAGTTACACAAAGTCATCAACCTCACTCTTCTTCCACAGTCATTGAAGTCCTTTGGAAAAACAAAATTCAAGATGACTTGATGATCACCGGGGATACAATGGATGACTTTGGCATCTTTGATACCTGACAAAGGTCTCAGAGCTTCACAGGGCCTACTTCAGCTGACTTCATGGCTGTTGGAACAAATTCTTCTCATCTGCCCATTCTGCTAGAGGAAGTCTTCACATACTGGAGTAGACACACTGCTAACTTGAGGAATACTTTAAAATCAATTTAATTTTACAAGGATTCATTTAACTACTATGTGCAAGTCATAACACTAGACTGAAACAGACCCTGCCCTCAAAAAAGTTAAAATCTTATTGAGGTAGTGGAGTGATCTGTGCACATATAAGTAAAGACAATACTCATACAAAGTTAGTACAAAGTGTAAAATATGACCTAGCATCTCTAAATCCTAGGCTCACACAAACTATGTTTCTTCTTTCTCTTTAGAACTTTTCCAAAATACCAGCAACTCTTTCATTATTTATGTCTCTATCATACTTTTCTGAGAGTAAACTCTCAGAAAATGTCCAAATACAGTTTGTCTTTATAGACATGGGTAAAAAGACTCCTTTTCCCCAGACCCAACCTAAGTGTCCTGGTAACCCTTGTACCTCCTTAAATGTCAGTAAGCATGACATTTATACCCTATCAAACATAACTATTTTGTTTTGCTCACTAATTCTGAATTCAGAGTATAACTATTTTCAGGATTATTTGGATGGAGTGATGCACAAGTGAATTTGAAAACAATCTTCAACATGAATACACACAACACAATATACACACTCTAAAACAATAAAGAACAATGCAATATTGTATGACTAATATTTACTAAGGCCCTATACTCACCAGAACACTGTTTGGTTGCTAGGGGAGATAAATTTTAGATGATCATGACTTGACACTTGCCTTCCTGAGCCTTACTGTTAATTATATAGAAAAAGGTAAAAACAACAAAACCAGAAACACAGAGAACTATATACAATAATATACTATAAATATATTAGAGATTTGTAAAGCAGTGTTTTTTGGAGCCTAAGGGAAAAGATCATTATCAACATATGGGGCAGATTTCATGGCAAATGCATCATTTTTGTTGAGCTCTAACAGGGAAAAAATATAAAGGAAGATTCTTTAGGCACAGACAATAGACTAAGTAAATATTGATAGGTATGAGAACACAGAAGTTGGAGGGTAGAGAGTAGCCCTCTTATCTCTATAAAGTAGATAGAAAACATCAGGAATGAGAAAGGAAGAAGAAGGCTAAGACATTAGTATCTCCCTGGCAAGGTATGGAAATCATATGCAATCTCTATCTCTATCCACCTGAGGAAGACACTGAGTCTTCCTTATATACAACCCATGGGACTTTTTAAAAAATGGTTTATTGTACCATTCTCACCAGTTTATGTCTGTGGCTGGTCACATTCTCTTAAGCTAATTCCAATCCTGGGGAAAGGATCTTCAATGCTTTAAAACCTACTGGCTCCTTATGTCACAGAACTTAAAATATATATATATATATTCCTTTCTTTCCATTTTTAAAAAAATAGAATAGGCCTATCTTATTAAAAGTTGTTATTTATATTATTTAGAAGGGTAGTAGGGTAGACCTGTTATTTCATTGGTGTCAGGGAACTTTAACAAGGCAGAAAAGCAACTATACTAGATTTTATAGTCTTCATTTGTTTTCTGTGTCATTTAAATATGGCAGCTGTTGAATAAATGTTGTTGACTTGAACTGAAGATTTAGAAGTCTTCAAGAGTTCTGCTTCTTACATACACACACACACACACACACACACAGATTAATTTTCCCAAGACAACAATACCAGGCTCATATGCTTCAATTCTCTTTATTGCTTAAAAATTCCAATCCAAATTCCTTGATCTGTCAGTCAAGGCCTTCTTGGACAATTAACTTGGCCAGATTATAGGTTTTGTTGTTGTTGTTCGGTTGTTTTGGTCATGTCCAACTCTTCATGACCCCATTTGGCATTTTCTTGGCAAAGATACTGGAATGGTTTGTCATTTTATAGATAAGGAAACTGAAGTAAACAGGGTTAAGTGTTCAGGGTTACACAGCTAGTAAGTGTCTGAGGCCAGATTTGAGCTCAGGTCTTCCCAAGTTTCAGGCTTTGGACTCTATCCACTCTCCACCTAGCTGTCTCCCTAGGATATAGAACTGGTATATATCAGAAGTAGGATAAGAACCCAGATCACCCTGATCCTGAAGCTATCTCTCTAATCCTTAAGGCATGTTGCCTTTCAATCTAACACTGTTGCAGACTTGAGGGAAATAAGCTTTTACAGGAACTTTGAATTTTAGGCCAAAGATCATAGATTTGAATTTATAGGCAAAAAAGGATATTTAAACACTGAAGAGCATAGTAATGTTAGGAACAATTTTAGGTGTCTTAGAAAATTAAGCTGGTATAGGTGTGCAAGATGAAAACAAAATGTGAAAGGCCTCTAAGCCTTCAGTTTAAGTCAACATTTGTTAAGCAACTATTAAAGTAAGTTCAAAGCCCTGAATTTAAAGATTGAAATAATACAGGCTTTTCCACTAGGAAACTTGCAATCCAATGAGGAAAAAGATGATACAAATAGTTGTGGAACCCTGGGCAAGTCACTTAACCTCACTTAGACTCAGTTTCCTCATTTGCAAAATGAATGTGTTGTACTATCCGATAGCCTCTGTGGTCCATTCCTTTTCTAAATCTATGATCCAATGAACTAGGAAGGAACATAGGAAAAAAAGGAGAAATTTTTAAAAAACACTAAATAACTTTGAAGATAAAGAGATTAGTTTCTTCTTTTTCGACTACAAATAACCTCTTCAGAGTTGGAATCAACCAAGTTATAGTGCCCATAGGAGAGGAATCTTTGAACCCTTTCATACCAATCCAATCAGATTCTGGGAAAAAAGGCAAACACTCAACAGTGAGATTGTAGTTATCCAAATATACTTGTTTATAAGTCTCTTGGGTGCCATAAGACCCTCAAAAAAACCTCCATGTCCATCATAGTCATGCATATAGTATGGATTGGCTGTGCATGGGAATGTTTCCTGAGGTAAAGGGGAAAGACCAAACATGTCCATGAGTAGAAAAAACCAAGGAACCAAGTGACCATTTTGATAGCCTTCCTGAAGGCCTATCTCATCAAATGTAAGCTCCCTTTCTCCAGTGAAGGAGATCAGCCCTTATTCTAAAATAATTTCAGAGAACACAGAAAATATAACTTGCTAACTTTTCACAGGGCTGCAAGGCCTAATTCAACAGGACCCACTTTACTTGATTTGGGCAATTTAACCAGTTTGAAGATAAATTTACCTCATTTGCTGGAACGATATCTTGCTGTGGCTTTGACTTTAAGTGGGGAAGTTTTAGGAGGGAGAAGATAAGACAGGAAATAGGAAATGACAGTCAATGTTAACATGAGGCAGGACACATCATCCTAACGTAGGCCATGCTCACAAGGTAAAGTTAGGAAGGTATTTTAGTGCTGAATGAGGCCCACTAGAGGGCCGTTACCAGCATAGAAAAGAATCAGCCAATTTAGCTTTGTCATAATCATTCTCCCCAATAAAGACGAGTACAGCTGCCTCTTCTAATGAAACAGCCCTTTTTTGTTGCCTTAATCAGCTGATTGGATCCTCTTCAAAGATTAAATAATAACAGAAATTTAAAAATTGAGTATTTTTTTAAAATCAGCAAGGAGAGGAGAGGTGTTAAAGATAGCACCCAATTCTCTAGAAGACTACTATATCTATTTCTATATTAATTTTTACATCCTGGAATTTCTTTGACTGTAATAATGATAAAAATAGTAATAGCTCAAAATCATATTTCTTTTTGGTTTATAAAACGTATTACACAACATTTTGTCACTTGAACCTCACAGCAACAGTAAATTATTTTTTTCCCGCCTTGGGGGAGCTTACAGGGGAAGAATGGGATTGGTCCTGACCTGAGATTTCATTTTAAAGAATTTCAGTTGAGGAAATTATCTACCAATGTTCATCAGCAACTGTTTTGTAATTAATAGTCTTGAGTAACTTGACCAGGGTTGTACAGCCAGACGAGCCCAGGATTTATTGATAGTCAACCTGACTTTTTGTATATTCTATTATTTTGTTTCTAGCTGTTATCATGTCAGTTTTACAGATATGGAACCTGAGGTTCAGAAAGATTTTGACTTGTCTATGGTCACAAAGCTAGGGAGTGTCAGGCAGGATTCAAACCCAGATCATCCAAACTCCAAATTACATGTTCTTTTCACTATATTTCAGTTGCTTTCAATAGCATGAGACATGTAATTTACTAATAGGCAAATTGGAAACATTTATAACTTGTTGATAGATGATTTTAGGTTTGAAAAAACGTGCTCAGATAATTGTCTTTTCCTTGAGGCCTTCTTATTCCATAAGTGATTTCTTATATTCATTATGAGGGAAGATAGATCAAATTTAAGCAACTAAATACTAGGGGAAGGGAAATTATCCAGGCTTCCCATCAGCTGACTACTGTGAAAAAAGTAGAACTAAACAGTCACAGAATTAGGGCATATAGCTCATCCGATCCAACAAGTTCTTGAATGGGAATGCCATCTATACCAGTCTAAGCCACTGCACATCAAGTTTCTTCTTTAAAACCTCTATAGCAATGTATAGGCTTCACCCCACACATACCTTTACTTTCTCTTTCTCCCTCCCTCTCTCTGTCTCTCTCTCTCTCTCTTTCTCACACACACACACACACACACACACACACACACACACACACACTTTATTTTTCCCTCTCCCTCTCCCCTTCCCTCCATTTGTAAACCTACAGGTATGTGATATAGTACTGTGAAGTGTATGTTTATACACAAATGTATATATGTATAGAAAAATGTATATATTTACTACATATATTATATGTGTATGTATATAGTATAGTGATATCTAAATTTATATCTTTGTCTGGTCAGTACCTATGTATGTCAGTTGATACATTATGGGACGTAGTCAGAAACACCTACATTCAAATTCTGTCTCAGACTCTTGAGACTGTGTCAACTACGTGACCTTGTACAAGTCACTTTAACATCCCCTTGAAGGAAGCAGGACAAGCGACTATGGTGCTGGCCTTCTTTCCTTTGAGAAAGGGGTACCAGGTTAGAGCTATAGCTTTGTACTCCCTAAAATTGCTAGTCTATGGTTACAATGGGTTGAAAATAAACAAAGAGTTATTGACTTCTATCATTGTTGTCCCTTAAAGGGGGAAGGATAGCCCTTTGCTCCCATTGGCCTCTCCACAAAAACGTTAGTTACACAAAGTGCTATCTGAAAAGAAAAATAATAAATACACCCATTAGTGCAAGCAAATAGAAATCAGAGAAGTCAAACAGCTTAGAATATACCAAAAATACGCAGACTGAACAATCTCTCCCATCGAGTGTGAAATAATTCAGCCCTAGCCAAGAGAAACAAAAACAGACTCCAGCCTCTTGTAAAGATACTGGGATTTGAAGATCTTCCATGCCCCTTGAGCTTGCTGACGTAGCAGGAAGGGGTGGGGCAAGAGAACGCCGGAACCAAGCTAGTCTCCGTGCGGTTCGGACTGGAAGCGGCGTCAGAGGCAGTGGCTGCGGCTGCCAACTCCTTTTGCTTTGAGCGGGCCAGAATCTCTGCTAAGGACTCCTGCTGAGGACTGCCTGGGGCAGGAACTGCCAGGGGCCGGAGC
>CM053585.1:101296862-101339285 GCA_028646515.1 Pseudochirops corinnae | reverse complement strand
TTTTTTTTTTTTTTTCCCCCATTTTGACCTATAGCTGGTATCTACAACAAAATGTACTTTTACAGGGGCAGCTAGGTGGCACAGTGAGTAGAGTACTGGCTTTGGAGTCAGAAGGACCTGAGTTCAGATGCCGCCTCAGACACTTGACACACTTCCTAGGTGAGTGACCTCGGGCAAGTCACTTAACAGCAATTGCCTTGCCTTCCCCTCTCCAAAAAGAAAATAAAATGCACTTGAACCAAAGATACTATTTATAAATGTTGAAGCATAATGGAGGCAGTTTATGGAGTTTGTAACAAAATGACTAGTTTTACTGAAGTAATGTAATTTTCCATGCACGAGGCATGGAAACCTAGTGTTAGAGGTGAACCCAACACCAGTACCCTATTAGTTTAGATGGGACAAAATGACACACATTCGAATTACTGAATGGTTAAGATAAGGACCTTTTCTTAGCCTTAGGATATGCAAGGATATGCAACAAGGAGACAGAAATAATTTAGCTCCTCTAGATGTGTCCCCACCCACCTCTATATGGAAATTTATCTACATGGTCAGCAATACAGGGTATATGGTAACTCACGTGGTGTTCAGAAATTCATACAATCAGAGGGACCCAACTCCAATGGGCAATACATTTAATATCCTTGTTTAGTTGTTTTCAATCATGTGTGACTCTCTGTGACCCTATTTGGTGTTTCCTTGGCAAAGATACTGGAGTGGTTTGTCATTTCCTTTTCTATCTTATTCTACAGACAAAGAACTGAGGCAAACAAGCTTAAGTGACTTTCTCAGGGTCACACAGCTAGTATTTATGGCCATATTTGAATTTAGGACTTCCTGACTCTGGGCTTGGAGCTCTATTCCCTGTACCATGAAGCTGACCTATGTAAACACACTTAGGTAAATAAGAAACTGGCTGGGGAGGCGGGGCCCAATCAAATTTCAAGAAACTCTGTTGCCTTTTTTGGCAAAAATTAACTCCTATTGTTTGGGAAACAGGAGCCCTGGTCCTATCACATCTGTGATACAAGAACACCTCTGCACTGGAGATACAAGGATAAAGAATGAAATCATCTCTATACACAAGGAGCTTGCATTGTAATAGGGAAACTGATGTAACATAAATAAATAAAAGTAGTTGAATTTTAACCTTCTTTGCAATGGAAGTAACTAACCGTGGAAGGACTTCAGGTGGTAGGAGGCACTTGAGTTTTGTCTTTAAGGAAGAGAGGGATTTTATGAATCAGAGGTGAGGAGGGAATGCATTCAAAGCATTTGTGACAACCAGTTCAAAAGTATGGATAGGTAAGATTAAATATCCAGTATGAGGAAAAGAGAGAAGTCTGGTTTGGTTGGATCACAGGGTGTGAGGGTAGTGTTGTTCACTCAGGGTGGGCAGATAGGGTTCTAGGACCTCCATTTTGGGGGTGGGACCAAGCTGGAAATGCTCCATTCTCTTCTTGGCTGTACTTCTTATTATCGAGAATTCATGATCATGCCACAGTGCAGGGATCTTCTTTTTCCAAGTACAAGTTTTCAGTTCCTTTTTAGGTCTTTTTCTAAATTAGAATGTAAGCTCTTTGAGTGAAGGGGATGTCTTTTTTTTATTATTTGTACTCCCTGTTCTTAGTACGGTGCCTGGCACTTAGCATGTGCTTAATAAACATTTGTTGTTGCAGATTTCCTTGCAGTGGAATTTTAAAAATAAAGAGGAGTTTATATTTGAACCAGTCGTGTTCATTGCGAGGGGGAGAGATATGGTAATATCTCCACTTAAATAAATCTGTTTGATGTCACTAGGGAGGATGGACTGAAGTGAGAAAAGGCTTGAAAGAGGGAAACCAATGAGTTGGCTGTTGCAGTAATTTAGGTGAAGGGTGAGGAGGATCTGCACTAATGTGGTAACTGTATGAGTAGAGAAATCATAGTTAAGAATGATGTTGTCGAGGTAGAAATGGGGAGACTTGGGGATTAATCTGATATATGGTGTAAGGGAGAGTAAGGAGTACAATATAATGTTGAAGCTGTGAAGTTTGAAAGAATGGTGACTTTTTACTGAAATATGAAAGTTTAAAAGAGAACAGAGGTTTGGGCAGAAACATAATGAGTTCAGTTTGGGACATGTTGAGATGGACACATCTTTGGGATATCTAATTTGAAATGTTCTAAAAGTTATTTGTAATTCAGGACTGAAATTCAGGGGAAAGACTGATGCCAGATATAAAGATCATAAACATAGATAAGATAATTAAACCCAGGGGAGCTGATTAGGTCCCCAAGTGAGAGAGTGTAAAGAAAGAAGAGAAGAACAAGGACAGAACTTTGGGGAATACTTAAAGTTAAGGACCATGATATGGATTATGAATCAGCAAAGGAAACTGGATTGTTGGTTGGTTGGTTGTTGTCCTTCATTCTAGAAGAGGATCAAAGTGACATCACTTTGCTGGGGTCAAGATACAGTGTTTCCAACTGTGGCTGATCAGATCAATATGAGGTCAGAAGGCTCTACCACAGATTGGGCACAAATAGTCCATATGAACATATGAAGTGGAGATGTCTCTAAATTTGTGTATCTTACATTTCTTTTGAACTACTGTAATTCTGCTTTGCTTGTAGAGCACAGTGCTTTCTTTGATTTGGGCATGCCATGCTGGGTGGTCCTATGTCTCACAATCAATTCTAAAATTCTGCAAAAAGAACTTGAGATTGTCTTTTTTTTCACTTCTCCTAACCTCCATGTGAACAATTGCCTTGTGTAAATTCTATATAAGATAGTCTTCTAAGCAAATGTACATTTGACATTCCAACAATGTGACCAGTCCATTGGAGTTGTGCTCTCTGCTGAGTTTGAATGCATAGCAGTTAACTCAAGAAAGGACCTCAGTGTCTAAGACTTTATCTTGCCAGGTGATCTTCAGAACCTTCCTAAGTTAATTCAAATGGAAGTGATTCAATTCCCTGGCATGGCATTGGTAGATTACCCAAGTTTCACAGGCATACAACAACAAGGTCAGCACAATGGCTCTGTTGACCTTCAGTTTTGTAGGCAGTCTAATACTTCTCTTCCACAGTTTATTTTGAAGCCTCTCAAACAATGACCATTGGCAATGTGTATATCAATCTCATTATCTATGTGTACATTCCTGGAAAGTATACTGCTAAAGTAAGTGAACTTATCCACAGTATTCAAAATTTGTCTATTTGAATGTGAATGGGATGAATTCTCCCATAAAACAGAGGTGGATAGCAGAATGGATTAAAAACTTTAATCCTACAATATGCTGTCTACAAGAAACACATTTGAAATAAGGGGGTATGCACAGGGTAAAGGTAAAAGGCTAGAGTAGAATATATTATGCTTCAGCTAAAGTAAAAAAAAATAACAGGGGTAGCAAGCCTTATCTCAGATAAAGCGAAAGAAAAAATAGATCGAATTAAAAGAGATAAGGAAGGAAATTATATCCTGCAAAAAGGCACCATCAAGAATGTAGCAGTATCATTACTTAACATATATGCACCAAGTGGTATAGCATCCAAATTCCTAGAGAAGTTAAGGGAAATAGAGGAAGAAATAGATAGCAAAACTGTACTAGTGGGGGACCTCAATCTCTCCCTCTCTGAACTTGATAAATCGAACCTCAAAAGTTGTCCATTTGCTGAAACCACTGGTTCCATGTAATGGATGAAAATTCATCCATATTACATTATTTGTAAAGTTTTCCTAGTTGGGCAGGGCAACACCTCCACCAAAATAAAATAATCTAAGTGCAGCAAATTTTGGGACAAAGTTAGAGATCTACTTGAAAGACTGCTCTTTGCAGAGTGGCTAGATGGTGCAATGAAGAGCACAGGCCCTGGAGTCAGGAGGATCTGAGCTCAAATCCAGCCTCAGACACTTAACCCTTACTAGCTTTGTGACCTTGGGCAAGTCACTTAACACCAATTGCCCTGCCATTTCATTTCCAAACCCCCCCCCCCCCAAAAAAAGACTGCACTTTGAGGAAATAGGAAAAAGAAAAAAAAACCTGAATCTGTACAATAACTGGTTATTTAATAATTTTTTCTCTCAATGAGAAGAGAAAGGAATGGAAGGGAAGGGAGAGGAAGCAAAGAGGGGAGAAGGAGCAAGAGGAAGAGAAGTAAGAAAAGGAAGAAGAGGAGGAGGAAGAGGAGGTAGAGAAGGGAGAGGAGGAGAAAAAAGGAGGAGAAGGAGAAGAAGAAGGAGAAGAAGAAGAAGAAGAGAAAGAAGAAGAAGAGAAAGAAGAAGAAGAAGAGAAAGAAGAAGAAGAAGAAGAAGAAGAAAAAGGGAAAGATAGAGGAAGGAAGGAAGAAACAAAGAAATTAAGAGAACAGGGGAGATGAAAAAACAACAACAGAAGCAGAGGCAGTAGAGAAAGTACATGTTTCTTGGTGAAGCAAAACAGATTTTGTGAGCAGGAGTAGGCACAGTCAAGGAAAAGTCTCCTGTGTCTTAGAGCCTCCATTTTCTCAATCCTAACCAGTCCCAGATATGTGTTCCAGAAATACAGGGGTCAGGGGCAGAGGGTAGGGGAACACATACAGGAAAGTATCCCAGCAATGCAATCCATGGAAGATGAAAGGAACAACTCCCCTCCCACCTCAACCCCCCACACCACCGCCACAGTAATCCTAGGTGCCTGCAAGATGAAAAGATGCTTCTACAAGGGGCACTTGGGAGTAATGCTAAGATAGGGTAGTAGACATAATTCTCTTCTCCAGAACAGGATGTTGCAACTCCAGGACAGGATCAGGATATCCAATCAGTGTACACAAAGGAAGGAATCCCACCGGTGCTGTTACCCAGGCATTCTCTTTGCCCTCTAGATCACTTTGTTAGGGTATCACTCTCTGAGATTAAATGCATATACATACCTCACTTTTTTTTTCATAGAATGAGAGACATTATTTATTTTTACTGTTCTTTTTCAGATGGTTCAAGTAGCTCTATGAAAGTAAGGCTTTAACCTTAACTATTCCAGAGTGTCATTTTAATTAAATCTGTATCCTAGAAAATGCTCTATCCTGCCAAGCCCCTTGATAAGATCCTATTATCAGGTAGGAACAAATCTGCAACATTATCTAAACCAGCCCTTGATTATCTACCACAACAAAAAGGGGGTTATTAAAAGTGGGCCTTGTCAGATCATTTTGAGAGGGCAAAATGAAAACTATACCCCCAAGGATGACTCATGTTGTTGGAGATGCCTCCTGCCCCTCTTCCCTCTCAAAGACAGTATTCTTGAATCAGGACAAATAGCATGTTTCTGTTTCTTTTCTTTTCTTTCTTTCTTTTTTTTTTTTTTTTGTCCTGCCTCATCTCAAGCTGGGAAAAGTTTTGATTCCTTCTAGCACAGTGGTTCTCAACCTTCCTAGTGCCACGACCCTTTAATGCAGTTCCTCATGTTGTGGTGACACCCCCAACCATAAAATTATTTTCGTTGCTACCTCATAACTGTAATTTTGCTACTGTTATGAATCGTAATGTAAATATCTGATATGCAGGATGTATTTTCATTGTTAAAAATTGAACATAACCCACAGGTTGAGAATCGCTGTTCTAGCATTGTGTAACCAGCAAAGACCCTGGCTGGAACAGTGATGAATTTCCTGGGAGAGACAGAGTTTTCAGGGGCACATTTTATACATCTCGTTATCAATTAGAAAGTCTGGATTTGCCTCTCTCAAAGCAGACACATTATTTTGTATGGATATTTATGTGAAAAAGGTAGTATGTGTGCTTGTGTGCTTGTGTTTGGGGTATATTGTATATCTGGGTATTTAGTATCTAATGAACCAATAGTAAGAAGAAAAGTAGTTTCTACTACTTCAATCTTCAGTTCCTATCGTTTCTGTTACTACGAGTAAATTTTTGCATTCTTGACACAAAGTGGAACAACTGGAAAGTTATGGTGAGGTAACAGTGCACATAGAGCATTAAGGGGCAAGAAAACTGCTCTAGCTGGGAATGAGGGGTTCAAAGTACATAAAAAAGTTATTAGTATCAAAGCAAGTCTCCTAAATCAAGTGGTAAGCTATGGACAAATTGCCATATTCTTTATTAAAGTGGGGAATACTCAAAATAGGTTAGCCTGAGAAGTAGCTGAATCTCGGGAGCAATCATAATTGAAGAGTCAATATAAGAAAAGTGAGTATAGTCACAAGAGAATAATGAATCAAAAGAATTAGATGTCTTTTCTGCAGACAGGTCTGTTCGATAGAGATGAACATTGAATTTGGTGTGAGAATACCTGAGTTAAAATATCTGTTTTGCTATTCACTACCCATATGACCAGGCAAGGCACTTCCTTGCTCTTTGCTAGATGCTAGGGATTCAAAGACCAAAGCAAAATCATTTTACTTTCAAGGAGTTTACACTTTATTGTGTGTGGGAAATGACCTACCTATTCCATTTCTCTACATGTGGGGCACAGAGTTGTACATAATCTATACAATAAATACTCTGACTTGACCTCTCTATCAGATATTCCTTAAACACTGATTTAAAACAGTATTTCACTTTCTATTTTACCCTGTGGTCTACTGTAATTGGTCAAAAACTACGCTCCTACCATGCTAACTACTTAGCACTACAGTGCTACTACATACTACAGTATATGTGTATATGTATATGTGTATATATGTACATATGTATATATACACACAAGTTTATGAGGTGATTAATATGTGAACTATATTAAATAATATTTGCTAATTCATATGAGAAAGGGATATATATAATGTGTATGTGTGTATATGTATATATGCATATGTATGCATATGTGTGTGTGTGTGTATATATATATATATAGATATAGATGTATAAATGTATCTGAGTTACAATTCAGATCATCAAAGATTTATCTTTCGCTATTCTATGAAATCCTTATTTAGCTGGTTTGATGGTTTTAACCATGTAATATTTGTGATATTTGCCCCACTGCCTTTGAATGGTTAACTCTTCTGTTTTTTTCATTTTACTGGTTGATTTTGTTGTTTAGACTTAGTCTCTCTATCTTACACAGGCTGAAAGTTCACTTAGCACTCATAGGTCCGATTACCACTGATCATCACAGGAGCACTGACCAGCTCAGTCTCTAACCTGAGGTAGTTTTCCTCTCCTTAGTAAGCTTGATGACCTCCCTCCCAAACCCATCCTTCGGGCTCACTATACAGTGCCAGAAGTCAAGAGTACAAGCAATCCACCAACCTCAGTCTGGTTGGTAGCGGGAATAACAGGTATATGCTACCATGCCCAGCTCACAGTGAACTTTCCCCCTTCCTCTCTTCCTACCTAAATTGTGTTCATCCTTGAGGACTCATTCTGAGTCCCTTCTCTGTCATAAAAACTTGTCTGACAACCCCAGCTTAGACTGATCTCTCCCTCCTCTGAACTCCCCCAGAATTTATTGTTTGCAATACTCATTTGGCAAATACCATATACTGCCTTGTGCTGTTAACTAATTTTTCATGTTAACCCCCATTGGCCCCAGCCCAACACAGTACCTTATACACTGTAAGTTCAGAATACGTATTTATTGATTGTGTGATTGACTGTTTTGGAGGTGCCTGAGGTACTATAATTTTGAGAACCACTGCTTTAAAGAATTCCTAGCACATTGCCTGAGAACTTTACGAAAAATGAAGAATTAAAACTCCCATCATGGGATCTCTCAAATGATACTTTGTGAATGTTTTATTCAAGGTAAATTCAGTAAACAAAAATGTATTATTATAGTTTTTGAAATGCACTCACACTGGCTTCTATATTACCTTTCATTGCTAATATCTCTTTGCTGATGATTGTTTCACCTTAACATTGTATTGAAAGTTTCTTTCTCCCCATACTCCACATAGCCTTCTACCACTGACAAGGAGGGAGAAAGGGGGAAGGAATAAACATTGACATAGAACCTACTATGTGCTACACAATGAGTTAAACACTAGTTTGATTCTCATTTGATAGGTAAATGCACCTTGATCTTGGGATAATATCTAATGGGTTTTGATGTAAGATCAGGCATTCATAGCAGCCAGGTGACATAGTCATATAGGATAAAGTCCTGGAGTTGTTATCAGAAAGAACTGAATTTGAATCCTACCTCAGATACTAGTTGTGGGACCATGGGCAAATCACTTAACCCTTCATCCTTAGCTTCTTCATCTGCAAAATGGGGATCTACTTTGTAGGGTTGTTGTGAGGATTAAATAAAATGATATATCAAGACAAATTTTCAAACATTAGACTCCATAAAAATATTTATTATTATTAGAGGTGATCTAGTACATGCCCTTTATGTTACAGATAAGGAAACTGAAGCTCAAAGTAGTAAATAACTATGGCTGAGATCACAAATGAATTATACTTGTCTATTGGTAAGAAGAGATTTGACCCTAGGTTCTCTGACTCCAAATTTGGTCAAGTCACTTAACCACTGTGTGCCTTACTTTCCTCAGCTCTAAAAGGGTGATAATAATAGCACCTTCCTCACAAAATTGCTGTGGATCTAATGGAGATAACATTTGGAAAGAGATTAGGACAGTTTCTGTCACATATAGTAGGCATTTAATGAATGGTTCCCTCCTTCCTTCCTTCCTTCCTTCCTTCCTTCCTTCCTCCCTTCCTTCCTTCTATAGAAACCTATGATCAATTTTGTAGAGGATTTTTATAGGATGAGGAGGGAAGGTAGAAAGTGGCAAGTCAATAGTCCTAAATAACATATTAGCATTGATAAATAAATGTCAGAAGAAGTGGATGGAGTTACATAAAACTATTTACAAAACTGCCAACATATTCAGAGATAGCAACATTCTGGAAGGTTTGAAGTGTTTGAGGTTTATAAATTCTCTAATACACACACATAAATATATGTATATATGCATATATATTATATATATATGCACATGTATATATATATTCTCCAAACCTTATAGGTTTAGAGAATTGGAAGCAAGTTTTTCTCTGTGTGTGTGTGTGCCAGTTTCCATGTAGGAAGCTCATTTTTCAGGAAGTGATGAAGGGTTATTGATTAGGAATTATTCAAGGCGAGGAAAAGGCAATGAACAGATATGGAGAAGAAGGACTCATAGCTAATTAACTTTTACTTCCTCTCAGGCCCTTTTCTGCTGATGCAGACCAACTCAGAATTGTAAGCATGGTCCTGAACTCTGGTTTTTGCTGACTTGGGTCATGCTCTTTCCCATTCCATTTAACTATGGCTGGTTCCTTTCACTTGCCTATCAGATTATGGAAAGATACATGATGAATGAAAGGCAGATGGCTTTGCCATAAAAATAACTTATTAACAACTTCGTGCCTATTTCTGCCTACCATGTCCATTTTCTGCATTTCCCTTTTCCTTTTCCTGCTTTTCCTTAGCTGGACAAATAAATAAAGAGAGAGTCCCAATTTCTGCTTGTAGCATGATGAAAGGATTCAGGTGTTACAGAAGAGAGGGAGGAGGCCACATAAGGACAGGCAGCAAGAGAACATCCAAGATTTTGTGAAACACAGATCATGTCTTTCATTCCATAAACTAGATGCTTCCATGGTCCCACCAACAAGACATCTTAGGGAATAATAATAAAAAATGAATTGTTTCTCAGAATTTCTTCTAAGAAAGATAGCACGGACATATATAATAGGTTCACTTTAAAAATAGAATTTGAATGGCCTAAGACAAAATAGATTTTTAAAAGAATCAGTTGGTAAAAACTGCATATGTAACATGGAAAGCAATAGATTCCACTTATTCTAGAATCGTTAACTCCTTTTTTTTTTTTTTTTGGATACAAAAACCCTTGTCACATTTTATAAGTCCTCCAATCATTAATATAAAATTTGACAGGTTGAGACAGGTGTATCTAACTCCAATTACAGAAAGAGCATATATGTTAGTTTCTGTTTAATGTAGCACTGTGGGATACACTGTCAGCTATATCTGCTTTGCAGCAGCTCCATCTGTTGGTAACCAGTGGGAGGGGACAGACGAATGCAAATTGTTTAGCTACAAGGTAGAGGCTAGCATCAGTTTTGACTATTATCTGAATTCTGGGTCACTGGCTATGGGCAAGACAACAGAAAAACGTGGATTAATCAATATGAGCCTGCACTTTCACAAGTACACACACACACACACACACACACACACACACACACAAACACACACACACCAGTGCATGCTCACAAGCAGAACTGAATTGTTAGAAAATAGTCCCTCTATGTTAGCCTTGAGATGACCCCAGTAAGAGCTACATTCTTCCCAAAAGGACATTAGGAAGATTTGCAGCATAAATAAAGGGAAATGATGTCTGAGAATTTCAAATCACAAGTTACCAAGGAGCATCTATAAAGGTCTTCATCCCAGCATCTGTTTGTCTGTCTACAAGATCCCCGATGGAATCCCCATCACAAGCCTTGTCTCCCTTCCATCTGTCATTTGGTTGTGGGGGAGGAAGTTTGCACCACCTTAAAGTTAATGAGCTTTGAACAGCCTATTAATGAATTCTATTCTGCAGGCAGACTCTAAGACTTAAGGCATCTAGGGGCCTGGATGGCTGGGTTTGCATAATCACATTTTTAAAAAAACCCACAAAAATTCTAGTTTCTGCCCACAAGTTCTGGGGCAGGGGCACTGACAGTTGAGTGAATGGTTCCCCTCAGTATATCTCTGAGATGGAGTTATGAAAATATTGATATTAGGAAGGCAGCTGCTTTGCATAAAATTCAAGACTGACAAAAACTTGTTTTCTGAATGCCACGCTCCAAACTAGATTTGTTAGTGAATCACCATGTTAGAACAGGAGAAGAGAAAGGTGGGTGAGTAGCAGTGGGGGCAGGGAGGACATGCAGCAATTCATTTCGTAGAGTTAAAATGGATCCTGGTCCATATAATGCAAGATCTCATAGAAGCTTTTGAACAGAACATAGAATGTTAAATCTAAAAAAGACCTTAAGAATATAGGATATTAAAGCTAATAGATATCTTAGAATATAGAATGTCAGAGCTGAAAAACATCTATAGCCAAACAGTAGTAACATGAATAGGACACTTTGTGGAGTGTTGCAGTAAGGAAGACCTGAATTCAAATTCTGCCTTAGGACAGCAGCTACGTGACAATGTGCATGCAGTTCAATTAATCTCTGTCTATATCAGTTTCCTCATCTATAAAAATAATGGGATAATTATAACTGTTAACTTCGGGATTTTGTGAAGATAATTTGAGATATTTGTAAAGCACTTGCAAGAGCTTCTTAAACTTTTTTCTACTCTAGACCCTGTTTCACATTTCAGCAGTGTTCCTTGGCATTTCGTGGCCTGAGGGCATGCACAGTGCTAAGCATGCATGCTTTATTTTCAAAACCAATGCTGCAGTGAAGATGCGTGATGCAGTATGAGCAAGGGCTGCCAAAAACACTATGAATTCACTATGCTTTTGATTTTGAATTAATTTTTTATCTTTGTGCATTCAGAAACCCTTTACTAATGTCAAATTTTCCATGACTCCATATGAGGTTATGAGCCACAGTTTAAGAAGCACTGCCTTAAAGAACTATATAAGTGGTAGTGTTGTCGTCAGTGAGTATTATGATTATAGAACAGAGAATACTACAGCTGGAAGGTAACTTAGTAGTCATCTAGACCATCACTAATTACCCTTTGTAAACCTCTTCCTGGCTTTTTATCTCTTTGTTTATCTTTTCCCTCAATGACTATAGGGCTAGGGTGGTGCTATATCAGAATGGGGGTGGAGAAGGACAGGGTTGGGTGAAAACTCAGGAGTATGTTTTTACTATTTTTAAAAATTGTTTTCATTTAAGTTCATGAAGGCAACTTTCTAGCCATTAGAGAAGCCCTAATTCTCACGATCATTTCCATATATTAATGACACACATACATACATATACAGAAACCAGTGTTGACTTCTTATTTGATTTTTCATTTTCAAGCATCACTTTTTAAAAAGTCAAGGAGCTGAGACAGGCAAATAGCCTCAAAGGAAAGGAAATAAAATGTCAACCTTGGAACCTGGTAAACGAATATAACAGAAGCATAAAAATCATAACTGGCAACTGTATGAGAGAATCAAACTCTATATTTCAACTTTCATTATTAAAACCTACCAAAGATAATTCTCTTGACACCTTCCTCTGCCTTTATCAAATTGTCTAGAACCCATACTATTAATATCTAGGTCTGAAGTCATTCCAGTACTGAGCAAAATGGTATGACTCATAAAGGCAGTTTTAAAACAGTTCTACCAGAAACAAAAGGTCTAATTGATGAAGAATCAGTCTTAAAGGCTATGCAGAGTGTAATTGCAGTGATCATGGTCACATGATTACAAAAAGAGTCCAGGAATCCTGTTTCAAAGGAACCATATCTGACTTTTCCATCCATGAGTTGAAAGACATGACTCTTAGACCTCAGTGCTTCAACTGACCTTTAATCTCACCAGCCATAATAGTCCATAAACACACTTACTGTGTGCCAGACATTATGCTAAACACTAGATGCTCACCAGCAGGGATCCCCCATGTGGGATGCAGTTCACAACCCATCCGATCTCTCTTTTCCTCTATGATTTTTGTTTATATCATGCATTTATTAGGCATTTAACAAGTGTTTACAAATTTGTTAAAAACAGAATTTTACTCAAGGCTTTTTGCTTCCAAATCCATGGAATTTATCATTATGTCACAGTACACTAGATTAACTTCACATTCTCTTTGGTCCAACCAGACTGATCTTGTTGTTCCTCACACAGACCATTTCTGGTCTAGATGCCCTTTTCAAGAATTCTTCATGCCTGGAATGTACTCTGAGCTCTCCCTTTACCTCTTAGAATAAATTGTTTGAATTAAAAACCACTTTAAGTTGCTCCTTCCTCTAGTAGATGAGGCCTTTCTAAATGCCTCCAATTCCTGGTGCCCTCCCTAATATTTACTTTGCATTTGTCTATATTTTCATACACTTAAACAAGAACATGTTGCCTTCTGTGTGGCTGATTTGAGCTCCTTTAGGGCAGGCACTTTCACTTTTGTCTCTATCCAAAATCCTTGGTGCGGTGCCTGTCACATAGAAGAACCTTATTTTATGCCTTTTGAGTGACTGTATAAGAATCGGGCACCTCCGTGTTCCAGTACCACATCTATCACCAATTAGTTGTTGGACCTTGGGGAGATTACTTTACCTGCACTTTAATGTCCTCATTTGTAACATAAGGGAAGACACGACCTCTATGACCCATTGTGGCTCAATGATTCTATCATATCATTCACTAAGATAGTAGATAATAAATGGAGTAGTTAAGAAGTTATGATCATTTGTCGATCCATAAGTAATATAAATCCAAAGACTGCTTCATATTATACTCGTGCCAATGCAGGTAACAATTTATAGATTACTTTCTTCCTGTAGCTTTATCATGTATAAGTATAGCTAATTACTTTCCTCAATCAAATGTGGAAACTGAAACTAGAGGTAGTTTTAACTGACTTCCTCTTCCAGTAAGTGTCAAAACTCAGATTCAGACCCAGCTCCTCTAAAAGTACAATGTTCTTCAAAATGCCCTACAACTGGAATAAAGTGCTTTTATACTCAAAGCATTTGGTTAAGTGGGATGTTACTTATGTCTTCCTCTTGAGGAGGAGAAGAGTAAGAAACTAAGGAGGAAAATGCTGCATTCACAAGACCATTGACTGAAGAAAAAACTGCAATTTCAATGCTTAGATAGCAGCAGAAGTGACCAACAGTGAACACAGAGAGCCTCATGTGTGGGGTGACCCTGACAGATACATAATAGATGTGCTTCTCTTTTTGTCTGAATAGCATGATTGTTTCCTCCTTTAATTCAAGGAGAAAAATACTCCTAAAAAATATGTGCACTCAATGCAAGATAAATCAATGTCCTTGCTATAGTAGAATTAGCTGGCTGCAGACAGTGTTTTATGGGCTGTTTCGCAACCACTTTAATTAACTCCAAACAAGGAATACTTCATTCTAGCTCTGCTCCCTTTCTTGACAGTGTGAGACCATATTCCATGTCTGGAACTAGATCAGAACTGTAGACTGCATTTTGGGCACCAATCAGCCACTAAGGGAAATAGTCTTTTTCATTTTTTTTTTTTTTTGAAGAAAGCATGTGAATGGGTAATAATCCATCTCTTGTCCCAGTAACATAGGTGTCCCTCAGGGCTGTCCTGGTCTACTTTCTAGAATATCTCTCTCCTTGAGATCTCATGAGTTTCCAGTGATTCAAGTACTGTAGCCTGACAATGACTCTCAGATCTATAATCCTATGTTGTCTTCTGCATCCTAGTTATTTCCTTACAAATACCAATTAGGCATTTCGAATGCAATATGTCCCTAGATTAATTTATGAACCTCTACTTCAAACCTATATATTCTATAAATTCTCTTGATTTTGTTAAATGGTACAATCACTATCCCAGTTACCCCAGTTTGTAGCTTGGGAATCATCCTTGACTTGTACCTTTATTCATACCACTACCACCACCACTACCACCCCATCACCACCTCAAAATCACTCAATTACTAAGTTTTGTCAGTTGCACCTCCATGATATGTCTTATATATGTCTCCTTCATTCTGTTCACATAGTCAACTTCCTTGTTCAATATTCCATCGTTTGTCTCTTAGACTATTATAATAACCATATAATTGGTAGTCATGCTTCCAGTCTCTCCCTTCCCAAGCTATCCACCACATAGCTGACAAAACAATTTTGATAAAATGAGGGTCTGACCATGTCGCCATTCTTACTTAATAAACTCTAATGAATTTCTATTATTCCTATTATTATGGGTTCAAATACACAAGCTCCTTGGTTTGACATTAAAAGCTCTTCACAGCCTGGCTATGTAGGTTCTATTTTTACAATGTTCTTATGTGTTAAAATAGTGTATTGCAATACAATGTTACCATATGTGTGTGTATTTGCAATATTCTTATATATTTCTCTACTTCTTATAATCCATAGTTTCTTTCAAGACTCAATTCAAAGAGCATGTAGGAAAGATTTATTATGCTCTCTTTCACCAAAATTTTCAGTGCCTCTCCTGCTGAGGCTTATATCTACTTAATATGTAGCTCACAGATGTTTTACTAATAGGTGTGCCCAAAGAAGTTTAGGGACCTCTACCCTAGAGAGTGTATCTTGTTTTTTAAAAAGCCAACAAGAATGTGGCTGGTTCTTTGGCCACTGAATGGCTAATTCCATTAAATTTTATTAAAGAGATTCTTCAACCTCAAAAAGGAGTAACACAATGTAAACATTTATTTCAAAATACCATAACACCTTGCTGTCTCTGTTACCTTCGTTTTTCATTATATCTTTTTATCAACTGGACTAAGAGATATCAAGTGATTAGAGGATGAATCTTTGATCTTATATATTTTGTTTAAGGAAGGCAAAGGTTTTTTTTTTTTCCTTTCTTCCTTCCTTCTTTCCTTCCTTCCTTCCTTCCTTCCTTCCTTCCTTCCTTTCTTTCTTTCTTTCTTTCTTTCTTTCTTTCTTTCTTTCTTTCTTTCTTTCTTTCTTTCTTTCTTTCTTTCTTATATCTAGAGTCTTGAAGAGGACCTTAGGCATAGTAGAAGTTATAAGTGACTTTTTATTTGTTTGGTTTTTTTTTATTGTTGTTGAACAAATCAATGTAAACTAAATAATGGAAAATTATAATGAATAAATTTGGTCCAAAAGAACAGATATGAGAAAATCCCTCTTCTGCTCGTTTTCAGAGGTAGGGAACCATGAGTACAATATCAGACTTTTTGATCTATTGGTTAGTTTTGCGGAACTTTTTTTTCTTCTTTATATAAAATAAAGGATAGCTCTCTGTAGAGGTTCTATGAGAATGAGACAGTGGGAAAAGCAGGTGATATTAAAATAAGATGCCAAAAATTATTTTAAAATTTGAATTATTTAATGTGAAATGAGTTCTTTTCTTTTCACATTGTCAGTTGCTTTCCTGTTCCTTTGACTTGATGGTATTAATAAGATCAATTAGAAAGAGAGAAGAAGAAGGAAACTACAGAGGCTATTATGGATGGTCAGAATTCCAATAAGCAAACAAATAATTGAGCTGAAGTTTTCTTAGGGAAACTGCTGTGGAGTTTCCACTCCTTCCCACCCTCACCCCCCCACCCCCATGCAATTAATGCTATTGTTTTCAAGGTGGCTAGAAAACAAATGAGAAACTGTTATAAGAATATCTTTTTTCTGCCCTCATACCCAGAAGAATGGAGGTGAAAGAAAAGAAAGGTTAGTTGTTACTTGTTTTTCCTTCTCTTTTTTTAGGAGGGTATTGAAGCATCATGAGGAAGAGGGACCAAATAGTTTTCTCTATCAGGGCAGGGAAATGAACCAGGCAAATTCTAGAAGGTCCATCCCCTCCACTATCATATAACTCTATGTTCAATGAGAAGAAATGGAAAGCTCTGCCCCGGCTGCTACTGTGGCTCCATGTGGAAATTTATTCAGTTGAGAAGGAGAGAAATTCTCTCTGGATATTACACCCGGAAACCAACTTTTCCTAACCATGGAATATTGTGTCACTAGCACAATGTAGTGGAACAATGAGAGTGTCAGAAATGATGACAGACGGCCAGCTCCCTGTTGGAAATTCGTAGGTTCAATGCCCCCCCCCCCCTTAAGTCCCCCACTTTCTGCCCTTCTTGAGACTAAGAAAACTGTTATCAGTACACTTGGTGATTTTCCAAGGTGAACTGCAGCTTGTAAGCAGGACCTCCTGAGGTGTGGTGGGAAGATGGGACAGGAATCACCCTGCCTGTCTGGGATCGCTCAAAATTATGGATCATTTTGACTCCTAGTTTTATAGCAGAATTTTTTGTTTTGTTTTGTTTTTTCAGAAATTCATCACTGTTCTTTCACCCACCATGGAGACAGCAAACAAACAGCTGTCATATGACCCAGCTATCTGCAGCTTTCACCAGTTACTCCATCTGGGGAGATTTCTTACCAGGGACAAAGACCTGGATACTATTTTCTCTCTATTTGCTTTTGCTGGCTTTCTGTCTGTGTCTCTATGTCTTGGTCTCTTAGTCTATCTTTCTCTATCTCTGCTTCTGTGTCTATCCCCATCTATCTCTCTGTCTCTCTTCTTTATCTTTCTATTTTCTCTCTTTGCATGTGTCTCTGTATTTTCTATTTCTCTCTGTCTTTCTGTCTCTGCATCTGTTTCTTTCTCTGCTTTCTTTTTTTTACTTTGTCTTTCTCTTTGTATCTCTTTCTCCCTGTCTCTATCTTTATCTGTTTCTCTGTCTCTATCTGCGTCTGCATCCCTTTTCTCTTTATCATCTTTGTTTCTATCTGTTTTTTCTGTCTCTGTGTATCACTGTCTCTCTCTCTCAAGCTGTACAGAGTAGAACTGTTCCGCTGCTCTAGCATGTAGTTCAAAAGGTCACTTTCTTAATATTTTATTGAGCCTTCTTTCTTTTTTCTTTGTTCTTTTAAAACTGCTTTATAAACTCATTCTGTTGAGCTATTCTCCTTGGTTTAAGGTAGACGTCTCCTGAGAGAACTCTGCCCAGCTTTACTTAAGTTGTTGGCTCAAAGACGTAGCAAAGTGGATGGTGATGAGGATGTGGATAGAATAAGAATGTGCATCTGTGGTGCTAGTGCTAAAAATGACTGGATACTTGGACATGATCAACTCAAAAATGATTCCTTATCTCTTCCTCCCTCCATCTCTAAGGCAAAGAGGTGGAATAGCCCCACCAAACTTCCATATATTTTGTGCATATTTCATATTGTTAACAAAGTAGTGAGAGAGAGCAGTGGAACCAAGAGGAAATGGACCATATTTCTAATAATCATATTGCTTTGGGGAGCATCATTTAGTTGGAAAATGATGAAGCTCAGAGAATGGTTAATACCAGCAGTAGAGTTTTTAGAGTGGTCATAATCCTTTTACCTTTGGGTATATCTGGCAATGTTTAGTGATCATCAGGCCCAGGTTAGCCTTCAGAAATCATAGGACCACATACTTAGAGTAAGAAAAAGACATTTAGATGACATGAAGTCTAACCCTCTGCTTTTATAGTGGGAGAAACTAAGGCCCAGAGATGTTAAATGATTTGCCCAAGGTCATTACTACTAATTAGCAGAAAAAGAATATGAATGCAAATTTTCTTATTCAAAAGCTAATGTTTGCTCTTAGGAAGGACATGGTTACATCTCTTTCTACAGATTGCCCAGAACTGTATTAAAGGGGTATGGGGAGTGATCATATGTTACATCTACATTTTTCTTCTGTGAATGTCTCATGTGCCATGGCAGTATTTGGAGGTTCAATTTCTTGGAAAGAGTGAGTTTGTGATGTTAAGTCTATTAAGATGCAGCCTTGGCTATATCTCTGATACAACCACTGTTCTAAGGTCCTATTCATCAACTCTAAAAAATGTTTGAAAACTTTATGCATAAGATATGTTTTGTTTTTTACTCCTCTTCTGGGCCAAAGATAAACTTCATGGTCACTTTTAGTTTAGATTTTATGAGCTCTGTGTTAAGAAATTCTGTGATAAAGTATCACTCCTACCACATGCTAATTCTGTAATGCTGGGCAGGTCATAGTTTCTCAGTGCCCCAGACAAATCCACAAGAATGTAAGTTACAGAGGACTGCAGATTTTCACTGTTAAAAGCGACTGCCTCACTCTTAACTACTTTGCACCAATGATATTATAAGTTATTCTAGACTTTATCATTATTATTAACATCATCTTACTCTCAATTTGTTTGATGGAGTTTGGATAAAAATGGTCCTGGAACAGATAACTGTCAGTCATTCAATAAACATTTATTAACTGCCTACTATATGCTAGGAACTGTGCTAAGTGTTGAAGATGCAAAGAGAGGCAAAACACAATTTCTGCCCTCTGGAAATTACTTTTTGATGTTCTGTGGACTACTGACCAGGTGAATAAAGTGATTGTTTTTTGTAATTAAAGCACTGGGATATGAGTAAATCTTCTGGGGGGTCATCTGAAAACTAATTCTTAGAGATTTTCACCTCTGACAAGAGGATGGGATATATATAATTCATTCTACTGCTAATTTTCCATTTATTGTCATCCTTTTATATATTTTTGCCCAGATCTCTGTATTTTCAAATATTTTCATCCCATAAGGCTTGGAGAATAAGACTTTTCAATATGGCAACATCTATTAAAATGTTAAATAAAATTTATTGAATGTTTTACAGATTGATTTTATATTTTAGTGATTGTGGTCAACAATTCAGCCTGGGATAAGACATCAATTCTAGTCCAGTTTTTTGGTTAAATTCTCAGGGATACTTTGAGGTGTATAACTGTTCTATGATCATTTGTCATCTGCTGGGCTATATTAAGAAAGAGAGGGCATGTTCTGGTGTGTAATTTGATCAGGTCATAATACTTAAGGGTGAAAAGTTTTTGCAGCCTGTAGTAGTGTGTTGTATAGTTTCTACCTTCCTTCCATAATATTGATAGATCAATAAGTTTTGTATCCTTTGTATTCCTGCGTCAAACACATTGCATTGCATAGAGTAGGGTTTTTTTTTAACAAAAGTTGATCTTGTTAAAATAGATTTTTATCCATGTATTCCATTGCCTTGGTTTTTCCCTATATTTCTGTCTCTACCCTTCACAGAAAGCATCCCTTACAACAAAGGAGTTTTAAAAGAAAAAGAGAAAAAATAAATACAAAATATTTATAGTCAACAATAAATAGCGAACATCTGCTAAGTGTGTTCTATATGCCAAGCACTGCACAGATCTCTATCTATCCACCAAACCCTGACATTATATGAAATATTCTACACAAACAGACCTTCAAAGGAGGAGGAAGAAGACATTTTATCACTCTTCTTTGGGACGAAGCTTGTAGTTCATAATTTTGTAACTTTCACTTTTGGTCGGTTAGGGATTATTGTTCTTTGCATTTACATTGTTTTCTTCAAGGTATATTGTGTTTTCTCAGTTCCATTTCATACTTTTTCAAGTACGTCTTCCCATGATTCTTTGTATTCAGCATGTTTATTATTCCTTTTGACACAAATTGCAGTACATATGTGATGGAACTGGAATCAGTAAAATGAGTTCAAATATGGTTTCAGAAACTTACTGAGTGACCCTGAACAAGTCACTGAAGCTCTATCTATTTCAGTTTCCAAATCCATAAAATAAGGGTAATATTTGAATCTACCTCAGAGTATTTTTGTGACACTCAAATGAGACAACATATGTAAAGTGCTCTGCAAATCTTAAAACTCTATAAATACTATTATAAGTTTAGCCAGGCTCTAATCAATGAGCATCTACTTTGTTTCTTTCACACACACACACACACACACACACACACACACACGCACCACACACACACACACACACACACACACACATATCCCATTACAAATATTTTGGTGTATATAGAGTCTTTTTTTTTGTCAGTCACCTCCTTGGGGCATGTGTGTAATAGTAGAAGTTCTGGGACAAAGGATTGGGAAATTTGGACATTTTATTTGCATAATTCCAAATTTCTTTTTAAATTGTGTGTACTGATTCACAGCTCCACTAACAATTCATTAGTGTCTCTGTCTTTCTGTGATCCCTCTAACTTAAACTATTCATATCTTTTGTCATATTTGCCAATTTTGGAGATATGAATTGTGACCTCATATTTGATATGATTGCCTGATTGTTATTGGTGACTTGGAACACTTTCGCTATGATTGTCAGTAATTTCTTATTCCTCTTTTGAGAACTGTACATTCATATCCTTTGGCTACTTATCTTTGGGATAATGACTTCTGTCCTTATCTATTTCTGTTGGTTGTCTGTATATCTTGGATATCAAACTTTTATCAAAAATATTTGATAAAATATTTCTCCCTTTTCAAACGCTTCCCTTATCCAAGATGCATTGTGTTTTTACTAAAAAATTCCATTTTTTATAGTCAACACATACACACACACAAACACACACATATATATCCTGGATGTATAACAATTATTGCTCACTAAAACAAAACATGAATTTCAATCAGAAAGTGAATTTATTACTATCTCTAAGTCAATTTACATTTCTTTTGCATGAAGTACTATTTAAAACCTAGGTTATGGATTTTAAGAATGCTATCACATGCTGAGGTTTTTTGAAAATTCCTTTTACCTTCCTTTTCTGGTGCTGACAGCAGCTGCTTACATAAAGCAAACATCACCAACTCACAGCCAGTAGGGAGAATAACCTTCTCTAGGCAGCAGGGCCATAAGAGAACATCTGGTTGATTAACAGATGCTAATGCCAAAGTAGCTTTAGTTTGATCAGTGATGTCATCTATCATCAAAGTTATCATTTTAGCTAGCTTTAAACTATCCCATTAAATAAAGGTAGGGCATGTCTGATATTCTCAGATTTACAGAAAATATATTTCTCTAAATCAAGTATTTGAGGAACATCTGTATGCATATAATTTTAGATATCATTTTAACATATCCATATGGCAACTACCATAGGTAAAAGTGTTATGGTAGAAGAAGGTGGCATTTTTTTCTTTTCTGGTGAGAATTTTGATGTAACTTACGAAATTTCTGGATACCAAAGGACCTACTTAGAAAGCCAAATTTGAGTTAGGAGTATCTATTTCTGAAGGGAAATGTTTTCTACATTTAAAAATCTTCATTCACTGGAAAAAAAATGTTAAAGAGAAACCAAAGCTTATGTTAATGTATTGTCTAAAATTGTCATTGCTTCTAGGCTATAGGAAGTTTGAATACCATACAAAACATATATGTATAAATACTCAGACCATTAATAGGAATAAATCATAGGAACCAAGGTGCTATGACAGAAACAAGAAAATGACTATAATCTGAAAAGTAAAGAGAGAGAAGGCTTTGATAATTATCTTCCATACCAAGGAAATAACAGATTTAGGAAAGAAACTAAAGTAAAATCTCAATGGAAGATTTTAAAATAGATAACTTAGAGAAATAGATTTTCATGTCTATTTTGAAGAATCCATTCATTGAGATCACTGAAGAGACTTCAACTAAATTAAATGTCTGTTGCAGAAAGTGTCTGCAAAGAAGTTGTTGTTATTTTTTTTAATGACATAGAAAATCATCTAATCTAATTCAGTCAAAAATATTGGGTTTGGAAATGAGTAGTTAGCAACCCATTTCCATTTTGATGTATTGGATCTAGATGCCACTTATTTCAAAACACTTTGTATGTGTAGACACTTACAGGCTTTCTTCTGTTAATACACTGGTGATACCTTGTGGTTTAGTGTAAAATTTTATGACTCTACAAGCTTAACGCCCTTGATACATTATCTCATTTGTCCTCCTAGTATCTCTAGAAAGCAGGGAGGAATATAGATAATTAGGTCCCCGATGGCAAGAAATAACACATCTCACCCAAATGAGCAATTTACTCCCAACTCTCTCTCACTCTGCGGATTGGTCACATTCTATATGACTGCATATAGAGATAACATTTTCCCTACTGCAGTTATATTCAAAGCCTTCATTCCAAACTAATTTTGAAATCCAAGCATTTTAGTCCCATTATGAAAAGAAAACAATTTCCCAAGAGAAATTCTGGATCACATTGACCACAATGACTTAGTGAGGATGTAGGGCAGAGCTAAAGAGCTACTTTTTAATTCCTAAAATATGCCAAATCAGCAAAAGCCACATTCTGCTTTGTAGATTCTCACAAATAATATACTTAGCACCTCTTTGGAGGCAGTAAGAATGGAAAGAACTCATATTTCTAGTCATTTGTACTCAACTGAGGTTTAATTTAAATGAGACAAAGGAAACATTTTTCAAAAGTTTAGGAAGAAAAGAAGGAATGAAAAAATTAAGGGAGGGAGGGAAAGAGGGAAGAGGAAGGAAGAAAGGAAGGATGGAAAGAAGGAAGGAAGGAAGAGACCACAGACAAAATTGTCACAAAATTAGTACTGGAAAAACTTTTACCATTTTTAAAAGGTCATGATCCCCCCTTCTCTTCTAAACAACATTTTCTCAAGGCACTGAGCTTATATTGATACCTAAGAATCAGAAAGAAAAATCTTATTTCATTATCTTTCTTAAACTGAATTGTTTAAATTAAACATAGAAAAGTATAGTTCACTGTTAATTTTTTAAAGCAACTAAAAGATAAGTTTAGTACAGTTTGGTCCTCATCCAAGAGGATTAAGCTTTTTATAAAGATATATGCCCTATAAGATAATCCTCAAAGCACAGACTTCAGTTCATTCTTGAGTGTATAGGGGTAGAAGAGAGGAAGAAATCCCAACCCCCTTTCATTTTTCTGCTTTAGGAAATTGAACTTGAATTTTAAAATGTGCCAATTGTAAAGGAAAGTAATCAGGGGGATTTTTGATCAATTTAGTGAATACCTATCTCAACCTGATAAGATGAAAAGTATTTAGAGGCTTTTGAAGACCTTCTTGCTATGCAGTATATGTGTGTTCTGATGAGGTGGCCCACCCTGCCTATTTTCCTTGGCAATATCATGGTTTCTAATAATTTATCACTGTTTTTATGCAACTGGGAAATAAGAAATACAGGCACTGAGATAGGGAGATCCATGTTGCTCTACCAGAAAGTCAAAAGGGTGATGGGGGAGGATATAGGAAAGAGCAGATTGGGGGAGGGGGTATACAGTAGGATCGCTGTTTTGGGGGGGTGGGTAGGGGAAAGATGGGGAAAAATTTTTTAACTCAAAATCTTGTGGAAATCAACGATGTAAGCTAAAAATAAACAAAAGTTAATTTTAAAAAATTATCACTGTTTTCCCCAGATCCAGATGACTCTTCCCATGTTATAGTTAATAGTGAACACTTTCTAGCTATTTAAATCACAATGATGGTGTGGGAGGAGATGGCCTTTTCCCTACCTACCTCTTGCCCTTACAGGAATTATCCTTGATAAGTTATGAATTATTGCAGCAGGAACTTCATGATTCCTTAAATTGGAGCTAGAAGAGGAAGATGGCTCTCTATTCAATTAATAGGTTTAACAGGCTCTTTAATATTAACTTCTATTGTCAGAACTTCAAATATGATTAGATCTTGCAGCATCTGCAAGTTTACGGTTTGGATAGGGATTATATCACCTACAAGGAGGAGCTGAGAAGAGATACAAGACTAGATATGCAGCCTAGTTTGTCCAAAATTTGTAGGCAGGACCTCTCTGAAATTCTTGCCTTTGATATACCCTCATTTTCCCTCTCTTGCCAGGAAGTTGTGAGCCCATTCTCTCTGTTCTTAACTGGCTAATAGGCTGTTTAGTGAGCAGGTGCCTTAGAGTTGTACTTTAATGTCTTCATATTTTTCTTCCTTTTCCTTCTGTGGTGTACTAGAATTTGTGTTTCCTCCTTGACTTGTTTATAGATCTGGGTATTCTAACATGAAATTATTTTGTGGACTCAACTTCACCAATGCACTGAGACCAAGGCCAAAAGATCCCTGTAGTCCATGGGTACAGAAAGATCAAAAGCTGTTCACTGTCAGAGGATCATAGATTTTCATCTGGGGAAAAACAAAACAAAACAAATAAAAAACTTACAGTTATTGAATCTAATCATCTAATTTTTTCAGAAAAGAGAAGAGGCTGAGAAATGAACTGATTTACCAAAGGTGAAATAGCTACTAACTTTCTGAGACAAGATTCAAATGCACTTCTCCCTGACTGATTCCAAGTCCAAAGCCCTAAACACTATGCCATAACGATATAAGATGGAAAATGGGAGTGATTCTTTAAGGCTTATTTAGCAGGCTTATCTTAGCAGTTTATCCTAGAGTCTTGTTTGGTGGTCACATCCACATTCTATAATGGGTACTACTTCCAATATATTTGGCTGATTAAGACTCGGGAGAACATGCTGTTTGTATCTCTCTTTTACTGTCTCTTCTCTAGTTCTGATTTGGAGAAGATATAACCAAGCCCAAAAGGGTGAGATTCAAAATTGTCCAATCTGCAAGAAAACCTCTGAGGCAGAGCTCTAAGCCAATAGTACCTTATTAAAGGGTTCATGGCCCCTTCTAATGAAGTGGACCTCAGATCTTCTTCATGATCTAAGATGCTTCTTTTCCCCAAGGCCTTACTTTTTTAGGACTTGATTCCCCAAAATTCAGGAGCAGCAAAGCAAAATACAAAAGCCTATTGATTAATAGAACTTGCACTTTACCTTTCAGAAAGAGCAGAAATAATGTAGCATCAGTGATCACAAAATGAGCAAGGCAAGGGTTACTTTCACTGCCAAAGTAGTCATAAGTTGGGCAAGGTAATAGTCATCTCTGGTGACTAAGTGGTCATAAGATGGTCACCTGAAAATGTTGGACAAGAGAGAGTGGTCTGAGGGTACAAAAATAAGTTGGGGCACTTTTCAAATAATCAAAGCATTCTACTCACACTGTGTTTGGACATGAAATTTGAGCAAAATGGGATGGAGATATCTTTGCCAGCATTCTTGTGGTTACACAAGAAGGCTTCATAACAAGTAAACAAGTAGTGAATGTTGGATTAAAGTTTTAGGCCTACTGTAAAGGCCTACTGTAAGAATCTATGTTATCTAATTGCTCTTAATAGGATTTATGTAAAGTATCAAATTGATTGATACTGATTAGAATAGAGTAAGCATCCAAACGAGTCATTTCTCACAATTGAGTAGGCATGCATTCCAAAAAGAGTAGGTCTGTGTCCATATGCAGTGTTGTTTTGTTTTGTTTTCCATGTAGAAGAGCAATCTATAGATAAAATAGATCAAGACTGTACAACCTGTGGCCCACAGGGCATAAGTGGTCTGTGGGCATGCCAAAGGATTTCACGTGACCCACAGAAGGTATACCATAGAAGATGTTTCCCTCTATATTTTTTGCAGGCTGCCCAAAATCCTTTGGTGAGCTGCAAGCTGCTAATGGGCCACTTTCAGCTCATAGGCCATAGGATGTGCAGGCCTGGTATAGATACTTGCAGATGTAGCACATGTAGAGATAGATGTATACTTGCAAACTTGCACATGACCTTAGGTAGAAGTAACTGAGGTTGTGCTTTCCCATCTCAACAGATGGTAGCAACAGTGGCAATGATAGATATATTGTACAAACACATGACAGCAGCGGATTAATATTAAGTTCCTTTTCTATGCCAAAACTATGCTAGATACTTGGAATACAAATACAAATAATTTCAAGAAGACAAACCAAAAAATAAAGGAGCTCACATCTGTCTAGTTAGGCCAAGAGGATAAATAAGAGTTTCATGGACAAAATTTGGGAACCATAAATTTCACGTGGTAGAGAAGAAAATTGTGAAATCCTTATGTACCATGATTTCAGAATTTAGTTGTCCATTCAGAAAAGTGAGATTTCCTGAGCTACAAAAGTTTTGAGAATTGCCTCATGGATAGTCCCATGTTACACAATTCCCAAATCTGAACTTTCCAGAAAGAAAAGAGGACTTTCTGTTGCAATATCTTCCTTTGATAAAAATGAGGCAATCATCTGCATAATTCCTATGCAGTGTCCTACTTAGCGATCCATGATTTTGAGCAACTTGGTAGTCTAAGTCCAGTGGAAAGGAGTGTTTAGTTCATGGCAGTCCTCCAAAATATATACACTCTCTGTAGGGAGCCTACAACTTAAGATGGGATTAGAGTCTCAGTGTCTATGTAGGACACTGAGGGAAAGAGGACAATCAAGGGGGGAAAAAGAGTGTCCTAAAGGGAACTAGGTGATGTCTACTCCCAAGAAAGGTGTTAGGCTATTTAAATACTTTTGTGGTTTTATATCTGATTATAGGCTTTCTGGAATACTTTGTCTCATGTATTTTCTGTAGAATGACATAAACCCTGCCCTTTACTCTTATGCAATTGGAAATTTCAGTTTTTGTACAGGATGTAAAGACTCTATTACCTATATTCTGGGAAACCTAGACATGAGATATACCATAAATACCTATTGTAGGATATTTTCCTGTGGTAACTCCAGGATAGTGTGAGGAACAAAACAGAAAATTTGTGACTTGGGATCAGTGTTGAGAATTGAACCTCACCAAAGCATGCCATAGTCTAAGAGTTCCCTGAACTATAGGTTACAAAACATTATACTGAATTCCATTCTGTAGTAAATTGTATCTCATGAGTAACTAGTATAAAGAGGTTTATGTTGACAGGGTCCTTGTTATTGCTCATGGTGTTTTGGAAAGTTAACATCCAACCTGCAATTTTTTATTATTTTTATGTGACTTTTAAAAGCTGCATTTCTCTGGAGCTTCAGGGCTTTTGAAAATAAATTCAGCTGGCACAGTGAATTGGGATGTATCAAGATGGATGGCAGACACATATTTCAGCATATCACATGACCAATCCCAATTTACTGTGTCAGCTAAAAAAATTAAAGATGAAGAAAATCAGTTCCAAAACAACAATAACAACACATCTTTTCTCATGAGACTGGGTGTTGACAACACATGGCTTTTAAAGAAACTTCTGTATTTTAATTTATTATAGTCTTTGTAGATTTACCTACTTACATGTAACTCTGATGTCTTCCCATAGCATAGAGGTAACTGCAAATTTGCAAAGGCAATGACTTCAGAATGCAATTTCTGGAATATCCAATTAAGATGAAAAAGCTTCCAGTCCCTGGTTAATCCAAGGACCATCGCAGCTAAAGTTTGAGAACAGTCAACAGGTTGTCATAAGGTGAAGAATTTTAAAGGCACACCAACTCAAGAATAACATCAGCAAAAAGAGTAGAGTAGTTGTGATCTGATTTAGTAATGGAAGCAACCAATCTAATCAAATACTGAATCTCTGATGTGTTGAATGTCAGTCAATAAACATTTATTAAGATACCATTATGTATCAAGCACTATGCTAAATGCTAAGGATGCAATGAAAGTTACAAAAACAATTCCTCTCCTTGAGGAACTCACAATCTAAGGGAAGGAGCAACAAGAAAACAATTATGTACACCATGTACAAACAAGATATATAAAGGATAAATTGGAATAATCAAGAGAAAGAAGGAACCATAATCAGGAGGGTTTAGGAAAGGTTTTCTGTAGAAGTTGAGATTGAGAGCTATTTTTTATATGATGTCTTCTATGTAATTGTGAAAAAAAAAAAGCTGGGAACAGCATGAATTTCTAATCATAAATGTCATATTCTTTTGTAGAAAATTAACTAAATATAAAAAAGTGTGGCAAATATAAAGAAATCTTAAAAGTTGGGTGTGAAATAATACAAAGTGAAAAAGCAGAATAGGAAAATGGAGCATGCATTGATTATAATTATTTAATAGAAAAGAGAAAGGGAATGTTAATGAATTAGTAAACAATCATGGTAGAACCATATAGAGAACAACTGAAAAGTTACTGTAACACTGTATTCATTGAAATTAATTTATTTAAATGTAAATAGCTGCAAAACAAGTTCAACTGGCTATAGCAACATCTACTATTTAATTTAAAATATATCATTTTAGAGTACCAAAAAAAAAAAGGTAGCAGGTATAAAGTGATACTTGGACTTATTTGCATAATGTAAGATGACCTGGAATTTGAATCATCCATACTAAAAAGTATATCAGATTCTAAATGATTCCTTTTCTGATTTGGATAGAAGTCAAAGAAAGTAGTAACATAGAAGTAGATGAGAGAATTCATTAACTTTCCATTTAAATGACTTTTCTGATTTCTTAATTCTAGGTAGGGAGGAAAACAAAACTTCTTCACTCTTGAGAAATGTGACTTTGTTCAATTTTCTTAGAAAAGACAAAAGAAGGTGAAAGATTAGCAAGTGTATCATCATTTTATGATAGAAGATCTTGGAAGTTTGACACACAAGTATTGGTGTCTTATATCCCATTAAGAATACATATATAAAATTATATGTAATAAAGGATCATGGGAAAATAAACTAAAAACTAATTGGAAACTAAATAATTTAATCATTAAGAATGAGTGGGTCAAACAAAAAATTATAGAAACAATCAGTAACTCCATTAAAGGTAATGCCAATAATGAGACTACATAACAAAACTTGTGGGATGCAGCAGAAGCAGTTCTTAGGGGAAGTTTTATATCTCTGAATGCATACATGAATAAAATAGGGAAAATGAAGGTGAATAAATTGGGCATGGAACTAAAAAAAGCTAGAAAAAAGAACAAAATGAAAATCCACAATTAAATACTGAATTAGAAATACTGAGAACCAAAGGATAGATTAATAAAATTGAAATTAAGAAAATTATAGAATTAATAGATAAAACTAAGAGCTGGTTTTATGGGAAAAAAAACAATTAAAATTGATAGAACTTTAGTCAATATGATAAAAAAAGAAAGAAGAAAACCAAATTACCAGTATCAAAAATGAAAAGGGTAAATCTACCTCCAATGAAGAAGAAATTAAAACAATAATTAGGAATTATTTTGGCTAATTTTATACCCATAAATTTGACAATCTTACTGAAATGGATAAATATTTACAAAAATATAAGTTGCCCAGATTAATTGAAGAAGAAGTAAATTACTTAAATAAGCCCATATCAGACAAAGAAATTGAACGGACCATCAATGAATCCCCTAGGAAAAAGTCTCCAGGGCCAGGTAAATTTATGAGTGAATTCTATCAAACATTTCAAGAACAATTTATTCCAATACTTTACAAACTATTTGGGAAAATTAGAGAAAAGGAATCCTACCAAATTATTTTTTTATGACACATATATGGTACTGATACCTAACTCAGGAAGAGACAAAACAGAGAAAGAAAATTACAGACCAGTTTCCCCCATGATTATTTAAATAAAATATTAGCAAAACGACTATAGCAACTTGCCACAAGAAAAACACACTTTGATCACATAGGATTGATTCCAGGAATACAAGGATGGTTCAATATCAGGAAAACTATCAGTATAATTGATCATATCAATCACAAAACTAGGAGAAACCATATGATTGTCTCAATAGATGCAGAAAAGACTTTTGATGAAATACAACACCCATTCGTATTAAAAACACTAGAAAGTATAGGAATAAATGGAGTTTTCCTTAAAATAATAATTAGCATCTATCTAAAAGCATCAGCAAGTATTATATGTAATGGAGATAAGCTAGAAGTATTACCAATAAGATCAGAGGTGAAACAAGGGTGTCCACTATCAACCTTCTTATTCAATTTGGTATTAGAAATGTTAGCAGTAGCAACAGGAGAAAAAAATAGAAATCGAAGGAATCAAATTAGGCCAAGAAGAGATTAAGCTATAACTCTTTGCAGATGATATGATGATATTCTTAGAAAATCCTAGATAATCAAGCAAAAAACTACTTGAGATAATAAATAAATTTCACAAAGTTGCAAGATATGAAATAAACCCACATAAAGCCTTAGTATTCCTATATATTTCTATCGAAATCCAACCACAGGAAATAGAAGGAGAAATTCTATTTAAAGTTACTGTGGACATTATAAAATATTTGGTAATCTACTTGCCAAAACAAATCCAAGACCTATATGAACACAATTACAAAACACTTTTCACACAAATAAAGCCAGATCTAAATAATTGGAAAAATATCAGTTGTTCCTGGCTAGGTTGAGCTAATATAATAAAAATGACAATTTTACCTAAATTAGTTTACATACTTAGTGCCATAACAATCAATGTACCAAAAAATTATTTTATAGAGCTAGAAAAAATAGTAACAAAATTCATCTGGAAGAACAAAAGTTCTAGAAGATCAAGAGAATTAATGAAAAGAAATGCTAGGGAAGGTGGCCTAGCCATACCAGATTTTAATCTGTATTATAAAGTAGTAGTAATCAAAACTACTTGTTACTGGCTGAGGAATAGAGTAGTGGAGCAATGGAATAAATTGGGTACATGAGACTCAGCAGTCAATGAACATAGTAATCTACTGTTTGATAAACCCAAAGACCCCAGGTTTTGGGATAAGAATTCACTATTTGACAAAAACTGCTGGGAAAACAGGAATATAGTATGGCAGAAACTGGGCATAGATCAATATCTAACACCTTATACCAAAATCAAGTCTAAATGGATGCATGATCTAGGTATAAAGGCTGATACTGTAAAAGCAATCTGGGAAAGCAAGGAAGAGTTTACCTGTCGGATTTACAGAGAAGGGAAGATTTTATGACCAAAGAAGAGTTAGGGAATGCTATAAAATGCAAAATGGATATTCTTGATTACATTAAATTGAAAAGTTTCTGTACAAACAAAACCAAAAGGTTAAGAGGGAAGTGGAAAATTGGGAAAGAATTTTTATAACCAGTGTCTTTGATAAAAGCTTCATTTCTAAAATATACAGAGAATCGAGTCAAATCTATAAGAATAAAAGTCATCCCCCAACTGATAAATGGTCAAAAGATGTGAACAGGCAGTTTTCTGAGGTAGAAATTAAAGATATCTATAAGCGTATGAAAAAAATTCTCTGAATTACCATTGATTAGAGAAATGCAAATCAAAACAACTCTGAGGTACCACATCTCACTGGTCAGAATAGCTAAGATGACAAAAGAGGAAAATGATAAATGCTGGAAAGGATGTGGAAAAATTGGAACACTAATGCATTGTTGGTGGAGTTGTGAACTGATCCAACCATTCTGGAGAGCAATCTGGAACTATGGCCAAAGGGCTATAAAAAAGTGCACACCCTTTGACCCAGCAATACCACTTCTAGTGCTGTATCCCAAAGGGATCACAGAAGGACCCATATGCACAAAAATATTTAGAGCAGCTCTTTTTAGGATTGCAAAGAATTAGAAATCAAGAGGATGTTCATCAATTGGGGAATGGCTAAACAAGTTGTGATGTATGAATGCAATGGAATACTATTGTGCTGTAAGAAATGAGGAGCAAATGAACTTCATATAACCTGGAAAGAGTTATATTAACTGATGCTGAGTGAGAAGAGCAGAACTAGGAGAATTTTGTACACAATTACAGACACGACGTATGTGTGAAGACCAACCTTGATAGTCTGGGCTCTTCTCAGTAATGCAAGGTTATAAGACAACTCCAAAAGACTCATGATGGAAAGAGATGTCCACATCCAGAGAAAGAACTACAGAGTTTGAATGCAGATTGAAGCAAACTACCTGCTCTCTTTCCTTTTCTTATTTTGTTTTGTTGCCTCTGTCCCATTGTTCATTCCATTGATTGTAATCCTTCTTTACAACCTGACTAATGTTTAATGTGAAGGTATATGCAGATCCTATATTTGACTGCATGCTGCCATGGGTGGGGAGGAGAGAAAGGGGGAGAAAATTTGAAACTCAAGGGAATGTGGAATTGAATCTTGTAAACTAAAAGTAAATAAATAAATTTTTTTTTAAAAAGAATACATATACATAATACATATGTCAATTGGGGAATGGCTGAACAAGTTATGGTATATGATTGTGATGGAATACTACTGTGCTGTAAGAAGTTATAAGCTTGATGACCTTAGGAAAATAATGGATAGACTTGCATGAAATAATGAAGAGTGAAATGAGAAGAACAAAGAGAATATTCTATACAGTAACAACAATATATTTTTTAAGAAAAACTTTAAATGATTGTCATTTTGACTATTATCAATATCCAAATTAACTACAAAAGACATATGGAAGAAGATGTTATCTGCATTAAAAGAAATAACTGAATAATAAAATTATGTATAGAATAGTTTTATATATATAAAGACAGCTATCTATCTATATGTATAAACATATTTGTGTCTAATGGAAACTATCTTTAAGATAGAGGGAGAAAAAAAGGGGTGTGGAAGTTTCATGGTAATTTCATTACTTAATTTAAAAAGAAATAACAAGTTGTACACAATAGATTTGCAGTTTCTATACAATCCTTTTTTTCCTTTTCTACTGTGTTATAGAAATTCTTGTTTTATTTCTTAAGATCAGAGTAAAATAAATGAAATTTTTAAAAAGGATACATGTGTCTTTTCAAAAGAAGAAATCTTCTGAAGCCATCTATAATCATATGAAAGCCATTTATAGCCATATGAATAAAATGCTCTGAATCCTATTGATTAGAGAAATGAAAATTAAAACAACTTTGAGGTACTACCTCAACCCTGTCAGATTGGCTAATATGACAGAAAAGATAAATGACAACTATTGGATGGGAGGTGGGAAAATTAAGACTATAATGCACTGTTAGTAGAGTTGTGAATGATCTAACCATTTTGGAGAATAATTTGTAACTATGCCCAAATGGCTATGAAACTTTGCAATCTTTGTGACCCACAATATCACTACTAGGTTTGTATCCTGAATAGAGGACAAAGAAAAAAGAAAAAGAATGTATGTGTACAAACATATTTATAGCAGAACTTTTTGTGGCTGCAAAGAATTGGAAATTAAGGGAATACCCATCAATTGGGAATGACTGAATAAATTCTGGCCTGTGATTGTGGTAGAATACTATTGTTCTATGAGCATTTCAGCAAACAAACAAGATTTATAAGAACTGATGCAAAGTGAAGTGAGCGGAACTAAGAGAACATTGTACACTGTAACAACAATATTGTATGACAATTAACTATGATTAACTTAGTTATTCTAATCAAAAGAATGATTCAAGGAAATTCCAAACGACTTATGATGGAAAACATTATACATGTCCAGAGAAACAACTGATGGAGACTGAAGGCAGGCTGATGCATGATTTTTTCATTTTCTTTATTTTTCTTGCTTTTTCTTTCATAACATGACTAATATAGAAATGTGTTTTATATGATTTCATATGTATAATAAATGTAAAATTGCTTGCCATCGCAAGGAAGGGATGAGGTGGGAGGGAGAATATTTGGGAGTCAAAATTTTAGAAAATGAATTAAAAATTGAGATGTAATTGGGAAATATTTAATGGAATAAATTATTTATACACACACACACACACACATACACACACACCCACACACAAGAATGCATATGCCTCCAAAGCCAAGTATCTGGAGTTAGTTGTCCCAGTCATGGCTGAACTCATGAGTAGGACTCAAAAACGTGATATGATTTAAAAGGTACTGAGAAGGTGTCTTAAACATATACACACATACATACACACATATACGCACGCTTATATGCATATGTGTACACACATGCATATGTATATGCACACCCATATATACATATGTATGTATTTTCCCCCATTTAACTGTCAGAGTACCTGAAGATTAAATGTCATATTATCCTTTCTTCATTTTAAGTACTGACTTTTCCATTGCTCCTCTTTTATAATAGGTTGGGGATAGATGACTCATTCATCTGTTATCAATCATTAATACCTTAGTATGAATTAGTGAAAGATTCACCTTGTGTTGGGAGGCCATATTAGGGCACAGGGGTCCTGGAGAGGTAATGCTGAGAAGAAAAAGGACCTAAGAAGCTAAAATTAACTGCACCAAAAGCAGCAAGTCTTAAGCCCCTTTTTCCCCTTAGGTTAAATGTAGCCCTGTAACAGCTATCTCCCATTTGGAAGAATGAGGAGATGAGCCTTCACCCCTGGCGGGAAGCAGTCCATCAAGATGATTAGCTAAACAGGGCTAGTTTCTGGCTTCCTGGATTCTCCTTTCAGCTATTTGGGTGAAATAAATTGCTCTTGCCTTTTTGACTCTTCACTGGACCCTACTCTTTGAACCTCACCGTCTACCAGTTTGCTTATTTCTTTGAAAATGATTTTACCTCTTCTTTGTGAAATGTTGCTGCTCTGTCTCTTCTACTCACATTCTGCTCACATTATGTAGATATGTCCTTTCCCTCTGGCTTCTCAGATAATATTTTTAAAATCCCACACAAACTTCTCCACCATGCCTTAGACAAGGCTCTTGCCCCTTTGCCTAAACACTTCATCAGCCACTGGCATCCCAGATTCTGACTAGTCCAAAGTCCATTACCATTCAAAATGACATCCAGCCAGCTGGAGCTATTATAGACTACTCTGAGTTTTATCATTGCATGTGGCCAACGGGATAGACCAAAATAGCCCTGAGCACAGTGGGTTAATCTATTAAGTCTAATAAGCATAGGGGTCATTTTTCTCAGACACACACATTCATTCAGACACACACATAGCTTTAATTTGAATATGAAAAAGTAAGTAGGTTCCGGTATCTCCAAAGTTTCTAGAGTAATCTTTACTTATAATTTCCTAATGAACTCATTTCTCTTTTTGATTTCTATCTTATACTTTTTTTTTCCTTTCTAGCTGATATTTGGTATTGGATGAACTTAAAAACAAATTCCTTTCATACATTCCCATCCTGTTGAATTCATTGTATTCTACTCTGAAATATGCTCAGTAATAACCCCCCCCAAACCAAACCCAAACAAACAAAAAAACAAAAAAGCCCCAACCAAACAAAAAAACCTCTGCATATCTTGCTTCTCCAAAACATTATTTAACTATCTATTGGGTCTCCTGATATATACCATTCCCACTACTTTTGATTTCAACAGTAATTTTCCCCTGGATTATTGAAAAATATTGAATATCTTCAATAACAATGACTAATATTTACATTGTGCCTCCTATGTGCTAGCCACTGTGCTCGATGCTTTACTATTATCTTATATGACCCTCAGAACTTTGTGTGGTAGGTATTATTAGCCTCATTTTACAGATGAGAAAACTGAGGCAAACATAAGTTCAATGACTGGCTCAGGGTCACACAGTGAGCATCTAAGACTGATGTTAACTCAGATCTACATTCTTTTACCTTCTGAGGCAGTTGAAGCTGAAATAAAATGAACCTTCAGATAAAGGATAGATAAAACTTCCCACCCCCCCTTCCAGGCACATGAGGTGAGATTTTTGAATATGAGAGCAAAGATAAACCAAAGTGTGAGGTTGGGTTGGTATCTGGAGGGACTGAAGAATACGCCCAAATCCAAAGGGCCATAAAAAGGGAGAAAATTGGTTTTCATAGCAGAGTCAAGGTAAGGAAAATATGTATCAATTGAGAAGTCAAAATTTCATTTTGTCATTTATAGTTGGTGAATTGAATTTCTAAATTTCCGAATCCTAATAGGATAAAAGGGTGTGGTGTGCTCTGCTCTATGGGGCCAAGATCAGACATGACTGAACAACTGAACAACAAGAATAAAAACAAAATACTGCTTGTGCTCTTTACTCCCTCAATGTACCTCAAGTGATTGACCTGAAGAATTATTGGGGTACTTTGATTTGGAGATTTAGAATGTGTTGTTCCATTAAGGAATAATTTTCTACTCCTTTCTAAAGAGAATGCCAGGGCTGCCATGATGCATAGCTCACCTTGAATATGGGGTGTTAGTAGTTTTTTCTCCATACATCTGTCAAATCAAGGAAGAACTAGACTTGAGTGGAGTGAAGTATTTTACTTCTTAAGGAAACATTTGTGCCTTTTTCTAAGCAGTCCTCTTTCCTCTGGGTAGAGTTACCCTCAAGTCTCTGGCGGTGATTAGGCTGTGACCATTAGGTGGTTACCTAGACATTTTCTGCAGACAGAAGTAGAAAATCTTTTACCAAAAACCTCTTCCTAGATCCCCAGAGATGGTCAATCATCCCAATAATTCTTCAGGTCAATCATCTGAAGTATATATATACCTATCAGGGTATATGAGTGTTTAGGAAGACTACCTCTGATGGGAGGGATGCCAAACCCTTTTCAGGCCTTCTTCCCACCTTTGGAGTCTGCTTACCACTAACTCTCACTTGTGACTCCAAGAAGCTGTAGCATGGTCAGCACCACACCCCTGTAAATCATTTGGAAAATTGGGCACAAACAGGTTGAGGGTAACTGAAGGGCAACAAACTCATGAGGACTTCCCCCAGCAAAATGGGTTCATGAGAAAAATTTGTTCCAATGTCCAGGAAGGCAGCTGAAGCAGGTTCTTATTACTGAAGACTGGGATAGTTTGTCTGTTTCTTAGAAGACAGAATTTAACTCCCTCAAAAGTAAAGTGCAGGTAATGGATGATGCTCTTGCACGTTCCCAGTCACCCATGGAGCAAAGCAGGCGTGTGCTTCCTCCTTACTTTTTAGCATGATGTTTTCAGCAATGTTGTCATACACCTTCAATAAGATGATGAAAACAGCACCAAGGTTAGCTACTGCACTGACAATAAATCGTTTGGCATAGTGAATAGAGCACCGGCCCTGGAGTCAGGAGGACCTGAGTTCAAATCTGGCCTCAGAAACTTAACACTAGCCATGTGACCTGGGCAAGTCACTTAACCCCAATTGTCCCTCCAAAAAAAAAACCCAAAATAAATCATTTAACTCGAAAAGACTGTAAGCTGAGACTAAAGTGAAGGGAGAATTTGTGCATGACTTTTTGTGCACAGATGATTGTGCACACAGTGCAGCCTGTAAGGCTTAGATGGAAGGGTATGGAGCAAATCTCTGTTGCTTGTGCTCATTTTGACTGAATAATTAACACCAAGGAAACAGAGGTTCTCCACCAGTCAGCACCACACAACCCATATAGCAACCATAATTCAAAGCAAATGAAAAAATTTTAAATGCTGTAGGAAAGTTCATTTACTTTGTCAGTATACTTTCCAAGAACGCCTGCAGACATGATGAAGTTGATACACGCATTGTCAGAGCTGGCTCACAGTTCGGGAGACTGAAGGAAAATGTGAGAAGAGAAGAGGTATTAGACTGACTATCAAACTAAAGGTCTACAGAACCATTGTGCTGACCTCAATGTGGTATGCCAGTGAACCTAGACAGTGTAACAGCCCCATGCCAGGAAACTGAACTGCTTCCATTTGAATAGTCTGAGGAATATTCTAAAGATCACCTGGCAAGATCAGACCAGATCTACCAGACACTGAGGTCCCTTCTCAAGGTGAACTGCCAAACATTCAAATTATACTGCTGAGAGCACAACTGAGATGGGCTAGATGCATTATCTGATTGTTAAACATACATTTGCCTAAAAGACTTTTGTGGAGAACTCACACAAGGCAATTACTCAAATGAAAGCCAGAAGAAGTGATGTAAGAACACTCTCAAGGGCTCTCTGAAGAACTTTGAAATAAATCGCATGTCATTGGAGACACTGGAACAGAACTGCCCAGCGTGGCATGCTCGAATCCAGAAGGCACTATGTTGTGTGAGAAAGGCAGAATTATAGTAGCTGAAAAGAAATATGAGATACACAAATTCAGAGACATTTTCACTTCAAATGTTCATATAGACTATTTGTACCCAACCTTTGGTAGAATCTTCCAAGTTTATATTGGTTTGATCAATCACAGCGAGACACACTTTACCTTGATCTTGACATAGTGTGGTCATTTTGTTCATTTTCAGTCATGAACAACAGCCAACATATCTCTCATTTGTTTGCTAATTTTGCCGGACAATCCATCTTGCTTTGCTGTTTTATGACCTCATTATCATGTTACTATGCTCATCGATGCCCAGAGACAATCAAATAAATCCAGGTGAGATGATACAAAATTAATTAATATGACAGCAAGTTACAAGGAGAGCACCCACTTAAAGAAAAAGTATGCTGCTGTGTATCTTTCCTCTCAGTTTCAGTATTTTTTTCCTCCCATGGTTCCCTACCCTACTCTTGCTCATGAGAAACATCCCTGGAAGAGGTACTTTCCTAAGACCACACTTTTCTGATATGAACCATGCACTCAAAAGAAATAATTGGGAAATTCTGGAATGTCTTGGGGAAAATGGCAGGGCTTTCAAAGTTGGAAAGAAGAAATTACTCTAAGAAACAGTTGACTCCAATGGAAGAGCTCCACATCCCCTCACACTTATGAATGTAGCTCAGATCATCATTATACAAGAGATTACTTGGGAATATAATTACTATTTATTGCCATAAAAAGCATAAAAGAGATTATTGATTATGTGTATTGAAATAAGCTAATAGATAAAATAAAGAGATATCCCTTGTTAATCGAGATCAATAGAGTAGACCATATACAAAGACTGTGATTTTAATTTTGGGAGACCTTCAAACTGGCTCATTAGATTATTTAATTCCATTGTTTTCTATTTATGGTGTTCTATCCAATGTGGATAGAGCCAATTTTTCTAGTGAGGTGTATTTCCCAGTTACCTTGGCTTGTAGGTAGAGCTAAGAGTAGTATATGACATGGGACAATGTGCCATAGCCAAGAATTCTCTGAACTTAAAATGAGGAAAATGAAACTCTAGTCCTTATTGGGCACTTAACAGATGTAGGACTTTAGAAAAGTTATCACTTTTTTTCTTTGAATTTCTCTTTCTTAATCTATAAAATATGGATAATAATACTAGTATCACCTAGTAAATAGATCTGTTAAAAGGAAACTAGATTACAAAGCCCTGTGTAAATATGAGGCATTATTATCATGTGAGTGAAAATCAGCTGTATGATAATAGAAGAATTAGAATTTCAAAATTAGTATAAAAGTTTTAAAACAAAACATTTAAAAGTGGTGCAGAAATCTCTGATGCTTACATATGTAGTTTAGGCCTCTAAAGAATGAACTTTTCAATTAAAATATCTAAATGCTACTATATTTAAGCAAAATCTAATGCCTTGGTCAGAGGTTTCAGAGTGTAAAACTGTCTACTGAGTTTGACTTCCTGCAGAAAGATCAGTTCAATTCAAATACCAGTTCATTTATTCATTTGTCCTAATGATCTATAATTATGGTAAAACCTCTTAGCTAAGCAAAAAGAGTTTGCTCTCTGAATTGAAATGTTAATGAAAGGATACTTAATGAATTGTATTAATATTCTCCACTACTCCATAACATTAATCACTATTGTATCTTTAGTTATTTCTTATGCATGAATTTTTAGGAAGAATGTGTCATGACTTCTTAGGTTATAAGATCCTAGAAGGTAGGAACTCATTGCACAGATGCTCAATATAACAATTTGCTTGCTATGGGCTCACTATAAATTAAATATTAACAGAAGATACTGACAAAGTTTTAGAAAGGACACTGACAAGCTGGAGTTTATCCAACAAAGAATAGAAAGAAGGAAGAATATAAGCATTTATTAAGCACCTACTTTATGGCAGGCACTTTGCTAAGCGCTTTACAAATATTATTGCATTTGATTGTCACAGGAAAAGCCCTAAGAACTAAGTGTTATTGTTACCCCCATTTTAAAGTTGAGGAAAACAAGACAGAGGTTAAGTAATTTGTCCAAGGTCACACAGCTAGGTAAGTGTCAGAGGTTTTGAGATCAGGTCTATCCACTACACCTCCAACAGTCTATTTAATGCACTGCCTAGCTTCCTCAACTAACAGTATGGTGAGTAGGTAGGAATTTACTTTGACAAACCAGATCCAAAAGAGTTATTCCAAATACTAAGTGATACTCTGGGTGTTCTATGTAGCACTGCCTCCTAGCCATGTTTAGAAAGTTAGATTAAAAGCAATAAATGTTCTGAAAATGAGAAGTCCCATGTACCAGAAATAATGAGTAATAACCTGTAAAGGCCTAGGCCAGGGATGGGGAACCTCTGGCCTTGAGGCCACATGTGACCCCCTTGTGGCTTAGGCTCAGCTGATCCCTGAAATAGTCCACGCTCTGATTCCTTACATGGATTTGTTTCTCCCACTGACCACAATATGGTTATTCCTTTGCAAAGAACTTCCACTTACCTTAAAAAACAGCAGCTCATTTGTAACAAGATATATGTACTCTACTCTGAAACTTAAGATGGAAAATGTTCTCTGGAGTACAATTGCTTCATAACTGTCTTTTCAATTCAATAAACATTTATCAAGTTTCTGTCATGTGCCAAACACTGTTATAGGCTCAAGGGATCCAAAGAAATATAATGAAATATTTCCTGTCCTGAAGAAGTTTATATTCTATTGCCATGCAACAATATGGACCTGAAAATAAGTTAAATAAAAAAAATATAGACTAAGTAGTTTGAAAAGGAGGGCACTATCATCTGGAAGACTGGAATGGTCTTCTTTAGGAAGTAGAATTTGAGTTTTGAAAGAAGTTATATATTTTCAGAAACATCATGGTATAGGAAGTACATTCTAATTATGAGATGCCTGCCATATGTAGAGATCAGGAAGCAAGCCATTTTGGCTGTAGCATATCATGTACTATGCAGTAAACCAGGGGAGATGCAGATACATAAACAGACTTCATTAAATGCTTACTACTAGCAGGCAATGGGTTAAGCACTGGGATACAAATAAAAGAATACCAGATAGTCCCTACTCTCAAGCGGCTTATATTCCAATAGAGGAACGAGAAACATAAAGGGGAGGTAAGAAACCAGGAGATATGGGCAGTACCTGTCTGCAGGAAAAGCTGCTGATTAGGAGGCAGAGACAAAGCAAGGAAACAATCATTTATTCAGCACTTTCTATGTGCTGTTGTTGTTGTATTTGTCCAAACTCAAAGAGGACCATGACATCAGGGAGATGATGACATGACTTGCAGTTGACTTTGATTTGACTGAGGCAGTGCTGTACAAGGTCACTAGCCTCCCTTTCTCCTACACAGTCATCTGGGTCCAGTGTTCAGATATTCAGCAGGATGACTATAGATGGCTTAGGATGCAAAGTTCTTGGCATTGTGCTAAGCATTATAGGGATAGAAAGGAAAGCTAATCCCAGGGCTCAAGGATAGATGAGCATAGAAACATACACTCTAATGGTGGAAAACACAAAAGAAAGCTGAATAACTGGGAAGTGGCTGGGGGAGGGGTAAGGAAAGGTATTCACACAGGAGCATAGTATTGATGCCCAGAAAGGCTGAATCAGAGCTGGGAAGTGAATGAAGTTTATTGTGTCTGGAGGCTTTGAGAAGAACACACCAGGAGTAGGCATAATGGGGGGGAGGGGTGCTCCAGGATAAGAAGGCTGAAGGAGAAGAAAGATATTCTACAATGAGGAAGTCCCAGGCACAGAGTGAAGTTTCAGGGTGAGGTGGCAATTGAAGCATGGTAGAAAAATCTACAAAGTCAGAAGTAGAGCCAGCAGATATAGTGTTTTGAGTTGGGAGTGAAATGATCATAGCTGGGGCCTCTCATGAAATGATGTTCCTAGTCAGAGATTCACCAAGCAAAACAGAAGGTCCAAGGTACAGGCATCTGGAAATGAGCAAGAATGCTGAGGAGAAGTTGGAAGCAAGTTATAATGGTCTTTAAAATATAGGGAATTTGGGCCTCATTTCCAAAATTTACAGGGAATTAAGTCAAATTTACAAGAATACAAGTCATTCCCCAATTGATAAATGGTCAAAGGATATGAACAGGCAATTTTCAGAGGCAGAAATTAAAGATATCTAAGCATATGGAAAAATGCTCTAAATCACTATTGATTCGAGAAATGCAAATCAAAA
>CM053585.1:101272527-101296362 GCA_028646515.1 Pseudochirops corinnae | reverse complement strand
AGTTAATAAAAAAAAATAAAATAAATAAATTCTAAATTTAACAAAAAAAACAAATATAGGGAATTTGTATTTTATCCTGGAATCAAGAAGGAGAGGCATGACAGAAACTGTACTTTAAGTATATCAATTTGGTAATTGTGTGGAGGATGGATTGTACAGGGGAGATACATAGAGATAGCAAGTCCAGTTAGGAGGATGATCAGTCCAAGTGAAAAGATAGATAATAATCTGCCATTTTCTTAAGGATTTCCAGGTAGAGATTCTCAATTTTCTCCTTATGCTTTATATAGCACTGCATTGTCTCATTTAAACTAACTGCAACCTTGCATTACCTTCCAATTCACAGGGATAAATAAGATGTTTCATGCTGAGAGGACTGTACTAATTGAAAGAAGTAAGTGTACTAACTCAAGAAGTAAATTCCTTTCTTCTTTCTTTCCTTCCTCCTTTCCTTCTTTCTTTCCTTCCTATGTCTGAAATAATGAATGCTACCTCTCATTTTATAGATGAGAATACTGAAACTTAAGTGAGGATAAATATCTTGACATGGTCCCACAGCTAGTCATGCCCAAAACAGGATTTGAACCTAAATTTCCCTGACTCCAAGATCTGTATTTTGTCCACTATGACATGCTGCTTCTCAATATACTGAAATAGCAACTCAAATCTATGTACCCCTTTAGAATTTTTTAAGCATTTCCCCATCTATGAGATACATACTCAACATATTATTATCCCCATTTTTTTTAACCGGCTAGCTGATATCTGTCCATATCTCCCACAAATATAACTAAGAGGATCTGACAAATGCTTCATAAATCTCTAAGTATGCCATTTCTACCAAATTCCCCTGTAATGTTTATCCCACGAAAACAGAAAACTAGGTTTCTCTGGTATGACCCATCTTTATGACATCTTACTGACATTTAGAGATCACAGCTGGCTGATTTAGATGGTTACATACAATTCCTTTAAAAACAGCTGAGAATTTTGCCAGGAAGCAGTCAAGTTCACTGGCCTGTGTTTTGATGGTTCTACTCACCTTTCATTTTAAAAATTAAGAAAACTTTTGTCCTTCATCTATGGACACTTCTTGAATTCTCCAAAGACTTTCAAAGATGGCAGGTATCAGCTCAGCAATGACGTAAGTTGTGTTGTCCTATACTTGTTTTGTCTATGTTTAGAGGACTATGTTTGGGTGTAGTTTACCTGGGTCAGTCTCTGCATTTCCAGGGCCTAATACCATGTCTTGCACATAACAGTTATTTAACTGAATGCTTACTGAATTGATTTATGACCTTTCAATATAAAGTGACTTGACCAAGGTCACATTGGTGCCAGTCCATGCATTCAGCGGACACCAAGGCCACCTCTATTGAGATAATTTGCACTTCTGGTCAAACTTAATTGAATCACCAAAACAAATTTTCAGATAAATCACTTTGGCTTAATGATGATTCGGCATTCACAGGTTAATCACTCACCACAAAGCTGTTCTTGGCACATTCACACTCAGTAAGAAGCAACTGTGTGCTGTTCTATTAATCACTTCTTAAATTCTTAGACTTGAGGATAAATGAAGAATCCAGTAATATGAAAATAATCCTATATGGCTTAGTAGGATGGGCATATTTTGCCCTCTTTCACCCAGCTTTTCTATTGTTTACAACTAAAATAATCAACATCTAATTGAATTTTGGGAGAGAAATTCAAAAGGTGGTAATGATTCCATTAAAATAAAATCTATTTAATAATGTTTGATCCTCATAGCAAAATGAAAAAAGGATGGATTGTTTAAAAAAAATCTTGACACTATAATTACAGATCTCTGGAACACAGGAGCAGGTGTCCTTTAAAAAATACCAGTGCCAGCTCTTAATTTAAATGAATTTCCCCCTTCTGACACTTCTTGACTCACTCAAGCTTACTGCTCTGTTTGGCAGTGCTTTGTGAAGACAGCACATTTCATCAAGTCTAATCTTTGGACTCTGAATACATCTACTAATCTGAAGCCTTTGATGACATACTTTTAGGTTTATACATAGGTCCTAAAATGAACAGTATTAAATCTCTAGGTAGGTGCATACCAAAGGCTATGTTAATACTGTCTTACTTCTTCCCAAATAGTTCCATATTTTGGCATGTCTAGATCAAAAATGACTAAAGAATCTCTAATTCAATATCATTTCTACCAAGTACCATATCTCTTTTCATCTTTCTTTTTAAGTTTCTATTCTCTGGATAGACACTTTCCTCCAATCTCTGCATACATGCAAACACTATAGGCACTATACATATATGTGTATATACATATAACTATAATTCCTAAAAATTTGTTTTAGATTTGTGTGAAGAGAATAATAGTTTAATATGGCCCATTTGTTCTCTCCTTGAAAATCTTTCATTGATATCTCATCACAGGTTAGATGTGATCTTGTGTTATTAAAATCATTGGTAATGATAGCCAAGTTTTGCTAGGTCCAACAAAGCTCCAAAGATTTTATGTATAAATTGGGGGAAGAACTGTATCTGGCAACCAAGGACAAGACTAGCTAAGTTCAGAGATGTTTGTCATTCTAGAAATAGCCATAGGAGGATGAATTGCTTTCGCCATACTAAGTTATGAGGGTGGTATAGCAAGGAGCAGAGGGATATTGATCCATGCCAGAGGAGGGAGAATCAATATGGAAGAGATGAATGGTTTTGACAATATTTGAATTAAGATGATCTGACACGGAAAAGTCAACTCTGATGTTCTCCCAGCTCTATCCATTAGTGGGCCTGGTTATGGCCAAGAATCCTCTTTATAGATAAATAACTTCTTATTTGGGTTTTCTATATTCTGTACTTAAACAGACTATTTAGTCTACTTAATTTTCATAGTCTATTTAAATTTTCATAAAGCATTTTATATAGTCTTTAGTGCTATTCCTGTGTAAAAGATTAAGCTATGAGATAAAAGATAATGCAATTAAGTCGGAAATGAATTGAATATCTTGAACCCAAAAGGAATCTATGATGATTTGGAAAGAGCTTCCCAGTGGAATACCGTAGAACTCTGTATAATAAGATCCAGAATTTTAAAAGATCTTGACAAACAAGAAAATTCTATGTATAAAGATAAATATAAAGACTGGAGTTCAATATCAATCTCCTGAGTAAAAGGTAAGTAAATCATGACTGGGTATTAGACACTATATCTAGGAAAGTTCTAGAGATTTTAATGAACTGTATGTAATCTGAGCTAAAAGTCTGATGGCCATCAAAGCTAATACAGCCTAGTACTCCATTATCTGAGTACTGGGCATGATAGCGCTGAGCACCATTCCATTTAATATCTGTAGCTCTGCTTTGTTTCAATTCCATGGAACAAGGACACCTTTTTGTGTCCTCCCCTACTTTCCAGCTTCCTTTTTATGTTGTCTTCCTCCATTATACTGTAAACTTCTATTTATTTATTAATTTTTTATTTGTATCCCCAGGACTTAGTACAGTGTCTGGCACATAGTAGGCATTTATAAATTGTATATTGAACTGAATTTATAGAAAAAAGAATTAAGTAACTGAGACAGGAGGTGACCAGAAAAGTAAGTCAATACTCAGGAATAAATGAGACCCAAGGAACAGGCAGGAAATACAACATGAAGCTAGTGCAAAATTTCAAAAAAAATGGGTTTCAAAGAAGTTGTGAATAATATTTCCCCAATATTTATTGAATACCTGCTATGTAATAGGCAATATACTAGGCCCTGAAAAAAACCTACATAAATATAAAATAGTTCCTGCCCTCAAATATTTTGAGTTTTACTGAGACAATAACAAGCATATATATATACACACACATACATACATACGTACACACACACACACACACACTCACACATATGCACATACATATACATACAAATGGGGGAGGGCAGAAAGAGACCGAAAGACAGAGATAGAGAGAAAGACAGAGAGGTATTAGAGGAATGAAAGAAAAAGGAAGAGATCACTAATAACTAGAGGGGGGAAGACTATCTTCAGTGAGATAAGCCTTAAAGGGCACAAGGAATCTAAGAGTCAGAGATTGAGAAGATGGGCTTTCCAGGGAATAGGGAAGGAGCAATTTTGAAGGTACAGCGACATAATATGGAATGCCAGAATTCAGAGAGGAGCTAATAAGTTACTTTGGAATAAATGTGACATGAAATAATATGAAATGTGGGTACAACAGTAGGTTGAAGCCAGATAGTAGACGGCTTTAAATTCCAAACTAATGAGGTTGAATTTTATACTTGAGTAAGTAGGGAGCCAGTTAAAAATTTTTAACAGGGGAGTGATTTGTTCAGGGTCTGTTTTAGGAAGAAATTGTCAGTTGTGTGTAGGATGGATTATGAAGGGAAAAGACTTGTAGCAGACACAATTAGGCAGCTATTGCAGTTTTATAAATGAGAGGTGATGAGAGTCTGAACTAATGTCCTGGTTATGTGAGTAGACAGAAAGGACAGATTAAAATGCATTCTGAAATAAGAGGCTGCAAAACATTATTTGATGCATTAGGTGAATGAAGAAAAAAACACACACATTGAAATCATGCTTTCAGAAAAAGCAAAAAGCAAAATGCACAATAAATAAAGAAAAGCAAGGAAATTATGTTATTAGTAAAGGAACTAAAGAAAAAGAAACAATATCAATATTAAAATTTTATGTGTCACAAAGCATTGCATCTAAACTCTTAAAGGAAAAATGGACTGAATTGCAAGAAGACAGATATTAACATAATAATAGAATACTTTGGTTTTCCTCTCTCAAAGTTTTTTCACATTTATAGGAATGATAGATATAGAATTGAATAAATATGAGAGAAAATATCCCTAAAAGGCCTATGGCACCTCCTGATTGATGTGTCTACTTCCCTAACTCCTCTCTTTCATCTCTTTCTATCTTTGTCTCTCTATTTCTCTGCCTCTCCATGAGTATGATCTCACACACATACCACATACATATATGTATACATATATACACATATATGTACACACATATATGTATATGTCAATTGTAAAATGCCACTAAAAGTAAAATAGAACTGGAATAACTAGAATCATATTTAGTGCCCCTGTCTGCGTCATGCCAATATCAGAACAATGGAAATACTTCCACTTTATCTCCCTTTCTCTCTCTTATATGTGTGTGTATGTGTGTGTGTGTGTGTGTGTGTGTGTGTGTATAGTTATAGAGAAATCAAACTACGAATAAGATACTTTATGGAATAATTAATAATATTTATTTGAAGGAAAAATACATATAGAATAACAAGACAAATACTGAAAAAATGTAGATTTGAAGGAAGAATAATGCTTCTAGACCTAAATCCATATTATAAAGCAGCAACCATCAAAACTATTTGGTATCGCTAAATACATATTTACACAAATGCATATCTACACTATATGTTTGTATATATACATATATGTATGTATGAATGAGTATATGTTTGTATATATGTATGTGTTCATAAATGAGTATTGGTTATACCATGGTGTTTGTGGGGGTATCAACAATATTGAAATCCCTAAGGCAATGGTTGAGATGGGGGGAAAAAAGACCATGAAACAGGTATTAAATTTGAGAAAGAATTAAAGATAGTCTGATAGATTACTGCAGTGAAAATTTATACAGGCTGATAGGGAGATTGCATTAACCTTAAAGGAGGAGAGGTTGTCTAGTGATGGAACATGAGGGAAGACCTGTAAGTGGAAGTTAAGAACAAAGAGTATGCTCAGTTCTCTTGATGTAATGCATTAAGGGGTATGAATGCATGAATCTGATAATCTATTTCATAGGCAGAAAGGAAATGACCACAATTTTTACTGACTGGAGAGAGCCAGGTTTCAATGAGTAGGATCAGAAGATAATAGATTGAGGGTCAATAAAGGGTTTTGAGTTTGTTGAATCTAACCCCTTCAGTTTAGAGATGAAGAAACTGAAGCCCAAATTGCTTAAATAAATTACATAGGCTTACATAATTAGTAACTGTCTAAGTAAGCATTTAACCCTGTCTTACTAATTCTAAGTGCAGTTCTCTCAACAAAATAATGTCTTAAAATGAGTGAGAGAAATATGCTCAGGACAAAATAATTCAAGAGAGGGCACAACGTAACATTGTCTAGTTAAAAGAAAGGAGGATTCAGACTGAGAATTGCAGAGAAAACTTGCATGGCAATGAGAGATTAGTAAAGTTAGCAGCAGGGTTTGGAGTGGACCAAGATGGAGGATCAAACTCAGGGACTCCCCTGAGCTCTTCCAAATCTCCCTCTAAATAATGTTAAAATAGGAGTGACTAGGTAGCACTGTCAATAGAGCACTGACCCTGGAGTCAGGAGTAACTGAGTTCAAATTCCACTCAGACACTTAACACTTACTAGCTGTGCAACCTGGTTAAGCCACTTAACCCCAATCACCCTGCCTTCCCCCTTCCAAAAAGGAAAAAAAAAAACAACCAAAAACAATAATGTTAAAATAAAACTTTTAAATGAATTCTGGAGTGTCAGAACCAATAAAAGGACAAAACTAGCAATTATCCAGCCCAAGACAACTTAGAAGGTAAGCAGGAAAAGTCTTTCTTACTGGGGTGAGAGTGGAGCACAATCCAGCCCAGTCTAGTGCAGACCACAGCAGTACAAGCAGTACCTGGCAACAAGACTTAGTGGAGACGGAAGCAGGAGCAGGGGGAGTAACTGAACCTGCAGCGGTAGCTGCAAGATCTCTCAGCCCAGATATCTCTCACCTTACAGAGAGGTGGGGGTGGGGGTGAGATAACTGGGCAGAAAGGGAGAACAGGGGACGTTTTTGCTGGCACTAGAAGAAAGACACTGTTACATTGCCCATACAGGAATCCCAGTCACAGCCCCAGGGTTAGAAGGATCACTAGCAAGAGCAGAGACCTAGTCTGTATTATAAAGATATCATAAAAAATGGGAAAGGATCCGCATGTGCAAATATATTTAGAGCAGGTCTTTTTGTGGTGGCAAAGAAGTGGAAATTGAGAGGATGCCCACTGGGGAATGGCCAAACAAGTTGTGATATATGAATGTAATGGAATACTGTTGTTCCATAAGAAAGGATGAGCAAGTAGATTTTGGAAAAAAACAAAACAGAACAAAAAACTGGAAAGACTTGCAGGAATTGATGTTGACTGACGTGAGCAGAACCAGGAGAATATTGTACAACGTTACAGCAACATTGTGTGATGACAGACTTTGATAGACTTAGCTCTTCTCAGCAATGCAATGCTCAAACACAATTCCAAAAGCCTCATGATGAAAAATGCTATCCCTATCCAGAGGAAAAACTATGAACTCTGAATGCATACTGAAGTATGAGATTTATTTTATTATTGTTGTTTCCTTTTTGTGGTTTTTCCCTTTTGTTCTGATTCTTCTTTCACAACATAACTAATGTGTAAGTTTGTTTAATGTGATTATTTATGTATAGCCTGTATTGGATTTCATTCTGCCTTGGGAAAGGAAGAAGAAAGAAAGAACAGGGGTTGGGATTTAGAACTCAAAATCTTATAAAAGTGAATATTGGAAACTAAAAATAACCACATTATTATTATTATTATTATTAACATTATTATTTCAAAGAGCATAAACCTAGGGCCCAATTCCAGGGTCAGAAAGAGGGTTTGTAGTTGATTATTTACCAGGACATGGACTAGGATAGCAGTGACTCTATGTCTTCTTAGGTCATACCATCATGAAGACCCATAGACTAGTTCTGAGGGCAGCAGCACACACACAAAAAAACCCAAACAACAACAACAACAAAAACCTGAAGTCTGGGGCACAGTTCCCTCTAAGCTAGGAGCAAAGCCCAACCTTAATATAAAGTTACAAATTAAAAAAATATAGGCCAGAAAAATGAGTGAATAATAATAAAAAAAAAGAACTTGAACTTTTAGTGACAAGGAAGAACAAGTTAAACTCACTAGGAAGAAAATAATGTCAAAACAGCTACACGTACAGCAACAAAGAAAAATGTAAATTGGTCTCAGGGTGAAAAAGAATTCCTGGAAGGCCTCGACATTACATTTACAATTCAAATTAGAGAGACAAAGGGAAAACTGGGGGAAAAATAGTGAAGCAACAAAATCCTAAAAATAACTTTAAAAAGAACAACAACTTGGTAAAGGAAGCATTAAAAAATACTGAAGAAAATACCACCTTCAAAAAGAAAAAAAGAATAGGCCACAAGAGATTTAAAAAGGCATAACAATCCATTGAAGAGAAGAATTCTTTAAAAAGCATAATTGGGAGCAGGAGCCAAGATGGTGGCATAGGAGCAGGAAAACTCCATGAGCACCCTCCATAACCACCTCAAATACCTATAAAATATGACTCTAAACAGATTTTAGAGCTACAGAATCCACAAAGTGACAGAGAGAAACAAATCTCCCACCGAAGGCAGCCTAGCAGGCGAACAGGAGGGGTCCATCACAGCATGCTGGGAGCCAAGCCCAGCCCTGTATGAGCCCGTGGTTTAAGCACCAGGGTGGCCCTGACCAGAGGTGACTGGAGAGGATTTTGAGAGAGTGAATCACCAGCAGCTGTGGCAGTTTCCAGAATTATCAATGCATAGATGCCTAAGACAAAGTAAAAGGTCAGTGGAACTCTGTTGGAACTGGGCAGAATGGACTGCAGTCTGGCTACTGCTCCCAGAGTGAGAAGCAGCAGAAGCAGGGCAGTGACGCAGTCACCTCCATGTGGCCACTTCAGAGTTTCTGGCCTGCAGATTGTAGGCAGATGAGGCGAACATTGAAAGGGGACATTTCTCTTGCTCTAACCTGCTTGGATCTGGATAGCTGTCTTGTGTGGAAGTACTGGGATGTGTGACCAGTGAACCAGAGTTTGTGGAGGCTTTCAGAGAGGGCACCCAACAAATAGCTCCGGCAGCTGCAAAAACCCCAGCGATTTGGGACAAAGCTCTCCTTTCTGGAAGCAGAGTTTTACTGTGGCAAAAAGCTCAAAAGTCAAGTATTTGAGTGTCAACATGAGCAAGCAAAGCAAGCACAGCAGTCAAACTTTGGATTCCTTTTTGGGGGACAAAAAGGATCAAAGCATGGAACTGGAGGAAGACAGTGAAGTCAGAACTCCTGCACCAAAAGCTTCCAACAAAAATATGAATTGGTTACAGGTCATAGCAGAGCTGAAGAAGGATTTTGAAAACCAAGTAAGAGAAGTGGAAGAAAAATTGGGAAGAGAAATGAGAATGATGTAAGAAAATCATGGAAAAGTGAGTCAACAACATGACTGAAAGAAATAACACCTTAAAAAATAGACTAACTCAAATGGCAAAAGAGGCCCAAAAAGCCAATGAGAAGAATGCCATAAAAAGTCAAATTTGCTAGATGGAAAAAGAATTTCAAAAGCTCACTAAAGAGAGTAATTCCTTCAGAATTAGACTGGAGCAAATGGAAGCAAATGACTTCATGAGAAATCAAGATACTATATAACAGATCCAAAAAAAATGAAAAAGGAAAAAGAAGGCAATGTGAAATATTGCATTGGAAAAAACACTGACCTGGAAAATAGATCCAGGAGAGATCATTTAAAAAATTACTGGACTACCTGAAAGTCATGATAAAAAAAAGAACCTAGGAATCATCCTTCAAGAAATTTGCATGGAAAATTGCCCTGATGTTTTAGAACCACAGGGCAAAATAGAGGTTGAAAGAATTCACCAATCACCTCTTCAAAAAGATCCCAAAAAGAAAACTCATAGGAATATTGTAGCCAGGTTCTAGAGTTCCCAGATCAAGGAGAAAATATTACAAGTAGCCAAAAAGAAACAATTTGAATATTGTGGAAACACAATCAGAATAACACAAGATTTAGCAGCTTCTACATTAAGGGATCAAAGGGCTTGGAATATGACATTATAGAGGTCAAAGGAGCTAGGATTAAATCCAAGAATCACCTACCCAGCAAAAAAATATAATTTTTCAGGGGAAAATATGGTAATTCAATGGAATAGAGGACTTTCAAGCATTCTTGATGAAAAAAATAGAGTTGAATAGAAAATCTGACATTCAAATACAAGAAGCAAGAGAAGTATGAGAAGGTAAACAGGGAAAAGAAACTATTTACATGCGTTCGTGGAAAAACAATAATTGTAACTTATAAAACTTCTCAGTATGAGGATAGTTGAAGGGAATATAAATGTATATAAATGTGTATATTTATATATATGTGTATATATATGCATGTGTACGTGTGCACATGTGTGTGTGCATGTGTGTGTATACATAGATATAAATGTCTATATAGGAGGGTATGTGTGTGTATGAATACATATGTGAGTGTGTGTATATATGTGTACTGGTATACATAGACAGAGGACATAGGATCATTTCAATGGGAAGGTATGATATTTAAAAAAATAAAATTAAGAGGTGAGAAAGGCATACAATGAAAGGAAATAGGGAGAGACAGAATAGGGTAAGTTATATCATACAGAAGAGAGGCAAGGGAAAACTGTTACAATGGAGGGGAAGAACACGAAGGCAAAAGGGAATGGGTCAACCTCACTCTCATTGAATTTGGCTTAAGAAGGGAATAACATAGATGCTAAATTGGATATCTTACCCTATAGGAAAGTAGAGGGGAAGGGGACAAGAGGTGGGATGAGAGAAGGGAGGGCAGATTGGGGGGGGCAAGATAATTAGAAGCAAGCACTTCTGAAAAGGGACAGGGTCAAAGCAGAAAATAGAACAAGTGGGGGGCAGGATAGGATGGAGGGAAATATAGTCAGTCTTTTACAATATATCCACCATGGAAATGTTTTGTGTAACTATACATATACAGCCTATATTGAATTGCTTATATTCCCAGCAAGGGTGGATGATGAGGGAAGAAGGGAAAAAATCTGGAATTCAAAGTCTGAAAATCAAATGTTTAAAAAAATTATTTATTTTTTTTTCACATGCACTGGGAAATAAAATATACTGGCACTGAGTTATGGAGATCCATCTTGCCCTACTGGAAAGGTGGAAGTGGAAAGGGGGAGGATATAGGAGAGAGCAGATCTGGGGAGCGGGTATTCAGTGGGATAGCTGTTCTGGGGTGGTGGGTAGGGGAAAGATGGGAAGAACATTTGCAACTCAAAACCTTGTGGAAATGAATATTATAAACTAAAAATAAACACAAAATCTTAAATAAATAAATAAATAAATGAAAAATGAAAAGCATAACTGGCAAAATGGCAAAAGGTATAAAATCTCTTTAAAGGTTTCAGAGCAGAAGATTCAACATTGAGAAAAAATGTGTATATTTATATATATATGTGTATATATATGCATGTGTACGTGTGCACATGTGTGTGTGCATGTGTGTGTATACATAGATATAAATGTCTATATAGGAGGGTATGTGTGTGTGGAGATTTTATTTAATGCATACTATGTGCCAGACACTATGCCAAGGATATTGGATACAAAGAATACTGATGACACACACAAAAAAAGGAAACAACAACTTCTGTGCTCAATGATCAAATACAGTAATGGGGGAGATAGCATCAAACAACTATGCCGTGCCCTCAAGAGTTATAGGAGTCATGAAAAGGGGAAGAACTGGGGGGCAAGAAGATATACTCAGTTTTGGAAATGTTGACTTTAAGATGTCTACGGAATATCCATTTCAACATGTTCAGGGGGCAGAGATGCAAGACTGTGGTCAAGAAAAGACATTAGGCCTAGATAAACATCTGCATCTGAAAATTGTCTGCACAGAAATGAAAATTCATTTCGTGAGAACTGATAAGGTCACCAACAAAAATAATACGGATGAAGAAGAAAAGTGGTTCTAGGACAGAACTTCAGGGGATACCTATACCTAGTGGGCATGATCTGTATTAAGATCCAACAAAAGAGATTGAGTTAGAATAGTCATACAGGTAGAAGAAAAATCAGAAGAGAACCATGTAGCAAAAATCTGGAGAAGAAAGTATGGAAGAAAAGATGATCAACAGCATGAAAGGTGAAGAGAGACCAAGAAGAAGGAAGACAGCAAAAGCTATTAATTTTGGTAAGTAAGAGATCACTGTTAACTATTGGGAGAGCAGTTTCAGTTGAACAATGAGACTGAAAGCCAGACTGTGGAGATTTAAGTAGAGTGAGATGAAAGGAAGTGGAATTAATAATGGTTTTTCTCAATCTTAACCATAAAATGGAGGAGTGATATGGGTTGATTACCAGAAGTACTAGATGGATCACTAAGAATCTTATGGAGATGGAGGAGAAATATGCATGTTTACATGTAGTAGGGAAGCAGCCAGTAGATAGAAAAATTTAATATTAGTGAAAGAATGGAAATTGTAGAGAGGATAACTGTTGATAAAGAAAGGAGGGTATGGGAATACATGTGAATGCAGAATGCTTTACTTTAGTAAGAAGGGTCATTATTTCATGTGAGAGAGTTGTAAAGGATACATAATGGGAGGAAAAAGCCATCTGAATATGTAAGATGAGAAAAGAAAGAGAAAACTGCCAGTGACTGGCCTTGATTTTTTCAATGAAATATGAAGCCAGGTTACATTTTTTAAAAAAATAATAAAGATAAAGAATGTAAAACTAATTGGGCTAAGAATTAACTAAGAGGTAAAATGATCTGGGACCTCATGCAATACTTTTAATTACTTCAAGATTCTCCCTGAAACAAAGCCCATCTTGTTAAGAGTGGGTCCTAATTGATATTAACATCAGTATTCTTCCCATGATACTTCATATAACCACAATTTCCAGATAATAAATGTTGCAGATCACCCAAAAGAAAGTGAAGAGGTACTTTGTGAGCTCAAGTGGCTTGATCTTAATACTAATGACATATAGTGAAGAAGTCAATGTAAATTATATCATTAGATACGTATTTTGAAAATGAGGCAGACAAATAATATAGCAGGAATAAGAAACAACTGATGTATTTCTCACATGCTTCATTGGTAACCACACAAAGTCAAGAAATGTAGAGGAGAAATTCTCAGTACATTTGATGGAATTCATATGAATATTTTATAAAATGACATGGATTTCACAGAGTGATAAATCATAGATGTGCTATGATCTATACTATTAGAAGAATTACTCACATTGATGACATCCTAGACCAATCAGATTGTAGACATGAATTTGCAGGAGAAAAAAAGAATATGCTACATATCCACTTGCTGGTTAGTTGGTTGTTATCCTTTATTCCTGAAGAGATACAAAATGACATCATTATACTGGGGTCAAGGTATAATGTGTCTGACTGTGACTGATTAGGCCAATATGAGCTTGGAAGGCTCTACCACAGGTTGGGCACAAATTGTCCATATGAACATTTAGAGGGGAAATGTCTCTTAATTTGTGCATCTCATGTTTTTGAGTTACTGCAGTTCTGCTTTGTTCAAAGAGTACAATGCCTTCTTTGATGCAAGCATGCCATGCTAGGTGGTCCTGTGTCAGTGTCTCCCAAGTATCATAAAGTGATTTCAAGGTACTTTAGAGAGACCCTGAGAGTGTCCTTTTATTACTTCTTCTGACCTCCATGTGAGTGTTTACCTTGTGTGAGTTCCTTGTCAAACAGTCTTTTAGACAAATGCATTTTTGCCATTAAAATAACATAGTCCATTGAAGCTGTGCTCTCTGCATTAGAGTATGAATGCTTGGCAGTTCAACCCAAGAAAGTACCTCAATGTCCAGTATTTTATCTTTCCAGATGATATTTAGAATCTTCCTAAGACAATTCACATGGAACTGACTCAGTTCCTGGCATGGAACTAATATAATGTCCTGGTTTCACAGGCATATGGCAATGAGGTCAGCAGAACAGTTCTGTAGACATCTAATTTGGTAGGCAATCTATAATCTCTTCTCTCTAACATTTTCCTTTGGAGCCTTGCAAACACTGAGCTACCTCTGACATTGCATGTGTCAAGCTCATCATCTATGTGTAAATTCCTGGAAACTACCAAGGTAAGTGAATTTATTTACAGCATTAAAAATTTCACTATTTTCTGTAACCAATAATTTCAGCTATTGATGGTGTGATGCTAACTGTTGGAAAGCCTCGTTTTTTTAGTGTTAATCATTAGGACAAAATTAGCATAAGTAACAGAGAATTGAGCCACATTTTGTTGAATCTAAACCTCAAAAACTGCATTTAGCACATGGTCATCTGTGAACAAAAGGTCCCTCAGCAACTCTTCCTCAATTTTAATCTTGGTTTATAGCTTTTTCAAGTTAAATAATTTATCATCAGTTAGGTAGTTGATCTTGACGCTGTTTTCATCCTCATTGAAGGTATCCAACAACATCACTGAAAACATCATGCTAAAAAAGTATAGAGACCTCTTTCACTCCACCGGTGACTGAGAATGAGTGAAATCATTCATTATATAGAACCTGTGCAAGCACGCCACTGTGACACTGTTATACAAAAATGTTGAACTTCTCCAGGCAACTAAATTTTGTGAAATTTTGCACTAGCTCTCATGACTGACAGCATCAAAGGCCTTGGTCAGATTGATGAATGTTGTGTACAGACCTCTGTTCTACTCCTGGTATTTCTTCTGAAGTTCTTGGGCAGCAAACACTATTTCAACTGTTCCTGAGCCCTTTCTAAAGCCACACTGTCTCTCAGGTAGATGGCCATCTTCCAGGTGAAAGATCAGACTATCAAAGAGGACTCTGGCAAGAATCTTGTTGTCAGTGACTAAGAGAGAGACCCCTCCTGTGATTGTCACAGGACACCTTATATCCTTTTCATTTATAGATGATTTATAAAGATGGACAAAGGAGGTGTCCTTGAATTTTGGGGAAAGGGGGATAACCTCCTCTTGCTATAAAACCCAGAAAATGTTAGTCAGCTTTTCTGTGAGCAGTGCCTTGTAAAGCTATAATAAGCACTCAGCTACAGGCAACAGAACTAACTGTCATGATGTACAGGCCAAGGTGGAGCAATTGTATAGACAGACAAACTCCCATCTTGTTCTCATTATGTCCTAACCCTATTAGAAGAAATTAGCCTAAGACTATAATGTACTAGCACGAGGTCTCTTCCAATGCTAGTGATCAGATCCTTTTGTCAGACTTTTTGTCAGACTTAGATCAAGAGAATTTCCTTTACGACCACTACTTTATTCAACCATACAACTGAGGTTCATGTTCAGGACCAAATAAGTTAGGATATTACCTTCCTTTATCATATAGGATCTTTCTTTCCAAGTGGCCAGTCTCATGAGTTTTTGTGTCTTCTTTGAGATTACCTGCCTTGGAATTCACATAGTACAGAGATATTATATCATTATGTTACTAGGATTCCAAGTAGCATTTATTTAACTGTGGATGCTTGGCAAGGACTTTGGAAGTGATCAGTTTATTGGGCATAATAGTCACTGATAAAAATCTATCTCCACAGTGCACCTAGGTGGCATAATGAATAGAGCACCAGCTCTTGAATCAGAAGGACCTAAATTCAAATCCAGCCTCAGACACATGACACTTCCTAGGTGTGTAACCTTGAACATGTTACCTAACCCAAAATGCCTCACCTTCCCCCTCCAAAAAGCAAAATGAAACAAAAACCAAAACAAACAACAACACAAACGTATCCAGACAAAAAGAACTAAGCTTTTGTCTAAGAGTATGCTTGTGAGACTCTCTTGTCATTTCTTAAGAGTCACCAGGAGCCTCTAGATCATATTCTCTTTCTGATACTATAGCTCACTAATGAGTAAGAACTTGAATATTTGTGTCTTTCAGCCATCTGGACTGAAAAAATGGATAGCTCGCCACTACCACTTTGTTGCTTCCATGTTACAGATATATTGATGCTTTTAAGAATTTACAAAAAAAATTGTGTGATCACATGAAGAGTCAGAATCCAGGAAAAGACAAAGAAACCACTATGATATGAAATACTCTCTCACAGACTTTTTGCTTCATATGTGAACAGATTCCAAAGGCTCAGAATAAAACTAGCGATCATTTTCAGCCTAGATTCAGTTTTCTGTGGATTTAAATCATTTTGTGTAAGCAGATAAGAGAGATAAGAGAAGATGGGACCAAGAGCACAAATTGAGAGCACTACCTCTCCTCCTAAGACTAGAGAAAAGAAAGATAAAGTAGGAAATGATTTTGAAGTAACTAGAATGTAGAATGGGAAAAAGAGGAAGCTTCCATTAAAAGGTTATAATTTTTGTAACTAAGAATAAAAATTCTTACAGGAATACAAGAAAAATTAATTAAGTATCTACCAGGTCCTAGGCACTTTTCTAAGTGATGAGGATACAAAAAAAAAGCAACATAAAAAGGTGGTGGTGGGGTGGGGGAGAATGGGACAGAAATACCTGCATGGGAACATGTTGTTACAGTACAGAAATTCAGAGACACAACCAGAAGAGAATCCAGGTTTACCAGTCTTGGTCTGTTCCCCAATTATAGGCCCCAGGAACAATTCACCAAGAGGAGAAGGGAGCACAGCAGAAAGATGTTGAAAAGTTAGGAGTTGTATTGCCAATGCAATATGAGCAGCTGCTATGAATATACGTATATATTTTAAAGACCAAATCACATAGTATAATAAACACTCTTCACTCAAAACTAAACCAGCCAAGACATTTATTCTGCACTCTAGGACAAGACAAAACATCACTATAGAAATATAGAAAAACAAAACTTAACAGAGTAGCAGAAATATTTATATACATCAACAGACCAGGGAGCATTGACATCTGAAGGGTCCTTCTTGTAAGCAAGAACCCTCCTTCTCTACCCCAAAAGCAAGCCTCCAAGGCAATATCAATCTCCTTAAATATATGACATTTTCAAAGACTTCGTACCTGATTGGCTCAGTGCCAAGAAGGTGTGAAAACCCATGTGGCCTAGCCCCTAACTGGCTATGTGCCAGGGCTCTATGTGACTCAGCATGGGATGTGTCACAACTGTGAACTAGGTAAAAGTTCAAAGAAGCAAGACATCCATGACTGATAAGGCAAAATACCTGTGTCCCTTCAGACCTGGAACACAGTTCCTGTTCCACACATAGTCACATAGGCCTATAAATGTACAGGAAAGATCTTTGTATTCCATTAACTCTTCTGAAGTGAATGCATGTTTCATAGTGAGAAGATTCCAGATACTGAGAGAGGTACCAGAGTAAAACTGAAATAAAGGCAGAAGAAGATTACTGTAGAGGAGGGTTATTCCAGGGTTAGAACACAACAAGGGAAGGTCTATGTTCAAGCATGAGGAAGTCCCAGTTGATGAGGGAGTTTCCAAGGTGAGATTGCATCTGAAGCATTATTTGAAGTCCAGAAAGGAAGCACCTTGCTGTTAAACTCTAATTTTCTCACAAAATGCTCCATCTAAAAACAGAATCTTTGAAGAAGACTCAAAATGTATTATCGATCTAGGAAATATCACCCTTTCTTCCATTGTTTGCTCTTTAGTACTTTCTCTCTCTCTTTCTCTCTCACACACACACACATTCACTCTCTCTCTCTTCCTCTCCCTCTCTCTTTCTCTCTCTTCTTCTCTCTCTTTCTCTCATAACACATTTCTTTCTCTATCTCCCATCTACCATTGTTACCTTTGTTCCATTTTCCTAATCTCAGATGCCTTTATCCTTAAGAATGACAAGCCCCTTGCTCTCTTATTGTTATTCTCTCTCCCTGATTTTCTTGCCTGACTTTGCTTCCAGCTTTATCCACAGTGGTCTCAAAAGGGCAGCATACTGGAGACAAGGGTGACTATCAGTGGTGAAAGAACAGAATTAAAGAGCCAATTCAATGGAAATTTAGCACAGCAGGAAGATGTTATGTCTTTCCAGGTGCCTGTTAAAGGTCACCAGATCTGGCAGAGACACAGGATCTAAATATATCTTTACAATATCAATTTCAGTTCATTATAGGGTTGGGAAAGGAATAAATTGTACCATTGTTATGTTTTCCAGTGAAAGGGAGAGTTAGGGAGAACATTGATAAGACAATGAGGTTAAGAGGGACATGTTACATTGACTTGAAGTAAAAAATGACATTTGGATGTGTGTTCTAATTCACAGCAGCCAAGTGAAAGATGTGCCCATATAAAATAGGCAGCAACTTAAAACCAAGGAGATCATGAAGCCAGAAAAGCACATAGTGTCTTAGAGTTACGTGGGACATCCAGCTCTTCTAAGAGATCACTGCAGGGCAATACTATTAACAGTTTCCCATTCTTTCCTTTACTTGCTTACTTACAAAATAGATTACCCTTACCCACCAATGGAATAAGGACTATTGGCTTCAAATACCTATGTGTAATGGCAAGCAAAGGAGTATTTAGCACTTTGTTTCAGTTCAAGTGTCTTGGAACCTTGCCCGTAATTATATCAAGTCTTTGTTACAAAACAGAACCTGTGAAGCCCTCAATGGGAGGGATTGGCCAACGACAGGAACAGGACGGACATAAGAGGTGGGTGGAACAGGAAGGAGCTAATGACATATAAAAAGCTGGAGCACAGCTGGGACGGAGAAGAACTGGGATGAAGCATGGCTGTGGTGGCCATCACTTTGTCTGTCTGTATTGATGTTACTCTGTCATATCTATTTGCTGATAGAAGATGTTGCTGTTGTTACAGAAGCCCTGGAACCTTACTGCTGGTTCAGAAGACCTGAAAGAGTATTTTCTTGTTGCCTGTGTATAGAAGTCTTGGAGGATGGTTATACTGGTATTTTCAGAGGTCCTGGGATTTTACTGATGACTTGTGTTGATTTTTCAGACCCTGTTTGTGGGCCTATGTTGATGTCACAGGCAGAAAGTAGATTGATGATGGTGCCAGCAATATGTATGGATGTTGTTGTGGTTCTATTAAGTTTTGTGTTCCCAGAAACTGGGAAGGACTTGAGGTGGACTGGTCAATATGAACTTCAATATGGAACAGGAACTGGATGCGGAGTGGAGAGCTGCCTACCTGTGAAATCCAGGTGATGGGTGAATTCAGGCAAGAGCTAGGAGCATGGAAGAGGAACAATGGAATTTGGCAGCCAGCCTCAAGCCAAGATGAAAGGACATTTCCTTGGTTACTTAGTGCTGACTGACAAGATCATGATTTACTGTGACTTAGGGGTGAGAGAACTTTGTACTTTAAGCCCCTTAAGGATAATTGAGTTAAGTATGATTAGAAGCTAATCTCCAATCAAGAAGAAAGAAGACTTTCTGACTGATGAGATTAAGACAATATGACATAGGGGTGGGAGACCTTTGTATTTTGTATCCTGAATGATATCTTTTGTTTAAAACTATGTGGCTACTTTCCTGATAAATTGTTATGTTATATCATTGTGAATGCTGTACTTTGGTTTGTGTGAATGTTTTGCTTTAGTTTACTGCTGAATAAATAGAGTTCACTATATTATGTGATCAGAATCTTAGAGCAATTCACAGTAGCAGTCCTCTGGAGAGCTGCTCGTGCTTGTCTTTGCACTCTGTCTTTGGCATTTTTCCTTTGGAAGCAAAGAAGGAAACCAAGAGAGGCTAGGTAAGGTGCCCAAAGTCCAACAGTGATGGAGCCTCAACTTGAACCTAGGAATTCTGATTAAAAGTTCAGTAAACTTTCACTCTAACATTTTGCCCTTCTCACTTTTTTTCTTCTTTTTACTTTTCCTCACTCTTCCCCCAACCCCAATTTATTTGTATGGGAACATTCTGACTTCATATGAAGTATTTCCTAATAATTCAAGCTTCCAACAGTAGATAGAATGGCATGCTTTTAGTGACTGGGAGTTGCACATCATAAGGGGTCTTCAACTGAACATTGGATGATCATTTGTCATGTATATCGACCAAATTATAGATCACAGATATAGAGACAAAATGAAATTGAGAGGTTATTTAACCTTTTCCCTCATTTTACAGTTGAATAAACCAGGGTAAATGAGATAAATGATTGATCAAAGTATGATAATTTCAAACACTGCAATTCTATAATGTCAGGAAAATACAGACAGTTTGGATTCATGTGACTGTTAATTAAGAGGGTTTAAAACTACATTAAGAAAACTAGAAAACAGTCTGTCAGAATCAGCCTTGGCCTGATGCCTTGTACCATATTCTACAATACATTATAAGTGGATGCATGACCTTAATATTAAATATCATCATACTTACAAAAATTAAAAGAGAAGCAGGTCATATACCTTTCACAGCTATGGGTATAGGATATATTCCTAAACAAACAAGATAGAAACAATCACAAAGATAAAATAGGTAACTTTGATTACATGAAACTAAAAATCTTCAACAAAGAGAAAATTAATGTAGCTAGGAAAAGAAGGGAAGTGGTCAAACTGGGGAAAATATTTGTATGAAATTTCTTTGATAAAGGTTTTGTATCCAGGATATATAAATATATAAACAACTGATAAATATTCATAAGACTAATAGCTATTCTCCAATAGATAAATGGTTAAATATATTAACAAATAATTCTTAAAAGAATTGCAAAGTGATTACAACTATATGAACAAATATTCCATATCACTAAAAACAAGACAAATGCAACACAAAATAATCCTGAGGTTTCACCTCATACCCTGCAAATTGACAAAGAAAACAAAAAAATATATATTTCATATTGTAGGAATTATGGGATTATTTGCATACTAATAAGTTGGTGGAGCTGTGAAATTAGATTTTGGAAAGAGATTTGGAATTATGTCAATAAAGTGACTAAAATGTCCATACCCACTGAACTAGAAACTTCATTAGTAGGTGCATATCTCAAAGAAGGCAGTGATTAGAACACACTTCCCACACAAATAAAAATATTTGTCGTAGTACTTGGTAAGCAAAAAAATGGAAACAAAGTAGATGGCCATAAATTGGAGAAGTGGTAAGTACATTTTGATACATTATTATAATGAGATATTATTGTGCTATAAGAAATGATAATTTCTTATAAATTATAAGGAATAAGATAATTCCAGAGAAGCAAGGAAATGTCTACATGAAATCATGCAGAATGAAGTAAGCAGACCTAAGAAAACAACATACACAATGACTACAAAAATATAATAGGAAAGAACAACCACATACGTAAAACCATAAGTGAATGTATCAAAATTATTTTTAAAAAAAGAAATGATCTCAAAAAGTTATGAGAAGATATAACCTACCCACCCCTTTGTACAGGTTATATGGTCCACAGGTGTTGTGCATTGCACATATTTTGGGACTTTTTCAGTATATCGACAGATTGTAATGTTATTATTTATTTTTTGTCTTTTAAAAATACTATTTGGTATATGAAATGGCTCTCTGGAAGAATAAGGGGAATGAATGTAAAAAAAAACAAAGACTGAGTGAAGTCATTCAACTCACCCCCTCTCCTAACGTCCCTATTTCTGTTGAGGGTCTCACTATCCTTCTAGCAACCCACATTAAAACTACAGAATCAATCAATCAATCAATAAACACTTATTAAGCTCCTACTTCATTCTCAACTCTTCATTCTCTCTCCTTTCATTAAACAAGTTGCCAAGTCTTGTCAATTCTACTGCCACAATATCTCACTCATATCATCTTTTCTCTAGTCACACCATTATCACCAATGACTTGGACCCTCAACACTACCTAATTTGGTTCCCTGCCTCTAGTTTCCCCATTCCAACCACAAGTTCCAAAGTGATAGCCTTAAATTACATGTCTGACCATGTTCCTTCACAGACCAAAAATCTGCAGTGGCTCCCAGACATTTCTTTAACAAAATTAAACCTTTTTTGTTTGGCATTTAAAGTCCTTCAGTCTGGCACTCACCCATCTTTCTAAGATCATCACAAAAACTTTCTCTCTCTAAATAGAGCCTATACTCCAGTCAAATTGGCTTGTTTCTCACACACATACCATGCTATCTCAGATTTCTGTGCATTCATATATTTCCCCCATGCTTGAAGTGCACGTCCTCTTCAAATCCTCCTTTTGGAATTCTGGACTTCCTTCAAGAGTTGAATCAAGTGTCTTTGACCCTAGACCGAGCCTTATCACTGCCTCCTTTGTTGCTAATGTTGTCTTGCTAGTAATTACATTGTATTTGATGAATATATATTTTATATTTATTTATCTCTTTAAGGGCCTGTTACATTTTAATGTTTTTATCCCTAGATCCTAGGATTTGATCCTATAATAAGCAATTAACAAATACACATTGAATGTTTGAGGCAGATATTATTTTGAAAACAAATCTGTGATTTCATTTTTTATAGAGAACTATTGGTCATGAAACTATTTTTACCAATGCATATTGGTACTTTTCCCACAATTTACAGTATTAAAGACCTTCCTGATTGCTGTAAGATGAACTGTCTTGCCTGGAGTTACACCAGCAGTATGTATTGGTGGCAGGACTTGAAAATGTCTTCCTGACTCTGAGACCTGACTCTTTAACTCTCTGTATTATCTTGACTCTTGGAAATATGTATCAGTCCATGTTAAGTACAGCAATTATATCATAAAACTATTTTTAGTACTTTTTGCCTAGAATATCATTGTCCATACCTGTTTTCCACACATTTCCACATCTATTGAAGAGCATTCCTGATAATCACAAAATTTTTATTTAGAAAGACCAGAAAACTCTCTTCTTCCAACAATTCAACTTAAGGTGTTTATATGATAAATTAAACTGACCACTTTTCTTTTTTTTCCTGTATGACTTACATGAAATATGTCTTTGCTGAGATTTGGTACATTATACCATATTCTGATAGTTTTTCCAGGATAAAGCTGCCATTAAAAAAACCCCAACAGTTAAATACTCAAAGCATGCAGAGTAGGTACATGCTAGAGTAGGTATATGATATAAAATTTAGACAAGATATAGTATTTGTTCTCATGGAATTTGCAATCTAATAATATGAGAAAAATTATCTTGAGCAAAGTTCATCACTTGAAGAAGCATGATGACTATCGATTAAAAAAAAATACTTTTATTTACAACATTCATTTCCACAATCCCTTAAGTTTCAAATTTCCTCCCCTGCCCTTTCCTCTGTTATGGTCAAGAAATAGTTAAGAAATATTTTCTGAAGTTAGTGGTCAGCCTAGTAAAACTCTATGGTATACAGCCAAGTGAAACTCTATGATAATTAGCCAAGTGAAACTCTATGAACCTGGGAAGCCTCCCTAGAGTGATTTATCTGTACCTGGGAGGCTGGGAAGCCTCCCTAAACCAATTTCTCTGTACCTGGGAGGCTGGCCTAGGATAATCTATCTCTCCCTTAGCTTACCCCCTCCGTTTTACTTTGTAACCACTTGTTTGCATCTATATGACAAATTGCTTAGCAACAAATGATGTTAGTTAGATACACAAACCTAATGAAATGTATAAAAGTTTCTACATCTCTGAACTCGGGGCTGCTCCCCCTTTTGAATTGGCTTGGAGTAGCCCCAGCTGGTAAATTAAAGCTCCTTAAAACTTTTTAATTCGGTGACATAAACTCTAAACTGGGCATCTTGCCACATAGAAGAGTTGGGGGAAGGGGGATGAGAGGTGGGGTGATGGAGGGGAGGGCAGAGTGGGGGGCAGGGCTGATGAATGTTCACATTTCTGTAGAGGGATAGGGACAGGGTGGAGAGTGGATGGGGGGGCAGGATAGGAAGAAGGGACATTTAATCAGACTCTCACAGCGTGCTCACTATGGAGAGGTTCTGCATAATTTCACATGTTCAGCCTGTATTTGATTGCTTGTCCTTCCAGTGGGGATGTGTGGTGAGGGAGGAGGAGAAAGAGTCTGGAATTTGGAGTTCCATAATCAAATGTTATGAATGTGTATCTA
>CM053585.1:101256497-101272027 GCA_028646515.1 Pseudochirops corinnae | reverse complement strand
GGAGAAAATATGTAACTCAAAATCTTGTGGAAATGAATGATGCAAACTATAATAAAATTAAAAAAAAACAAAAAAAAACTTTTTAATTCGGACTCTGTGGTCACTTTGTTAAGACTCGTCAAATCGAACCATTTCACCTCTACCTCCCCCATCCGCCCATGGCTGCATGCAATCCAATATAGGCTCTACAAATACCTTCATGTTAAACATTACTAGAGTTGTAAAAAAGAATTACAAACAATGGAATGAACAAGAAAGAAGAAACAAAATAAAACTTAGCAAAAAAGAGAGAGCAAGTAGTTTGCTTCAATCTGCACTCAGACTCTGTAGTTCTTTCTCTGGTTGTGGATAGCCCTTTCCATCATGAGTCTTTTGGAGCTGTCTTATAACACTGCATTTTTGAAAGAAGCCCAGTCTATCAGTTAGTTGTCACAGATAATGATGTGTCTATAATTCTGTATAAAGTTCTCCTGGTTCTGCTCTCCTCACTCAGCATCAGTTTATATGTCTTTCCAGGTTATTATTAAGTCTATCTGCACCTCATTTCTTATAGGACAATTGTATTCCACTACATTCATGTACCACAACATGTTTAGCCATTCCTCAATTGATGGGCATCATTTTGATTTCCAATTCTTTGCCACCACAAAAAGAGCTACTATAAATATTTTTTGTACATACTGGTGCTTGTATGATTTCTTTGGGATACAGACCTAGAAGTGGTATTGCTGGGTCAAAGATATGCACTTTTTTATATTCCTTTGGGCATAGTTCCAAATTGTTCTTCAGAATGGATCAGTCTACAACTCCACCGACAAGGCATTAGTGTTCAAATACTTCCCCATCTTCTCCAGCATTTATGATTTTTCTGTTTTGTCATCTTAGCCAACCTGACCAGTGAGATGGGATACCTCAGAGTTGTTTTGATTTGCATTTCTCTAATCAATAGTGATTTAGTGCATTTTTTCATATGCTTACAGATATCTTTAATTTCTTCCTCTGAAAACTGTCTGTTCATATGCTTTGACCATTTATCAATTGAGGAATGATTTGTATTCTTATCATTTTGACTCAATTCTCTGTATATTTTAGAAAAGAGGCCTTTATCAGAGACACTGCTTGTAAAAATTTTTTCCCAATTTTCCACTTCCCTCCTAACAATGCTCCTCTCCCTTCCTTCTTTCCCTCTACCATAAAAAAGCTTTTGTGTTTCTTCATGTTATAATACTATAATTAACTGATTATGTTATTCCATCCTTGATCCAAAACCATTGATAGTAAAGCTCATATATTGTTCATCTTCCTCCTGTCTTTCCCTCTACTATGTTTTTATGCCTCTTCATGTGGCATAATTTACCCTTTTCTGTCTCTTTTCCTCTTCTCCCATTACAACACCTTGCACTCCTTAATAAGGTTTTTATCATCACTTTAGTCAATTTATACCCACACTCTCAATCTATGTCTATTCCTTTTAAATGACATGATAATTATACAGTTCTCAATATTGACAGGTATCAGCTTCCCATATAAGGATGTAAACAGTTTGCCTAAAACCAATTCATATTTTTCTTGGAGGCTTTGGATATAAGGGGTTTTGACTTTGTTGTATTCTTCTGAGTGTATGTTTTGATCTTCCTTGCCACCATAGAAAGTATAGAAAGTAACTTTCTATAGTGAGAGGTTTTTTTTCTATCATTTGCTCATTTTCTCAACCTACTACTTGACTTTTAACTCTTTGTTAAAGTAGGGATCTGCACATTTTCAGCTCTTCTAGGGTAGAATGATCTAAAGAGAGGTGTTTAGTTTTCTCTTGGTATGTGCTCTGCTTTGTGAGTGACCATAAGCACTCTTTTCTGCTCTGGAACTGTGAGGAGTGCTCACCCTCCCCTCTCCACTGCTGCCTCAAGCTCTGTTATGCTAGTGCTCCACCTCAACCTGGGACTCCCACTCAGTACAGTGACAGGGATCCGAGTATGGGCAAACCAACAGATTCCTGCCTCAGTGTTTGCAAAAAGACCATTGTAATCTATTTCTGACTAGTTGTTCAATTTCCTTACTGTCTGTGGGCTGAGAGCTCCTGAAGTAATTGCTGCTGCTGCTGCTTCTGATTAGGTCAGTCCCAAGACCTACTCCTGGTTTGATGTGGCTGGGGTTCTGCAGGTATGGCCTACTATAGACTGTGCTCCACTCTTACCCAGGTGCAATAGACCTTTCCTGCTGACCTTCTAAGTTGTCTATGTAGTCTATGGGATAAGAGGTCTGGAAACTACTACTGCTGACAGTGATTATTTTGCTCCAAGGCCCACTCCAGCCAGTTCTGTGCTGGTGAGGCCTGTGCTGGACTGCACTACTCTCTCACCGTGGTGCAACAAACCTTTCCAGCCAAACTTCCAAGTTATCGTGGACTCGAAATTTATTTTACTTTGGTTGCTCCTGCTCCTTCCTCTTTCACAGGAAGGTAGGGTGAAGATGTACTAGATGATCACTGGTATTCCTCAGAGCTATAATTATGGGTTTTTTTTTCCATTGTAGCTAAAACTCAGAGGTTTCAGTACTAAGTATATATAATATACACACACATACACATACATATGTACATACACACTATATCACTGTATATACACATATATGTGAATATATACATATATATGTATGTGTATATATGCATATGTGTATGCATGCATGTATATACATATATATCTATGTGTATATGTGTGTATATATACATATATCATGGTGTGAATATAAAATAAAGAGATTAACTTTTCTAGAGTGTCTTTAGAAATGTAAAATCAATGTGCAGTCATAGAATGTACATGGAGAGAATGCTCTGGTTTCCCTCTAGAAGGGAAAAGTTACATATCTCCCCCATGGTCTAAGATGGTCTATGAAGTGGTTGGAAAATTCCTCTCTAATGCTTTGGCTTCAAGCTCCCATTCAAATATTCCCTATACCATGTACCATCAATGGTTAGCCCCCCAGTTCCACTTAACCAATTACTGTTAATTAACTTTTACAAATGATATTTATTTAAAGATATTTAGCAAGGAAAGAAATACAGACATTTTCTCCCAGCACCTGAGAGAGGTATTTTTCTTTGTTCCACTTTTATACACTGGAAAGAGTGGCTCAGATTTAATGTCATTTCTACATAACATCAGTCCTACCAAGTTTATGTTCAAATATTGTGTAGCAACTGGATGGGTGTACACTTAAGATTCTACTGGCCTTTGTTCCAAAAGTCTCTCCTAACTTTTTAAGACCTGGATGCTATAGTGGCTGGCTGAAAATCTAGAATGGACTTCATTCGATGGATATTCTGGTAACTTTCTCTCCTGAGGTTCACAAGTTCCTAGTCACCACTCATCTCTTTCATGTAAAACAAGAAAGAAAAAAACACCAACAGAAAGAACTGAGGATGATACTCATGGTCCACATGTCAGCCAGGCTCTGATAGGTAAAGCCTGAAGCCTTTCCCTTACATAATTTTCTTTCTTCTCTCATTTAAATGCAGTAACGCAATTAGGATTTACACAGGGGAAAAAAAAGTGGTTCTGGCTGAATTCAGTCACTTAAAAGTGTGGAAACATACTCTCCAGTCATTTTTAGATAGTATTATCTGAGCACGATGGTCCCTATTCATTGCTCTACCCCTGTCCTCTGCAATTCCATAAATAAGTAATTTAATTTGCTATTTATTTTTCAAACTTCAGTGTGATATTTGAGAGTTCATAATGGTTCACTGGGGAACCTAATTGGCCTGGTTAGAGATAGAGAAGGACTAAAAGTAATGCTCCCCCCACCCCGTACATCAACATAAAGATATTATCAAGCATATACATGATTAGAAAAAGAGGGGAATTAAAAAGTAGTATGGATGAGAAGCAAGAGAGAGACAACCTAAGTTTTATATTTGCTCTTTCAAGATAATAAAAGAAAAAAGGATGCTTCCCACAGATTAGCTATATCTTCTACGGAATTTATATGGAAAAAAATACACAAGAGTGACACAGATCGAAATGGCATGGAGGGAACACAGTCTGAATTGATGGATGAAGTGCCCCATCAAAGTATGAAAATAAAGACATCAATAAAAGGAACCCATTTGCCCTAGTCTTTCATTCAAAATTTCACTAAATTAGAGGCACAAATAAGCAAGTATGACATAGTAGACAGAGTGCTGAGCTTCTCAGAAAAACCTGGGTACAAATCTGACCACTGACATTTACAAGCATCATTGTCTCCTTTACAAGAGACTTTGTCTCTCTTATTTTGCTCATTTGCAAAATGGAAATAATAAGGAATCTGATAAGGATCCAAAAAGAATATAAAGTGCTGTGTAATGTGAAGTAAAGGTATGTGAAGTGCTATAGAACCTTAGAAGCTTATCCTTTTAAGCATAGCACTGTCTTTCAGTATCTGATATATTTCAGTATGGTGGAAGAAATACTGGGCAAGGAGTCAGACCTTCATTCTGTCCTAACTGAGGCTATTAATGTGAGTGCAAGCAAGTCATTTGATCGTTATATACTATGTTTACAAACTCAGGTGAGTAGAGTAGACCATTAGAGAAGATTCAGAGGCTACTTCAACATAATATAACATTATAAAACTGAGGTTTGAGGAACTTAAGTGGTTTACCCAAATAACATGTGTCAAAGTGAGGGTTTTAACCCAGGTATTCCAATTATACTCAATGTTCTTTTCATTGCCACACACTGTTTCTTTTTCTTATCCCCCCCTTCTTATTTTCTCCTTTTTTACAGATGTCTCCATAGGTACATCTAGCTGTAAGTAAAACTATGATTTTTCAACTAATTCTTGCACCTCATGGCTTCTCTTTAATATAATTTAAAATCCCATTGTCTACATCATACACAGAGGAATCAGTCTTATTATTATATTTAGCCAAAAGGAAAACCCCATGCATGAAATAGTTAGTTATTCAGCAGGTATAATGAATAAAATCTGATAGGGACAGCTCACAGATATGCTTGTCTGCTCTGAGTAGTAGAAGAAAGGCAGTCAAAAAAGGAGATCTACTTCAGGGACAAGACCTCTCTTAACAAGGAACGATTTCACACATGATCACTTTCGGTCCTCTAGGAAACGTTAAAACAACAGTGTACCATATTTTCACAAAGTAGTAAAGGGGCTTCCCATCAAACATGATGTACTACTAGGGAATGTCTATAATGAAGGAAGAAGCTGCACTCAAAGATTTCATTGTTGGTCATCAATGAAAGAGCACTGCCATTTAGTCACCTCACTAAATTTTAAAGCAAAGGATTGTTTTAAGCAAAGGAAGGTAGTCTATACATACAACATAATAATTTTAGGAAATAACCCCTATTGGACCAGAAGGACACCATCTTTAAAGTGTTTCTTAATTCAATGCCCTAAATTATCTGGTTTTTTATAGATTTATTTCTGATTCCAAAGGAAAGGTAAAAATACAGAGGACAGTGAACTAACAAAAACTGAACTAAAACCTGGATGGACCATTTTCACTGATAGGCAGGACCAAGAGTTTTGGTAAGTAACCTTCAAGGTCCATGTTTTAAACTGGTTGCTTGGATTTGTCCAGCACAGATCTTAAAATTACTAAAATTTCCAGATATTGTTATGACCTACTGAAGCTGAAACCTTCCCCTATCACCTCCCATGTTACTATAACAACTGAATTAAAGACAATGGATTGTGTACCGGAACTAGAAAAAAGGCCTTCAGGAAATTCACCAAAGTGATTTTAGGCAGAAATATCTCTACCCACCCAGTTCCCTCGAACCCATGCCACAAGAGAATAATAAACAAATGCAGTTGCATAAAATAAGAAGGCTTTCAGAATCATTATAATCCATAATCATTAGCCCCATGATTTCTGAATTGCTAGATCAACTTTGTATGATCATTGTAAGGATGCTACATGTCTATGTGAATTTCTCAGAGCTTATGGATACTGAGACAAAATAATGACCTCTTGGTATGTAAAGAACTCTCACATGGAGAAGAGATTTGATCTCTTCTATTAGGTCTTAGAATCCACAATTGAGAACAATAAGTGGAAGCCTGAAAGAAGCAAATTGAGACTTGATATCAACAAAAAAAATTCCTAATAATCAAGGCCATCCCTGAAAGTGGAATAAGCTACTTCAAGAGACTCTGGGTTGGATTCCCATTCCTAGGTATTTTCAGGTCACGGTTAGACTAGCTCTAGGTCAGATTAGTTGACAAGTGAGGTCACTTCAAACTCAAATTCTGAAATTCTTTATGTTGGAATCACTGGATTTTTTTTTTGAGTGGGAGGTTCAGGGATTGCACATCTTGGTAAACTTTTTCTTGCAGTTAAAGGGCACAGAATCCTCAAACATAATTTGTAGCTTGAATTATGGATAAATGTACCTCTAAAGCAGTGGTTCTCAATCTGTGGGTCGCGACCCATTTGGGGGTCAAACGACCCTTTCACAGGGGTCACAGTGGTCGCCTAAGACCATCAGAAAACACATATTTCCGATGATCTTAGGAAACGAGACACCGCTCCTCTATCCATCTCCAGGAGGGTCTGCCCACATGCAGATACTCCCACATATGAGTATTAAAGAGTCAGGGCATTAGGAAGGTTGAGAACCACTGCTCTAAAGGTTTGTTTTGTTTTGTTTTACAGCTGGGGAGATAGAAAGCACAGTGGATAGAGTGCTGGGCCTGAAGTCAAGAAGACCTGAGTTCCAATGTGGCCTCAGACAAGCTGTGTGAACCTGGCCAAATCACTTAACTCTATTTGCCTGAGTTTCCTCATATGTAAAATGAGCTGGAGAAGGAAAAGGCAAATCACTGCAGTGTTTTTGCAAAGGAAACCCCAAAAGGGGTCACAAAAGGTTGTACATGACTGAAACAACTGAACAAAAACAATAACAATTTTCTCCCAGGGGAATAACAATAATGACAACAACAGCAGGAGCAGCAATAACAATTACAATTGTTAACATTTATTGCATTTGTCCTTTGTTTTAGAAGAGGACCATGACATCAGGAAATGATGACATGACTTGCAGTTGACTTTAATTTGAGTGAGGGAGGTTGTGCTGTAAGTGGAGCTTGGCCAGAGACCTATTGTGGCCCAATCTATGAGCTGCAGGGTGAACCAGGTGGAAGGTTTTGGAAAGAAAGAAAGAAAGAAGAAAAAGAAGGAAAGGAAGGAAAAGAAGAAAGGAGGAAAGGAAGAAAGGAAGAAAGGAAGGAAAGAAAGAAAGAAGGGAGGAAGGAAGGAAGGAAAGAAAAAGGAAAGAAAGATGGAAAGAAGGAGGAAGGAAGGAAGGAAGAAAAGAAGGAAGGAAGGAAGAAGGAATGAAGGAAGTAAAGAAGGAAGGAAAGAAGGGAGGAAGGAAGGAAAAAGTCAGGGTCTCCCATTGCATCCTGGGTCATCTCCAGTCATCCTGATGAATATTAGGTCACTGGATCCAAATGGCTATGGAGGAGAAAGTAAGGCTAGTGATCTTGCACAGTCCTCCCTCCCTCAAATCAAAGTCAACTGCAAGTAATGTCATCATTTTCCTGATGCCATAGTACTCTTCTAAAAGGAAGAACAAATACTACCGGTGAGTAGACTGAGTTGCCTAAATGGTGACCCACCTAGTTGGGTAACTCAACTCATCCTCTCCCTTTCCTTGTCTCCAAAGGAAGGTAAATTTTGATGGCCAGAAGCTGCCCATTTAATTTGGGGTTTACTAGCTACATGGCTAGACTGCTAACATTTATATAGGCTTACTATGTACCAAGCATTGTGCTAAGTGCTTTATAGTTATGATCTCATTTGAGCCTCCCAAAAACCTTGGGAGGTAGGTGTTATTCTGCATTTTGCAGCTAGGATAGGGGGATACTTGAAAGTTCTGTCCCAGGAGCTCCAAAATACATTTTGTGATATCAGAAGACAAAGGATATTTCTTTAAGGATGTACTGTGGTGCTCATTGGTTTGGAATCACAGAACCTGAGGTTGGCAAGGAACCTCAAATGACATCTATTCCAACCTATATCTAAACAAGAATACTTTCTATAACACACCGTACAAATAGTTATTGAGTTTTTACTTAAAGATCTCCAATAAGGGGAAAACAGCTGACTCCCAATGTTCTCCTACTTGAGAACTTTCCCTGGGGTGGGGAATTCTAAGAGAAGAACAAATCTAAATGACTAATCAAACCCAAAGGACAACTTAGTCTTATTAGATCCCAAGTGATTACTAATTAGTATTTGGGGCTTTATCAATCAAGCTATGAGTAGAATATGTTCCTGTTATATTCATACTTAAATACTGAAGAATTAAAAATTAGGGAGAATGGAAATATTTGAATGAGTTGACTCAGTGAGTAGGCATAGATTGAGTGTGATGTAGTTTGCAGTGTCCTGGAATGCTGTCAGAAAATAGCCTTTGTTTTGTCTTTAACTTTATTTATTTGTTTATTGATTTTTAATCTGGCTCTATATTGTTCAGCCAGTTTACATACAGCCACTCAATGTGGGGAGGAGGGGGAAGGAGGTCTTAGTTTTTCTCCAAATGTTCATCAAAGATCTTGAGGAAATTATTCTTGTCTAACAGCAATTCTATTTGCAGCTGCTGTGGGCATGTAAGACCAATAACACCAACACAGAGGAGGGCTGCTAGTACAGGTTTTAAGATCTGCTTTTCTAAAGGAAAGCAACTCAAAAGGGGTCAGCAATCTTACTTTAATCAAACATATATATCATTTACTTAGTTCATGGGAAAAAGTCAACACCCTGAACTTCCAAGAAAATACAAGCAGAAATTACAAGCAGAAATAATAGTATAAAAACCAACAGACAGGGCTTCTAACCATCTGACCAAATAATACATACATCACAGATCAACAGACAGACCCAACTGTCTGACCATTACATACATAAATTGTTACCAAGAGAGAGAAGCACCAACATCTAGGTTTTTAAAGTGGGAGTGGAGTGGTGTTCGTTAACAGCTACCCAGAGTCTTATCTGATTATATCACAGGAACACTCTTCCCACAAGTAAGCCTCAAACCAAAATGCTAACCTCAGAGTATACGTACATTCCTTCAAAGAGGGCATCAAAACCCTTGTAACCCAGGCTCATGTGACTCAAACTCATGTGACTTAGGTTCCCATGTGACTTAAGCAGGTCACATGGGCCTATTAATGGATGTGAAAGATCTTCCCATTAAGCAAAAAATACATTAACAATACATTTGGTTTTGTCAATATCTACTCTCCCATATTCTTGGTTTGTCTCCCTTTTCTTTGGTCACTGTCATCCTTATAATCATGATTAATTTCATATTGGACCTTCAAGGCACAATATCCTGATATAAATGTCAATCCTACCTTTATTGAGTCTGTATTATTAGTTGTGAGTAATAATTTCATATCCACTATCAGTATCCTGGACTGACTCTCAAGAATATATTAATATATCATTCATATAGGTAACTATGCGTTGATTCAAAAAGTAACAGATGATATATATTTATAAATTCTTATCATACTGTATATACCTTCCATAAAACAAATCACATCATAGCATATTGAAATGCCAATAATGAGTATAGGAGGTGATTCTACACTGCTTTTTTTATTGTATTCAAGAAAGTAAAGTAAGTACCAAACTAATAATAATAATAATTTTTCAGGGGACCCCCCCTTTTGGTCATGACTGAGATATGAATATTAATCCTATCTCTTCATAAAGTTCAATCCTCAAGGCTTCCAGAGAAGAAATTAAAGTACTTGTAGACTTAGGGAAGCTACAGATTATAAAACTGATGACCACCTGCATACATGACACGTGGATAATGAAGGAACACATGAATATCAGACTAAATCATTAGATTGTCTCACCTACCAGAGCAATAAACAGGCCCCAAACACCATTACTGGGTTTCCAATTCTACTACCAAGATATGACACTGACAATAAGGAGCCTATAAAATTGTGCTAGAACTGGTCCAGTAGAGGTTCCCTAACACGTGAGTAGATGCCAATTCAAAACCTCAGCAATAAGAGACGGACTATTGTTTATCCAGAACACTAAGTAGACCAATATGACGGGAATTGTGGCATTCACTTGCATCCAAGTGAAAGATGTGTAACAAGACAAGGAAATACAGAAAGAGGCCAGCTTTTAAAGAGTCATCAACATAGAGGTGATAATATAATTTTTGACTTATCAAATCACCAAAATAAAGAGTATAGAAAAAGAAAAAAATAATACAGATCCATAGGGGACTGTATGATAAACTAGCAAAGAATGCTGAAAAGGAGAGGCTGGCTTGATAGAAAAGTAATCAGGAAAAAGAAATGACGTGAAATTCCAGAACTAAGAAAGTACTCAGAGGAAGGTACTCCAATGTGTCACAGTAATCAGCAAAATCAAAAAGAATGAGTACTGAAAAATCTTATTATATTTGGTAATAAATATTCTTAGGTAAGTTTGGACAAAATTTCAGTGAAATGATGGTCAAAAGCTAGGCTACAAATGACTATGGAGTATATAAGAAAAGAGAAAATGGAAGTAATAAGTATACATAACTTTCCTGAGTAACTTCTGTGAGAAAAGGATGAGATAAATGGAATGATAGTTTGAGGGAATAATAAGGTCTAATAAAGATTTTCATTTAAACTACAAGGAAATTTGGTAAATTTTAAAACCAGTAGAAGAGGAATCAGGAGATAGTGAGGACAGGATGTATGACAGATCCTGGGGGGACGAAAAGGACAGTGAAACTTAATGAGCATGACTGGGATGATTAATCTACAAAGGACAAAAATAAGGAGAATGAGATGGGAGGAGTAAATTTAAATCACATTTAAATAACTGGAGAAATATTCATTGTTCATGGGTAGGCAGGGTCAGTATAATAAAAATGGCAATTTTACGCAAACTAATTCATATATTCTATCCCATCCCAATTAAATGGACATTTTTACTGAATTATAAGAAAATAGTAAAATTCATTTTAAAGTCAAGAATATAAAAGGAAATAAAGGAGGAAAAACTTAAAGGAAGGAGATCATCTTACCAAATGATCTTAAACTATATTATAAGGTAGTAATTATCAAAACTATCTCATACTAGCTAAGAAATACACAGATAGATCAATGGAGTAGAGTAGACATACAGTTTACAGGAGCAAATAAACATAATAACCTCATACAGAGGTGGGGAACTTGTGGCTTCAAGGTCACATGTGGACTTTTAGGTCTTCAAGTGTGGCCCTTTGAATCCTAGAGGACCAAGAGGGTCACATGTGGCCTCAAAGCCACAGGTTTCCCAACCCTGCCCTTGCATTTGACAAGTGTAAAGACTTAAGACTTTAGGATACATATTCACTATTTGCTAAAAGTTGGGAAAACTGGAAAGCAATATGGGAGGAACTAGGCATAGACCAATATCTTATACCACTTACTAAGATAAGGTCAAACTTGATACATGACCTAAAGAGAGTTTACAGGAAAATTAGAGAACATAGGACATATTACTCACAAGATTTATGGATAAGTGAAGGATTTAGAAATAAACAAGAGATGGCAAAGTTAGGTGTATAATGGATCATTTCAATTGCATAAAATTAAAACGTTTTGTACAAATAAAATAAATGTACTCAACATCAGAAGGAATGCAGCAAATTATTAAAGAATTTACAGTTTTCCAGACAAAAGTCTAAAATCAAAAATATATAAAATTTGTTATCAAATCTATGAGAATATAAGTCATGCCCCAATTGGCAAACGGTCAAAGGATATAAACTGTTTTCCAATGAATTCCAATTTTCCAATGAATAAATCAAAACAATTTATAGACATATGAAAAAATGCTCTAAATCATTACTGATTAGAGAAATGCAAATAAGAACAACCTTAAGATATTATTTTATACCTATCATATTGGCTAAAATGATTGAACAGGAAAGCAACATATGGAGGGGATGTGGAAAAATTTGGATATTAATTCATTGCTGATAGAATAGTGAACTTATCCAACCATTTTACAGAGCAATATGGAATTATGTTCAGAGAGTTATAAAACTAAATTATACTCTTTGACCCAGCAATACCACTATTAGGTCTATTTCCAGAGATGATTACAGAAAAAAGGAAAAGAACTTATATCTTCTAAAATGTTTCTAACAGCTTCATTTGTGATGGCAAAGAACTGGAAATTGAAGGGATGCCCATCAATTGGGGAATGGCTGAACAAGTTGTGGTATATAATTGTGATGGAATACTATTATGCTATAAGAAATGATGAGCTCAATGAAAAACATGGAAAGACTTGCATGAAATTATGAAGAATGAAATGAGCAGAACCATGAGAACACTGTAGATAGTAACAGCAATACTGTTTCAAGAATAATTTTAGGGGGGGGCGGAACCAAGATGGCAGAGTAAAAGCAGGAATTTTCTGGAGCTCCTGTCCCAACCACTTTCAATACCTGTAAAAAAAAATGACTCTACACAAATTTTAGAGCTACAGAACCCACAAAATGATCGAGAAACAAATTTCTCACTGAAGGGACCCCAGCAGGCCGACAGGAAGGGTCTCTCTCATCAGGCTGGGAGCTGAGCTCAGTCCTGTGTGAGCCGTTCTGGTCCAGACTCACGGCCCAGACCAGCCAAAACAGACTTCAGGAGAGTGAATTACTGGCAGCTGTGGTGGTTTCCTAGAGCTATGGCAGTTTCCAGACTTCTCAACCCATAAATGCCAAAGAGAAAGTAAAAGGTCAGTAGGAAAATCTGTTGGAACTGGGTGAGAGAAGAGCATGGTCAGGTCCTGACCCCAGAGTAAGAGGTGGAGGTGGTGGCACAGAGGCTGTAGCTGCTGTTGTGTGGCTGCCTTTGGAGGTCCTGGCCTGCAGATAGTAGTGGGACCAAGTGACCATTTAGAGAGTAATTGCTCTTACTTTGACCTGCTTGGATTTGGATCACAGTCTTGGGTGGCAGCCCTAGGGTAAGGAACACCAGTGTTACCAGTGCTTGTGGTGGCTGTAGAGAGGGCATCCTCCTCATAGCTCTGACAATACCTGCAAAAACCCCAACGATTTAGGACACAGCTCTCTCCACTCTGGAAGCATAGTTCTACCATGGCAAAGAGCTCAAAAGTCAAGTAACTGGTAAGATGAGCAAACAGAGGAAGCACAATCAGACCATAAAATCTTTTTGGGGGGACAAAAAGAATCAAAACATGGAACCAGAAGAAGTCAATGAAGTAAAAACTCCTGCACCAAAAGCTTCCAAGAAAAATATGAATTGGATGCAGGCCATGGAGGAGCTCAAGGAGGATTTTGAAAATCAAGTAAGAGAAGTGGAGGAAAAATTGGGCAGAGAACTGAGAATGATGCAAGAAAATCATGAAAAGCAAGTCAGCAGAATGACTGAAGAAAAGAACACCTTAAAAAATAAGACTAACTCAAAAGCAAAAGAGGCCAAAAAAGCCAATGAGGAGAAGAATGTCTTAAAAAAGCAAATTTGCCTGATGGGAAAAGAATTTCAAAAACTCACTGAAGAGAATAATTCCTTCAAAATTAGATCAGAGCAAATGGAAGCTAATGACTTTATGAGAAATCAAGTTACTATAAAACAGATCCAAACAAATGAAAAAAATAGAAGGCAATGTGAAGTATCTCATTGGATAAACCATTGACCTTGAAAATAGATCCAGGAGAGATAATTAAAAATTATTGGACTACCTGAAAGCCATGATCAAAAGAAGCCTAGAAATCATCCTTCAAGAAATACTCAAAGAAAACTGCCCTGATGTTCTAGAACCATAGGGCAAAATAGAAATGGAAAGAATTCACTGATCAACTCCTGAAAAAAGTTCCCCAAAGGAAAACTACTAGGAATATTACAGTCAAACTCCAGAGTCCCCACGTCAAGGAGAAATATTACAAGCTGTCAGGAAGAAACAATTTGAGTATTGTGGAAACACAATCAGGATAACACAAGGTCTAGCAGCTTCTATTTGAAAACATCCAAGGAGAGGGAACCCACTCACTCCTAAGGTAGCCAGCCTATTCTATCTTTATACAACTCTTATTGTTTTCCTGCTATCAAGCCTAAATTTGCCTGTCTGAAACATCCATTTATTTTTCCTGGTTCTAGTCTCTCTGGAGATATACAGAATAAGTCTATTATCCTGAATCACCAAAATAGTCATAATCCCTTCTTTTTTGCCCTTGAACCTTAATCTTCCTTTTTGCATTACCCTCATCTGATGACTTGACCATACTTAACTTCCACCACAGCAAACTCAACTTAATCAGACTCAGAGGAATATGATATTCTGCCAGCCACCCTGATGCAGGAAGAGACTAGAATATTGAGCAAGGTAAAGGGATTTGGTCACACCTCTATCCCCTGTGCTTTGAAATGTATCCTTATCTATGCTAGTCCAATACAAATATTAATTATGTATCCTTATCTATGCTAGTCCAGTACAAATATTAATTATGTATTATGATGGCCAAGGAGTTAGCCTTCCTGGATGACAAGAGTAAGTAGACAACTACTGAATCAGCTCAAGGATGTAAAGCTGGGTAACCATCTGGTGGATCTGATCTGTCCCAGCACCTGACTAGGCTTCACTCTGGCATCATTTAGGGCATTACTGGCTTTCAGTGGAGAAACAGTCTTTGGACAAAGAAGGCAAAGATAAGATGTATAATGATGATGATGATGATAATGATGATGATAGTATTTTTGTATAATTTGGTATCATTAAATGGTAAAATAATAATAATGATGCTGATTATCATAATAATGATAATGATAATAATAATAAAAATTAAAATTAAAAAATGACTATTACTAACAATAATAGTTCAGGAGTAAGGAGGGCTAAAAACCCATACTGGCCTTAATTTTAAATGTGCATATACGGGAATATTCATTGCCCAGACAATAAAATATGCTAGAAATCTTTTGTTTTAACAGAGTGATGATAGAAGGAGAAGTTGGATAGAATGATGATAGCATACATGCTGTTCATCCTTTGTTCTGGAAGAAGACCAATGACATCATGAGGGTGGTCTTGACTTGTGTGTAAATTGGATTTAAGTGAGGCAGAGCTATGCAAAGTCATCAGGCTCATTCTCCAGGTTAGAGACGAATTAGAAGATCAATTCCAGATTTATAAGGAACTATTCTTTTGGTTGTTGTTTCCACACATTGGTATCAATAGTAAGTGCAACTAGCAGCAATTATGGATGGCATGAAGATGACCAATAAAGTCTTATATTCACTTCCTGATATTTCCAATGAAGTCAACAACAAGAGATAGTAAGAGAAATCCCATTTAAAGTTACTGTAGACATTATAAAATATTTGGGAATCTACCTGCCAAAACAAACCCAGTACCTTTATGAACACAACTATAAAACACTTTTCATACAAATAAAATCAGATCTAACTAATTGGAAAAACATCAATTATTCATGGCTGAGTCGAGCTAATATAATAAAAATGACAATTTTACCTAAATTAAA
>CM053585.1:101230526-101255997 GCA_028646515.1 Pseudochirops corinnae | reverse complement strand
CGTCCGTGATTTTTAAAAAAAATCTCTGTGGGGCTCTGCTTCCAGAAGGAAAAGCTCTGTCCCAAATCGCTGGGGTCCTCCTGGCTGCTGTAGCTCTCAAGAAGAGGCTGGGAACTCTTCCTATTTACTTCCGGCTGACTGGATAGTGAAGACTCCAGAACCGAGGCCCAAGACCGCGATCCAGATCCAGGCCACTCAACACGAGAGCTCTTGGCCTGAGAACAATCACTCAGTCCCCGTGCCATCTGCAGGCCATGGGCGGGGAGCTACAATGTGCAGGCGGGTGCAAAACCTCTGCCTTTTGCTTTTCCGCTCTGGAGACCTTTCGGCCAGACTGCTTATCTCCCCCTTTCGCAATCCCCACTGTAGCTGGTGCTAATCCACTCACCTGAGAGGCTCCTCTTCTGCTCCAGTCTAGACGCCCCCAGGGCATAGCCGCAGCTTCAGCCCAGGCTGGTTTCGGTTCCCAGTGCTGATATGGTTCCTTGTAGCCGAGCTGACTTTAGTGGGAAGTATCTTTGTGTGCGTTTTAGAGTTCTAGGATTGGTTTAGAGTCCTATTTTATGGGTATTTTGGGGTGGCTATGTGAGAGCTGCAATATGTTGCTGCTGCTATGCTGCCATCTTGGCTCCTGAAAGTCCATATTTCTAATGTCTTATTTTGACATAGAATAGACTTTGGCTTCTTTAAGGCTTAGCTACTCACATATAAATTCTGGCTGGTTCTACCAAGCTGGAAAGTTTTCAAATAGGACCTGGTAATGTATGTCAGCCACCTGAAGACTAATTAAGTGAATTTTGGAGAGGTTTATCATCATCATTATCATTATTTTTGTAGAGTGATGAATGTTTAGGCAGAAATCATTAAGAGAGATCATGTAGTAGGTAGAGGTTAAAACTCATATAGATGGTAAGAATACCCACATCAAAAAATGTCAAAGATGATTGCAGTAAATGAAATATTGAAATACACATTCATACATCTAAATATCTTGTGCTTGAGCACCGAAAAATGACAGTCAACTGAAGACTAGTGAAGCTAAATTTGGAGAGCCTTATCACTATGTTTCTATGGGAGTAATGAATGTTTAACCTTAAATCCCACTGGAAGACTACAGTAGGTCATAAAGAGGTGGAAATGTCACTTTTTCAGTGAGATACCTGAGCAGAATAAAAAATAAAGATAAAGTTTGATGTAGCAATTTACACAGTCAAAACAAAGCAAACAAGAAAAAAGAGGAAAAGAAAAACAAAAATAGATAAAGAATGGCTGCACCTTGCTCATCTTACAATATGCATTGGGATGGGCAGCTTGCTGATTTAAGTCATGAAAAAAAAACATATCTTGGACAACCATTGCAGATAAACGATGAGCTACACAAAAAATTATGCAAGTGTAAGAGAGTGTCCTTTTTTCACTTAGGGAAATGGTCAACATTTTAAAATGATTTCTGACTGAAGAATGTAAATCGTATCTATTCTAGAGCATTTATCTATTTATCATCAATAAATTCTCTCATAATTCCAAATAGCAACAAACCATGGAATTCAAGTATCTTAGAAAAACCACAATAATGAGAGCCATAAACAACAATAGAAAAAATGAATGTCAATAAGCTGAAGATTATCAGCATGAAGACCTATACACAATGCTGCTAATGATGAAGACCAGGAATGTTGTATCTGCTTGGAGTCCTTCAAATTTAACCATAGGATCATGGATCTATAGCTCAGACAGTCTGAGGGAAGAATTCATTTAATTGAACTTTTTAATTTTGCAGATTAACAAACTCAGAGCCAGAAAAGTTAAGTTACTTTCCAAAGATTGCACAGGTATTAAGTGGCAGGTTTGGGAACTGAACCCTCATGCACCACATTGTACTTTAAAGCAAGGAAGAGAGAGGGAGGGAGGAAAGAAGGGAGAGAGACAGACAAAGACAGAGAGACAGAGAGAGAAAGAGACAGAGATACATAGATATACAGACAGAGAGATAGAGAAAAAGAGACAAAGAGAAAGCTAGAGCTAGATAGAGATATAGAATGGTTTTCCTCCTTCTTATCTGACCACTCCCTCTAGGTCACCTTTGTTGGATCTTCACCCAAGTCACTTTTGCCAACAATAAGTATCCTATGTAGCTCTGCTCGGGACCTGCTTTTCTTTTTTCCTCTATACTATTTCACTAGGTGATCTTATCAACTCACATGGATTCAATTATTATCTCTATGCTTATGATTCTCAAATGTGCTTATCTTACTCTAATACCTCTGCTGACCTCCCATCTTACATTTCCAACTATCTGTTGAGCATCTCAAACTAGATGTCTTGTAGTCATCTTAAACTGAATATGGCCACAATTGAATCTGTCATTTCCTTCCAAATTTCCTCCTTTTTTCTAACTGCCTTATTTCTGTTGATGATATTACTATCATCACAGCTACCCAGGCTCATACCTTGCTATCACCTTGATTCCTCACTCTCTCACTCTCACCCCATCTCTTATATCTAATCTGTTGTCAAGGCCTGTTGATTTTACCTTATTAATATATCTCACATATTCCCCTTCTCTCTTCTGACGCTGTCACCACTTTGATATAGGCACTTATCACTTGACTCATGGACTATTAAAAAAAGCCTACTTGTCAGTGTCCCTGTCACAAGTTTCTCCCTATTCCAGTTCATCTTCCACACAGGGTTAAAGTGATCTTTCTAGCTAATATGATTGACAATTTGAACTCCTTCTTCCACACATATACCTCAGTAAACTCCTATAACTTGTTATCACATCCAGAATAGAATATAAAATCCTATGTTTGGCATTCAAAGTCAGTACTGCGCCACGCCTATCACACTTTTCTTAAGTTTTATAACTCCCCTGGCATATTCCATGATCCAGTAATACTGGTCTCCTTGTTTTTCCTTGAAATCATTCCATCCCCTAAAGTGGGTATTCACTCTGGCTGTTCCCCATACCTGGAATGCTATCCATCCTCACCCTTGCCTCCTGGCTCCCCTGGTTTCTTTCAAGTTCCAACTATAATCCAACTTTCTACAAGAAACCTTTCCTAATATCCCTTAGTTTTAGTCCCTTCCCTCTGAGTATGTATCCAAATTAGCCTGGGTTTATCTTTTTTTTGCATAGTTATTTGCATATTATTTCCCCCTTTAGACTGATAGGTCCTTGAGAAAAGAACAGCCTTATACTTTTCCTTGTATGTTGCTAATTAACATAGTGCCTGGGTGCTAAGTAGGCACTTAATAAGTGATTGTGAATTGACTGATGGATAGAGAAAGTAGAGGACTAGAGTGCAGGTCATGGTATAAACTTACAATAGGTATAGGAAAAATAAGATATAGAGAAATAAGGAAGAATAGGAGGAAATGGTCAGAGAAAGGCATGTTAGAATGCTTTCTGGAAATGTGTGTGTGTTTGTGAGTGAGCTTTCACATATAAAAAGAAATTAAATGCAAATGATGTGAGATAGAGGATATAAATGAATAAAATAAGTGAAAAATCATTAATTATTTTACTACTTGCCAATTATTCAACTAAGCAGCGAACACATACATAAAAGTAGGACAAGTTTACCTACAGGGAGCTTACATTCTAATAGGAAAGAAAATATATAGTAGAGTGCTGCTGTAGGGCAAAAGCTAAAGCCCAGTGGAGTCTCTATTAACTTGTAGTTCATGTGACAAAGCTTGAAAATCTAGACATGATCACAATAGGATAGATGTTAAGTGCTAGACTTTCAGAAAGTTAAAATTATTATTTTACCTTGGGGTACCCATGGAAGGCACAGGTTGACATTCTTCCATTTGAATCTATAACTGATCAAAATATATATATATATAAACATGTTTGGCTATGGATAAGGTAAAACAAAGATGGAGGTCATGAGAATTAAGAAGGTAGATAAACTGGGAATCTTAGCATGAATATTGAAGCAGTGAAGTATGAAATCAGGGTGAAGAGGAAGCCTATTTTGCTATTTTGAGAAAGGAAGGGAAACTTGGGCCTTGTGGATGACTACAACATCAGTGTTTCAGAATAGGGTGATATAGATCAATGTAATGAAACACAAAGGTGAATAAGTAGCTGAGTGTGATGACAGATGCTTGCAAATTATATATAAGTGATGGTGAAGAACAAGGAAAATACATACTCCTTTTCCTGCCACATTTTGTGAGAGGGTGCTGAAAGGGTAAACAAGAATTATAATATTTTCATGTAGAGCCAGTTTTCTCTAATCCAAGATGTATGGGGTAGGAAAAGAAGCTGGTTGTAGTTGCAAGAAATAGAGTTATAAATCTAAACCATTATGGAGAGTAAGGAGAAATTGTGCAATGCCTTGCTCTGAGATTGTGGTGTTTTTATATATCTCTGAATCACGTGACTGCTATCTGTATTCTAAGGGTAGATTATTTTCTTCTTATAGAAGAATGTGAAGAGCCTCATATGATATCGCTCCAGCTTCAGGTTATTAGGAAGAATTAAGAGTTCCTGAGAGAAAAAGAAATAAGGATTCAATGGGAAAGAAAAGGATTTGTTGAAGATGTTAAGGATGAGAGGTGAGACTTATCGGGAGGATGGTGAATGGAAGAGAGTTACAAAGATGAAAAGGGAGGAAAAGAACAGCTGTATTAGAGAACTTAAAAAAAAATAAGATTTGGGATTCTTCCTGAAGTGATAAGAGCTGAACTCTTCATGATGAAACTGCTTGTCCTTCCAAGCATGACATAATAGAATCAAGGAAGCTATCAGGTGAGAGGTAATTGAGTTAGAGGCAGGGGTCAAATGAATAATAACAGGAGTTGCTTATCCAGCTATTACTATTTATCAAGAAGATAACAATAAAAGAGGTGTCTGGATTTTTTTTTTCTCTGTGTATGTGTGTGTGTGTGTGTGTGTGTGTGTGTGTGTGGCCAGGGAAGGGGGGAATGGGGGTGGGAGACAAACATCCAAGACATAAAAGAGACCATTTTAAGACTCTGATAAGTCTTTTTTGATAAAACAAACAAAAAAAAAGTATGACAATGACCCATTTCTGGCACTTCACAGGAGCACAAAGGACAATTATAAGAGGAACATAAAAGGTATTGCTAGTAATTGTGAATTCTTAGGTAAGAAAAACCATAGGGGCATAGGTGTGTGTATGTTTTCATCACTGACAATTGAAGACAAGATGCAGAAGAGAAAAAATAATTCTGGGAATGAACAGCTGGCTAAGAAGGTGGTGCCTAAGAATGAGATGAATATAGATATTTATATCACAGTTTAAAATACGGAGTTGACAGATTCCTGGCAATAGATTGAATATACCTAATAAAGTCCAGTAAGACTGTATTTGTCAGGTGTCTTGTTAATCTATTAAAAGGACATAAATTAAAAAAATAGAGAGAGGTAGAATACTACTTATGCATATCCCCAATTTATATAGCATATATAAATATATTATGTATAGTATCTATAGTAACCCCAAAAAAGGGGGGATAGCAGTAAGACACCCAGACATTCATAAGACACAAAATCAAAGAAAAAGCAAGTAGCAAAAAAAAATATGACCTTAAATGTCTAAACACCAATGTCTAAATTTAAATCAATGAATGAGAAAATAAAGCTAGTGCTCTTAAAGCAAAATTTCAATTGGACTTTATTTGTAGTATTTTAATTGATTAGGTGAAACTCTTGACAGAACTATGATTTTGGATCAGTATACCTTATAGAGGCAGTATGGTAGCCTTGTATATTAAGAAGATTTATCTGTGTGAAAGATACAGGGGCCATAGAGAAAGAAGAATGGTGGAGAGTATTTAAGTTAAGGTCAAATTGAGGGAGAAAGAGAAACGATTTTGTCTTTGGCTTATACTGCAGACAACTTGGAAAGAAAGAGGAAATTAAAAAAGAATTTGGAAAACAAATCATAAGCTTGCCTCAGTGGCATGATAAATTATTAACGTGCTTTTGAATTATCCAGACTTTGCTGGAAATTTCTACCAAAAGTAGCACTTATTAATATTTTTAACATTAGTGATGATTTAATCCTTCTAAAGGTATTGGAGCCAACAAAGGAGAATTGTATTCTGAATATGATTTTCACTAACAAAAGGTAACCAATGACAAGAGTGGAAATTATGAGAATGTTGAGGGAAAATTAGCTTTCTAAGTACAAAATGGGATAGTCATGGTTAGACAGCTATTGTCTTGAAAAAGATCTAGTTTTACTGGACTAAAAGTGCAATATGACATAGCAGTATCATGAGGCAGATGAAAAGGTAATTGGATTTTGGATTGCATTAATTCTGGCAAAGCTACAAAAACAGGGATTTGACAATCCCAGTGTACCACCATATCTCATCTAGAATGTAGTGGTTACCACTAGGAATCTCAGTTTAATAAGAACAGTGATAAACTGGAGAACATTCAAAGGACCGTGAACAGAATTGGGAAGAACCTTGAACCCATGACATTATCGTAGCTTGAAGGTACAGGATATGTTTGGGCTGGAGGGGGAAAAAAGACTCCAATAGAATAATAGTTGTCTTTAAATAATATCCCAAAATTATTAGTGTGACTTTAACCCTAAAGACCATGCAGACTTTGGGCACACCATGTGTCTTCCCCTCCCCACCCCACACTTAATAGTATTTTATTTTTTCCAATTTCATGTAAAGATAGTTTTCAATAATTGCATTTATAAGTTACGAGTTCCAATTTTTTCTCTCTCCTTCCCTCCCCTTTCCCTTCCACAAGACAGAAAGCAATCTAATATAGCTTATATATGTACAATCGTATTAAACATATTTACACATTAGTCATGTTGTGAAAGAAGAATCATAACTAAAAGGAAAAACCATGGGAAACAAAAAAAACAACAATAAGCAGAAAAATAGCATGCTTTAATCTGCATTCAGACTCCATAGTTTTTTTCTCTGAATGTCGATAACATTATCTGTCATGAATCTTTTGCAATTGTCTTATATTATTGTATAGCTGAGAAGATCTAAGTCAAAGTTGATCAATGTTGCTGTTACTGTGTACAATGTTCTCCTGGTTCTGCTTACTTCACTCAGCATTTATTCATGTAAGTCTTTCCAGTTGTTTTGTTTTTGTTTTTGTTTTTTTCCTGAAACCTGCCTGTTCATCATTTCTTATAGCACATTAGTATTCCATTCCATTCATATATTACAACTGGTTCAGCCATACCCCAGCTGATAGGCATCCTTTCATCCCCTCAATTTCCAATTCTTGGCCACTACAAAAGAGCTACTGCAAGTATTTTTGTTTATGTGGGTCTTTTTCAATTTTTTATCTTCTCTTTGGGATACAGATCTAGTAGCAGTATTGCTAGATTAAAGGGTAAGCACAGTTTTCTAGTCCTTTTGGCATAGCTCCAAATTGTTTTCCAGAATGGCTGGGTCACTTCAAAACCCCACCAACAATGTATTAGTACCTTGTGTCTTAAGTACTGTCATGTGAAGGAGAGATTAAACTTGTTCTCTTTGTCCCCATAAGAAGAATCAGGATCATTGGGTAAAAGTTTCAAAGAGGCACATTTAGGTCTAGTTTCTAAGAGAACAACAAAAAGAAAAAAAGCTAAAAGCCTCAAATACCCCATAATATTCTTAAGAATTAGAGAAGTTGCAGACATTATAAAATATTTGGGAATCCACCTGCCAAAACAAATCCAAGACCTATATGAACAAAATTATAAAACATTTTTCATACAAATAATGTCAGATCTAAATAATTGGAAAAAACAGGAGTTAGTCATGGCTAGGTCAAACTAATATAATAAAAAAGACAATTTTACCTAAATTAATTTACATATTTATTGCCATACCAATCAATCTACCAAAAATTATTTTATAGAGCTAGAAAAAATAGTAACAAATTTCATTTGGAAGAACAAAAGGTCCAGAATATCAAGGGCATTAATGAAAAGAAATACTAGGGAAGGTGGCCTAGCCATACCAGATTTTAAACTGTATTATGAAGCTGCAGTCATCAAAACTACTTGGTACTGGCTGAGGAATAGAGTAGTGGAACAATGGAATTGATTAGGAACATGATACAGAGCAGTCAATGACTCTAGTAATCTCCTGTTTGATAAACAGAAAGACCCAAGCTTTTGGGATAAGAACTCACTATTTGACAAAAACTCCTGGGAAAACTGGAAAATAGTATGGCAAAAATTGGTCATAGACCAGTATCTTACACCATATACCAAAATCAAGTCTAACTGGGGGCATGATCTAGGTATAAAGGCTGATACTGTAAGCAATCTGGGAGAGCAAGGAATACTTTACCTATCAGATTTATGGAAAAGGGAAGGTTGTATGACCAAACAAAAATTAGAGAGTATTATGAAATGCATAATTGATAATTTTAATTAAATGAAATTGAGAAGTTTGTACACAAATAAATCAAATGTCACCAAGATTAAGAGGGAAGTGGAAAATTGGAAAGAATTTTTACAACCACTGTCTCTGATAAAGGCCTTATTTCTAATACATACAGAGAACTGAGTCAAATCTATAAGAATACAAGTCATTCCCCAATTGATAAACGATCAAAGGATATGAACAGGTAGTTTTCAGAGGAAGAAATTAAAGATATCTATAAGCACATAAAAATGCCCTAAATCACTATTGATTAGAGAAATGCAAATCAAAACAACTCTGAGGTACCTCATCTCACTGGTAAGATTGGCTAAGATGACAGAACAGGAAAATGATAAATGTGGGAGAGGATATGAAAAAAATCGGAACACTAATGCATTGTTGGTGGAGTTGTGAAATCATTCAACCATTCTGGAGAGCAATGTGGAACTATGCCTCAAAGTCTTTTTAAAAACTGCATGCCATTTGACCCGGCAATACCATTTCTAGGGATGTATCCCAAAGAGATTATAGAAGTGGGAAAAGGACCTGTATGTACAAAAATACTTATAGCAGCTCTTTTGGTGGTTGGGAAGAACTGGAAATCAAGGGGAGGCCCATCAATTGAGGAATGACTAAACAAGTTGTGTTATGAATGTAACAGAATACTATTGTGCTATAAGAAATGAGGAGCAGACAGATTTCATAATATCCTGGAGAGACTTATCTAAACTGATGCTGAGTGAAGAGAGCAGAACTAGGTGAACTTTCTACATAATTACAGACACATCCTATGTGTGATGACTAACTTTGTTAGACTGAACTCCTCTCAGCAACCTCCTCTCAGGTTAGAAGACACCTACAAAAGACTCATGGAGAACAGGGATATTCACATCCTGAGAAAGAACTACAGAGTCTGAATGCAGACTGAAGCAAACTACTTGCTCTTTCTCTCCTTTTTTGTTTTGTTTCCATCTTTCTCATTTTTCACTACATTGGTTATAATCCTTCTTTACAACCTGACTAATGTTTAATGTGAAGTTATTTGTAGATCCTATGTTTGATTACATTTGATTACATGTCTCCATGGTGTGGGGAGGGTGAAGGAGAAGGAGGGGGAGAAATTTGAAAATCTAGGATTTTGGAACTGAATTTTGTAAACTGAAAGTAAATAAATAAATTTTAAAAAAAGGAATTAGAGTAGTTACAAAGTCAAAGGGCCTGCCTCTAAAGGTGGTGTATTTTCCTTCCTTAAAGGTCTTCAAGCAAAGTTTGGTCAATTAATTGGTAGTTATGTTATTATGGGAGAACTGTCTTTATGTACAGATTAGAATAAATGACTGTAGAAATCCCTTGTGATTTCAGATCCTGAGATATGAAGGTATTTTTAATAATAAATGTGTGGTCTTAAGGACACAGTGAGAGAGAAGGACAAACCAGAATAGAGATTCATAAGGAGCAGAACTGAGATGAATTGGGAGTAATAATATAGAGTAATGACAGTAGGGGATAGGAGTTTAATTTTTGCCTATGCAGTTGATGACTATGAATTGTAGCAATGAGAAGGGAAAGGAAGGAAATCAAGGTATATTGCCCTTGGGAAGAAGGATCATGTAGCTGATGCTTACAATCTTAAAAATTTAATGATGAAGTAGTATAGTCTTAGTTTTTCCTTTAACAAAATTAGGGAAGAGGGGACTATGCATACCCTTCTTAATCAGTATCAGGGCATTAGTTCCTCAGGTTCTTGACTGAATTATCCCAAGATGGCACAGTATGATGCATAGTGGGAAATTTCCCTGCACATGTTAGAGTCCCATATGGTCCAGTGTTTGAGGCACTACTCCCATATGATATCATGTTGGGAATGAAATGGAATAAAATTAGAGTTTAAGATGTATCAAGCATGATATTAAGTGTGGAGATTGAGATAATTAATTAACATAACTGCTATTTTCAAAGAGTTAAAATTCACATTCTAATTGAAGGAAAAAAAACACATAAAGGATACTTTATGTTTATGTTTAATTCAGGACAGATAAAAAATCCTGATAGTAGATAGGTAAAAAATTATCATGACAGATAACAAAGCTGAAATTTTCTTAGGGAACATTGACAAAGAAAATGTTTGATCCCTCACCAAAACTGTACTGGATTTAATAGTTAGAGTAGCATGACCTCTGGTATACACTCAGCAGAGGAAGGGATCTCTGCTCTTGGCTGTTGATATTGTGCTCCACCTGGGGAATTGGCAACGAGGTAGTAAGAGTTGATTAAAGAAAGTGAGAGATACAGTATTTGAACCCTCCAAGACTGTAGAAGGCTGGGGACTTGTTGCTTTTTCCATATGCTTCAATGTAACAGGATGGAATATGCTATCTGTACATACATGGCACTAACTTTGAGATCTAGATACTGGGCTGTTGGAGGTGACAAAGCCTTTTGATGACAGGGATGAGCAGATTCAACTTCTACATAGTTTTAAATGGAGGAACTTTCCAAATCACTCTTCTGGAGCTGGTTAAGCAAGAGATTTGGTGGCAATGGAGATTCCTACATAGTGGGGGCTTGATGGTTATGAAAGACTGTATTTTTGATGCTGTGACTCAAAACAGAGTAGCAGTAGACTCCAGCACATCTGGTACCAAAGGCCATTGGGATATTCAATCCCAAAACAGTCTTGGGCTAGAGTATACATACTCTCTCAAGTAAAAATAAACAAAGAAATAAACAAATAAACCTTTCCTTCACTTTTGTTCCTTTTTGTCTCTGAATGGATATAACTTCCAAGTCATGTAGCACAGCTGGTTAAATATGGGCAGAATAATATAAGAGAAGGCAAATGATTCACAGGAGAAAATAACTCCCCCAAAGTACTAGAAAACAAAAGTTCGGGTACAGACAGCTATACACAAGTGTTTGAAGTATTATTAATATATAAAGTAAAAAAGAGATGCTATTTTTCTTTTGGGACTATGTCTCTGACTTCATTGGTGTTAGGAATCTTTTTTTAATAAATTGACTACTAATGCAGGTTAAAAAACGTATATTTTTATGTTGGCAGGGCTTGAGGCATTTAGAAGTTAAGTGATTTCTCCATGGTCACACAGTATTCATTAAAGGCAGAATTTTAAGCCATTTTCTTTATCCTGAGACCATCACCATATCTATTATACCCTATCAACTACATCAAATAGGCAAATTTGATTTCATATATATCAGTGAGATTTAGTTAAAAGAAATTTCTAAACCATGAATGGCTATCTATATCTGTGAGCTATTTTAATTACGTATACACATATATGCATATATATACATATATGTATGTATGTATGTATGTGTTTACATATTTATATAAATGCAAAACAAATAGTTGGAGTATATAAAGCATCCTGGGCATATGTGTGTGTGTGAATATATATGTATTTTAATATACATGCACATGACTGCTAAATCTCAACTGGGCTTAAAACTTTCTATCTCACTTAGGTTTATAATTACACATTCACTAGACTTACATTTCTAATCCCAAATCCTAACAAACACACAAACACCAATTCTAAGATTTAGCCATCTTTTTTCTTTGATTGGTGATTCTCTGCTGAGAGAAAAACCTCCCATTTCTAAATAGAATAGTGCCGAGGGGTATCCAATCCGTTGTATTTACTATCCCTTCCTGTACTATGGTTCTAAATGCATCCAGACACTTTCTAAGGAGAAAGTGTTTTAACTACTGAAGCAGGCTCTGTGAGTGAAAGGAGCATACCCAACCCCACAAGGCTCCATTTATCAAATTCACTTCACCAATGGACCTTGCATGACATGACACTCTAGTGCCAAATGCTTCTAGTCAGGTAGTGTTGGCAGGTTATAGTCAACTCTGAAAAAAGGCTTGTGGGACTTCCTGGAATGCAAGGGAAACTGGAACTTAAGGCTCCTCCCTTATGGCTGAGGTTCTTGGAGGAAGCTTCCCACATGTTTCAGAGAGATGAATGGTTCTTCAATGTCTTTCTTGGGTATAGTTCAGAAAGCTTATTCGTCCCTTTCCTTCCATTTTCTTTCTTTAACTCACATGTGTTGAGTCCCACTGATTCCTTCCTTGTACAATGCCCCATTAAGGGTGACTCCTGGGTTACCATCAGTAGTACCTCACTCAGAGCCTACCCCAAATTTCTAATCAACTTCAACAATGAAAAATGTAGCAGCCAGGGTACGGTCACTTGAGGAATATCTCAGATCTTACAATTTGTGTTTTCGTCTTCAATTTCTCATGCTTCCTACAGCTTTAAGAGACTTATTTACCAAGAGCACTGCCAACCTTCTTCTGATATTCCTTGCTCCACACCTTACTCCAATGGCAATCAACATATATTAGACTTTGTAATCTAGAGCCAGAATCCCTGAAGAAACACTCTTCTGGTAGAAAGTTATGTTATAGATTATTTTTTTCTCTGAATTAGGATACACATTGGTAGAGCAAAGACTAACTTCACAAGAGAAGCTTCTGATAATGGCAAGGGATAAAAAACAAGAGAGTTGACATAGATCAAACATCAAGTGTTCAGTCAGTCAACCTTATAAAGAAAATGCTTTGTTAACAGTGAAGCTAGAAGAACATTTTGTGTCTGACTTTTTAATACTTGGTTACTCTTCACTCAACTCAAACTCTGCTTCCCCTGTTCGAAACAGGAGTTTCTTTTCCTCTTTCCACCCACAGTTATGGCTTTTCCTAATCATTGTTATGTTTTAGCCATGTCTGATAAGACCTACCTCATACAGTCATTTTGGAGGAAAATGCCAAGTAAATCTTAATATTTTGTGTAAATGTGAGTTGTTATTTACAGTTTATTTTTTTTTATGAAATGGTTATTTTTTTCTTTTAATTATTTAATTAATTCTTAATTAAATTCTTTATTTTTTTTTGAAGGGGGGAGGCAGGGCAGTTGGGGTTAAGTGACTTGCCCAAGGTCAAACGGCTAGTAAGTGTTAAGTGTCTGAGTTCGGATTTGAACTCAGGAGCTCCTGACTCCAGGGCCGGGGCTCTATTCACTGCGCCACCTAGCCGCCCCGTTATTTACAGTTTATAAATAGTAATTTACAATTACTATGTGTATTACAGTTTGTAGTATTAATATTATTAAATAATAATTGGAGACCTCCCCACTCAATTAAGTCTCCAGTTAGCTCACCTAAATTTTAGTTCATGTGTGATTCAACATCCTCTCTAACCATTGCTAATGATCTCCCTTTGCTTTGTATGCTTTTATCAATAAAGCAGGAATTCACAATTTACTACAAAGACATTTCGTGAATTAACTACATAATAAAAAATCAGAACACCCCCCCCCAAGAAAATCAGTTCTCTATTCCACCAATATATATACTCTCTCTGAAGAGTGGACTTTCACAGCAAGCATACATGCATAGTAATCATGTATATGTCTATATTTATGTATATATTAATATATATAGATATGTATGTATGAAAAACACAGGTCCAGCAGAAGTGGAGGGGCATATAAATACAATATACAAATGATGAGGTTATACTCATAGTATAAGTATATAGCAGAGTACATGTAAACTAGTCATTCAATGCTGTGCAACTGCCAGTGCCTTCTGGTTATGTCAACAGCCTCTATTGAACCTGTTATTGACCTCACATATCCTTTCCAGAATACTTTCTCAGTTGTTATTCTAAGAAGGGGAGCTCTGCTCCCAATCCAGTAGAGATCATGTCTATGACCTAGCTACTTCATAACTTTTGTTAGTTTCTTGATCACTTAACATTCTGCCTATTAGATATGCTGTGGTTCATGAAACCCTGAAAGTGGTATTAAAATGTTCCTTAAGCTGTTCTTTTTATGCTTTGGAAAGTTTTGTGATTAATGAACCTTACCCTTTTAAGGGGATAGCTACATAATATCCTTACCTGATATACTATCTTTGGGGTAACCTGGTACTCTGGGCAGTGAGATACAGCGAAAGGAGATCTGGGTATGGAGTCAGAGGACCTAGATTCAAATTTCATTTCTGCTATTTTCTAACTCTATGGCTATGACCAAATCACTTTCCATTTCCCAAACTCAGTTAACACATCTGTAAAGAGACAGGGATTAGCTGAGATTCTATCTCTATTCTCTAGGATCCTCTGACCCTCCAACTACTGCAGGTGTTATGACTAGTAAGCCTCTCCCTTACAACAGAAATATATAGTTCTTTTCAGTCAGTCCTCTTGGCCAATGGTTGTGAAAGACTTGTTAGCTTTCCTTTGTCAAAGTTCTTACTTAATGGATAAGAACTTCTTCCTCTTAGCCAGATTTCACTTGAAATTGAAAAAGATTAGATCAAGAAAATGTTTGCTTTTTGCTCTTTCTTGAGATTCTTCTGATTAACCCTTTCTCAAACCCTGCTGATTTACTTTTCCACCCTCTGAACTATTTTGATTGTGTGTATGTGTATGTATATATACATACATTCGTATATTTGTATACATACATACACACATACATACATAAAACACACATAATTCTAGTATATAATCTTTGGCTAGGAACATATCACTAGGACTTTGTATTCTCAAAACTAAAAAAAAAAGACAACAGAGTGAAACTGTGGTGAAGAAGTAGTTCTTAACCTATTTCCATAATATTTATCTGTTGTATGCATTTATGAAGGATCTGTGATGGTTAGATAATGTTGAAAAGGTTGGTGAAATTGTCTCATTCTACCACCCCCATCTCCAGCCTCATCACTAAAATTAGGGGAGTGAACAACTTCTAATGGTCCTCCCAACTTTGTTTCAATTCAGTGGTAATTTATTATGTACTTACAAGACTGTATTCTTGGATTTTGGAGAGTTGTAACTACACAGAGAGTGAAAACATTGTCAGAGTGGCACCACTAATCCATAACTCCCAAGAATTTCAGTGCTTGATTAATGTGACCTAAAGGCTTTTTTTCCTAATGTAAACTTATTTGGATGGCAATCTTCTCATTTACCATCAATCACAAACTAGGTAACTCAGGTATGGTAAATATTAATATTATATTTTATATTAGATACCTGGAAAAAACTCACTAATAGTAATTACTATTTGGGGGACTTCTTATACATCTTTACAGGTTCTACATAGATCTGGCCTGCTTAATAGAAATTCACATGAAAATTTGTCTTCAAACATAATCTTGAATCCTATGATATGGGTAGAACTAGAAGATAGTAGAGGTATCACAATAATAATAACAACAAAACCAACAATGATTATAATAGCTAGCATTTGTATAGGGCTTTAAGTTTGAAAAAATGCTTTAGAAATATTATCACATTTTAATCCTGCAACTACTTACAGAGGCATATACTGCTATTATTTCCATTTTATAGACAAGAAAATTGAGGCAGATAGAGAGGTTGAGGGAATTATTAAGGGCAATATAATTAGTAAGTGTCTGAGGCCGGAACTGAATTCATAATGGTCCTGACTCCAGCTCTAGTGCTCTACTATGGTGCCACTTAACTATTTCAATATTCTGATTCCACAAATGTAAAAATTAAGACTTAGAGAATATGAATTACTTGTCCAAGGTAACACATATTGCAAGTAGCAAATCCAAGATTTAGCTCTAGTGATCTGTCTCTAAGTAACTACAGTACTCATTCTACTATAATATGTTATCTTACAATTGTGTCTCACTGAAAGGATTCAAGATTTTTCCATTCTTCTTTAGTGTGGCCAACTCTTCTCTCCATTTTTTTTCTTTTTATGAACAGCTAATGAAACCTCTCACTGGTCTGATGAAGAAAGGTATCATGTGCCAGTCAGAAACAGAATAGGAAGAAGCCTTACTAACATTAGAAAGGGAAGTTCAAATAGCTATAATGAAACACCCAGCTCCATGGGAGACTGATGCTTTCAGAATTTTTGTTGGAGAGATGCTCACACACACACACACACACACACACACACACTCTTTTGGGACAACAGGGAAGTCTTAGACAGAGATTCTTTACTAGCTCACATATTCCTGGATCCTTTAAGTCTCTGAAAACTCTAGTCTGATTTACTCAGGGTCACTAGGGCCTGTTTTGGGTAAATAACTGTGAAGGCTATGGCTCCAAATTCCACCAATACAACACCCTAATTCTGGGGGCAGCTAGGTGGCACAGTGAATAGAACACTGGCCCTGGAGGTAGGAGACCTGAGTTCAAATCTGGCCTCAGATGCTTAACACAAAACTAGCCATGTGACCTTGGGCAAGTTACTTAACCCCAAGTACCTTACCTTCCCCCCTCCAAAAAGCAAAAAAAAAAAAAAAAAAAAGACAAAAGAACACTTTAATTCATAGATAATATAAGCTTTAAACCCAATAGCAAAAGCATCTACTTAAGACACAAAAATAAGGTGAATAACAAAAGCAAAGAAATCAATAGAGTCATTCTCTGTCCCCATGCACAAATGAGTTCAACCCTCATGCAGGCTTCTCCTAATTCCCACAAACTCCACCCCCTCTCAACTAGGGGGATGACACTGCAACTTGAGAAATCATGGCTTAATACTATGTTGAGTATTCAGTGCCATTTCCTTATGGAGTTCCATGGAAAGCTCTTATGATAGACTAAATAACTGTTAATTGTTTCATCTGGGCTCTATGGCAATAAGAATTTTTGACAGACTTTTAAAGTGTTCAGAAATGTCTTACTCACAAATATTCCATTTTTTCTCATCTTCACTGATGTTTCACTGCCATAACCATATATAAAAATTTCCCACTTTTCTCTGCTCAATTTTGGGGTTCAAGTAGCCATGCATTTTAATTATCTCATCTGCAACATCAAAAAGAGCCCTTGCCTAGTTATGTCACCACTTTGTAAACAGACATAAAATCTTCTGGGAAATAGACTCCAGGAAATTTCTCCCAATGAGAAATATTCTCTAGGCCTCAGGCAGCATGGGAAAAAAAGGATTTTACCCTTTTCTTCTTGATTATATCTGCTATACTTGCACCAGCCAGAAGAAACTATCCACTCAGAAGATTCTTGCCAATATCTTAACCATCTGGCATAGTATTTCACACAAAATTGGTCCTTAATAAATGTTTATTGAACTTAGTTAACAGAATTCACTTATACATGCCCATTCTCTCTGCCCCCCAATTGCTTCTCTAGTTACCATTTTGAGTACCTGGAGGCATCAAAGAAGATGCTGTCCTCTGTGAGCAAAGAAGAATTGCAGTAGCTGAAAATAAATGTGAGATGTGCAAATTTAAAGACATCTCCATTTCAAATGTTAAAATGGACTATTTGTGCCTGAGCTGTGGTAGCACCTACTGAGCTCATAGTGGTTTAATTAACCACTGTTTAACACACTATACTTTGCCTATGACATCATGATGTTGTTTTGGTCCTCTTCAAGTTTGAAGGACAACAAACTTCTTTTCCCATTTCAACCCCAATTCTGTGAATGCTTTTTGAGTAGGGGGTATAGGGGCTAAGCAGGGAAGCAGGATGAGTGTCAAGGATGGAATATAATTCTCATAATTTAACCAAGACAAAATATATTTGTTAAATTTCTAATGCACAAAACACTTTACTAACTACTAGGAAGAGGAAGGTAACAATATATATATGTGTGTGTATATATATGTGTGTACATATATATATATTCAACACCTACTACGTTACCAGCACTGTGCTAAACTCTTTACAAATATCTTATTTGATCCACAAAACCCATTTTACGTTTGAGGAAACTGAGGTAGAGAGATTACCTGACTTGCTCAGGGTCACACAGCTAGGTAGTATTTGAGGTCAAATTTGAACTCAAGTCTTCCTGATTTAAGGCCTAGCCCTCATTCCACTGTACCATGTAGCTGTCTAGAACAAAATAATTAACATATTTCCTGCCTTCATTGATTATGTATGCTTATGGAAAATTATAAATTATCTTTATAAAGCACATTGGAATTTAAAAGAGTTTTCCTCATAAACACCCTCTAACGTAATATAAACCTATTCTGCCCTATTTTTTATAGATTTGGAAGCTGGGTTTGAGAGAAGTGAAACCATTTGCCAATGATCACACCAATAAAAGTGAGAGGAAGTATGAAGTGATGACATGCTTTAAGATGTCTGGGTTTGATAGCTGAATGAAGGAAATGGGAAGAGCTCTGGACATGTAATCCAAAAACTGGCTTTCAGGTTCAGCTCTATCACTTTCTAACCATGTGGACATTAGTCAAGATTTGTACTTCCTATTTCAGAATGCTATTATAACAAAGTTACTTTCCAAACCATAAAGTTCTTTAGAATTCAGCTCTATCAACATGATTATCAGACACCATTATCCCTGCCATCTTCATTATTGCTACCACTAAGTCTTCTGAGTTTTATTTCAGTTTTCATCCTGAATTGTCTTTATTCAATGATGTGGGCTATTTTGAAAATTCAACAATTACAACTCAGTAAGTCCAATCCAGAGGAAAGAATGCTACTATACAAATAAGTCAGTTTTCCTGGAGATAATCCCTAACGATCAATTTAAAACAAAATAAATTACCAGTCAAAAACATAATGCAATGGGGGGGGAGGGGCGGGGGAGGAGTTCAGGTGGTGTGGTTTTTTAAAAATTCACTCATTAATTTGTTTATTTATTTGCTAATTTGGACTTCTAGAGCAGAAAAAAAGTATTATTTTTCTTGCCTTGCTTCTAAAATTGTCAATGGAAGAGACTGTACTTTTCCCTTGGCAAAAGAGCAAAACATATTCTGTAAAAGGAACTGAGAGCTCAGAGTCTGATCTTGTAGTTTGGGGATGCACACTTATTCTGCCCAGCACTGACTTGAAGAGACAATACCTAGAGGCATATAATAGAGGTATGCATGTTTTCTCAACTTTTTTTTTTTTTAATCTTCAATGCTCTACTAGACATAAAATGGGACATTTCTACAGAGCTTCCATCCTGGTGTCCTTTGCAAGGTGAGAACCCTGGGCTACCTGGTAAAGGAAATAAGACTCCCAGATATACAGTCACCTCATGGAAGAAGACACTGTAGGCAAATTTAGGTCATGATAGCATAGTTCCTTGGGAATAGAAACATGCTTTTGTTGTTGCAAAGATTTTTTTGTAGCACAGTTTTTTTTTTATTAACACTTGTTTAATCAATATTATTAAGCATGAGGATATTAAAAAAAAAGAATGAAGACGATTTCAATCCAAGATTCCATTAATAATCAAGTAGGTGAGTGTGTGGGAGTGATAATAGTTAAAATTTCTACCTTGTTTTAAGGTTTATAAAGTGTTCCATTTTCATTATTTCATTTGATCTTCATAACAACCCCATAAGAAGGTATTACAGCTATTATGGGCATTTTGAAAGTAAAACTAAATTAAATGACTCAGTCATTTTCACATAGCTGATAATTTGATGTGTATATGTAAGAATTAAATCTGAGCATCTCCTAACTCCAAGGTTAGTAATCTTTCCACTCTTTTAAACTGCTATGATTGGCATTTCTATTTCATTTTAATTCTTTCAAAATATGACAAGATGCTTTTACTATATAGTGTTGTTGTGAGGGTGCCCTTATACATTTTTCTGATGAGGAAACAGGGATTTGCTTAAGTTTACATGATCAGTAAGCATCAGAACAAAGAGCAAACCTAAGGACCCTTCCATTTAAATATATACCTTCCTTCTATGTTTTCATGAAACAAAATCTGGAGCATTGTATAGAACCCAGCACAATTGTATTAGAGTGGGGTGTTGACAGAAAAATGTATGGGAATCTGAAGATCTTCCCTGCCCCTAGATCCTTTCATAGGCTTAAGTGACTCTGAGAACCTTCCCTTATGTGAAAGTATACTCTGCCCCCTAATAGACTGAATGTGGTCACATGGAGCATGTGGCAGGAGGCTTGTTCTTCAGGAATGCCCACATCTTATTACTTTGTGATTGGGCAGTGGGTCAAGAGGGCTGTGACATTCTCTGATCCAGGAGAAGGCTATATATACCCTCATGTGAGTTTTTGCTTTGGGGCTCACTTTGGAAAGAGTTGTGTGATTTGGCCAGACAAGACTCTGGGAAGTCATTGAGCCCCCCAGCTTTGAAAACCCAGATGTTGGTGCTTCCCTCTCTGGTAACTAACTAGGTGTGGATATAATGGTTAGACAGCTGGAACCCCATCTGCTGTTCTGTTTCTTTGTCTGCTTGTAACTTCTGCTTGTAACTTGTGTTTGTATTCTCTGAAGTTCAGGGTGCTGACTTTTTCCCCTGAACTAGGTAAATGATATATGTTTGATTAAAGCACAATTGTTAATCCATATTGAATTGCTTTCCATTAGAAGAACAGATCTAAGAACCTGTGCTAGCAGCTATCCTGGGTATGCTAGGATGCTTGCTGATACAAGATGCAAGTGGAAAGAGAAGGTGAACATTTTCCCTAATCTCTGTTGGGATATGATAGAGAGAAAAGTGATATATTTATCTTCAAGATATTCAAAATTGTGGATTCAACTGAGTAAGACAGGTAGGAAGTGTTCTCACTGTCTCCTATTGAGATATCTTGCACCAAATGGCAAGGCTTTTGGAACAGTATATAAAACAGAATTTCAAATAGCTTTGGGGCTTCCGGTTCCTGAAGAAGAAAAGAATTATAACTTTGGTTCTTTAGGTAAAACCACAGAACTGTGCTGCTGACCTGCTATTTGAGAGCTCTAGACCTTGAAGGTAACTAGCACCTATTCAGGGAGTAAGAAGAAGTCAATGAAGATTTGAAGGAACCACAAAGCCTACCAGAAAAGGACAGCTGTGACAAAGTGACAATTGTCTGCCAGGAACAGGGATTTAGAAAGGAGTGAAAGGAAAAAGCAAATCCTGACTTTCCTTTTGACTGGATCCTAAACAGATCAGTATTGTGAGTTGGAGACAGTACATTGCTGGCTTGGTAGGGGAATGGGTCAGTAGCAAGGTAGTGAGGAATTACTCTTTAGGAGTTCAGATGATGAGCCATTCCTGTTAACATGGATCTTTAAATACAGATGGAGGAGAGCTAAATACTGACATTCCCAGGTTCTACTTCAGGTAAAGAATAGATAAGGAATGAATACAGGTGATAGGAGGGTGCTAGTTGACACAGGATATAGAGTACCAGGCCTGGAATCAGGAAGATCTGAGTTCTAATCTGGCCTCAGAAACTTACTGGCTATGTGACTCTGGGTAAATTACTTAACACTGCTTGCTTTGGTTTGCTCATCTACAAAATGAGCTGGAAAAGAGAATGGTAAAGCACTTCAGTATCTTTGCTAAGAAAACTCCAAATGGATCACAAAGGGTCAGACATGACTATATCAACTGAACAACAACAGCAAAAGAATGAAGAAAAAAAGTGAATGGCCCTGCAAGTATATTCAGGCTATTAAGGTCAGTAGGAAACCTCAGATACAATGGTTGTCTAATGTATCAAATATATCCCTTGTTGAAAGAGTTGAGAGATTTCTCTAAATCACTCTTTGATTCTACAAGTGTTAACTTTCTCCACTGAGACCATGAAGAATTTAATGCTTGCTGGTTTTTGTTTCTCTCTCTCTTTCTGCCTCTGTCTCTGTCTCTCTCTGTCTCTCTCTCTCTCTCACCCCAATAAGCACTCTTTCCACCTATGCATATCAGCAACTATTCAACAATTTACAATCCCAGAATCCCCTGAGAAATTCAATGCACTAACCTGGGTCCTGCATCCAATATGTGCCATAGAGAGGTTTTGAATCCAAGTCTTCCTGATTGTGAGGCTCCTTAGCTATCCACTACTCTACACTGTCTGTAATGTTCTCATGATAAATTATTATACTTTTATGTACATGTGTGAAAGAGAGCAATTCTAGACAAACAGGACTAGATTGAAATCTCAGTTCTACTATTTCTTAGCTATATGATCTTGAACAAATCCTCTCACCTCTACCAAAATCTTTCCTACCATATTAGAGTTGCCTAATTAACATATCAGGACTATCGAACAACTATGGCACTCTCCTTTTCTCCCTTTGTGGAGATTCCATTTTATTCTTTGTGTAAGTCACCTTATATGGCTAAATGTTGGCACTAATTCTATGTGACGGTGAAATATTCTGGTAGCTTCCCTCTTCCTACTGGAGTTGTTTCTGGTGAGCAGTATATGCTGAATAAATTTATATGCTTGACCTGCTTCTTGTCTCAGAAATTTTTGCTTCTTTGTACAGAAATTCAGTGCTGTTGACCTTTTTCTACAGTCATGATTATACACATTTCAGTCTTCTTTCTGACCAAGGAATAAAAGAGCTCATAAGACCTAACAAAAAAAAGCTATCCTCATTCAATTCAGTAAGTATTTATTTAGCACCAATTATTTGCAAGATATAGTACTAGGTGTTTGATTTGCAAAGACAGAACACAAAGGTAAAGAAGACTATATACCACACAGAAGAATAGATAATGAAATGAAAGCATGGAACAAGGCCATACTTTTATTTGTGATACAGAAGGCTCTCTCTGTTTGTCTCTGCCCCGCCCCCATTCTTCCATTTACATAATCTCTACAACTATAGGACAGTGGGTAAGCCTGGTCCACCTAGTACTGCATTGATAGAGGTCTGACTCTACATCCTTTTATTGGTAACCTCCAGCCAGCCTTAACAGAGGATAAAGCCCTAAGTAAAGCACCACCCTATTCTCCATTGCTACTGCCCGTTATTCCTATAGCTTCGGTTGCTGTGGCTTACTTAATGCTCTAATATACACCAAAACTCTTATGCATAATTTTGTTATTTTTCTCTTAACCAAGGAAGTCAGTGTTTTGTCAAACTCCAGGCCCCAAAGTGCACTTTGTAAAAAGCTTCCATTTTCCACATCATCATTTCTTTTCTGTCTTTTTTTCCCTTTTTTTTACACTGAAAAAAAAATCCTATAGGCATTTCAACTATTTTTTTTCCCATAAAATTCAAACATGTTACTAAGCTGATCATCTTGCATACTGTCTGAAACCAACATAATATCACAAACAACCTCTTGCTCAATCAAATTGTAACAATTGCTACAACACAATTACAGTTCTTAGAACAGCCAGTCAGGCCTATTGGCACTAATCCTAAAGTCTAGCTGTACAATGAGCACGTATATATTTGCTCTCATACTCTTTACTTTACATGCATGTTTGTTAAGTCATGAAAAGTATGAATTCATTTCATGATTTGAAATGAAGGTAGAAAGTTTTTGTTTGCATTTTAATTTTTCAATCAAGTGAAGTATCAGGCATTCTTAACCTGAGATTCATTCATTTTTATTTTTATTTTTTTAACATTTGACAAATGTATTTCAGTCAGTCAGTTGATCAATAAATATTTATTGAGAACTTTCTATATGGAAGAAATATGTTCTGCATTGAGAATTTTAAAAAAGAGAGAAAAAAGGCAATCATGGTCTTTGAGGAGCTCCCAATCTAATGGGAGAGACAGAAAGTAAACAAATAAGTACAAACAAGCTGCATGCATAGTCAATAAGAAATATTTAAAAAAGCTAAGGCACTTGAATTAAGGGAGATTGAGAAAACTTTCTTTGGAAAATTGGAATTTTAGTTGTGTCTTGAAAAAAGTTGAAGAGGGAGAGCATTCCAGGCCTAGAGTATAGCCAAAGAAAATGATTGGAGCTGAGAAATGGATGTCTTGTTAACAGATCAGCAAGGAGGTCAAAGTCACCATGTCAATGAGTATTTTATGGTAAAAAAAAAAAGACTGAAAAAGTAAGGGGGCTAGGTTATGGGTAACTCTGAATGCAATGGGAATTTTTATTTGCTCCATAGGCAAATCGCTTTGCCTAATGAATGGAGGATGGATAGGTGTGAAGAGATTAGAGGCAGGCAAACTCATTAGCAGGCTATTGCAATAGTCCAAGTCCAAGTGTGAGGTAATGGAGATCTGTAACAGAGTGGTGGCAGTATCAGAGGAGAGAAGACAATATATTTGAGAGATATTGCAAAGGTAAAATCAATAAACCTTTTCAACAGATAGGATATGTGGGGTGGTGGTGGTAAGAGAGGGTGAGGAAGTGAGGATAGTGCCTAGGTCATGAATCCAAGGAATTGGGAAAATGATATTGCCCCCCACGGTAATAGAGAAAATAGGAAATGGAAGGGGGTTTGAGGAAAAACATAATGAGTTCAGTTATCTTGGTATTATTTGATTCCTTTATAATCCTTTGCATTTTTTAATGCATTTCATTCTCATAAGGAATCCATAAGCTTCACCAGATTGTCAAATAAGTCTATTGCACAAAAAAAAAGTTAAGAACTCTCATGATAGAGACTTTTGGGTGGCAGAGCCAAGATGGCAGAATAGAAGCAGGAAAGTTCCACAGCTCCCACATAGCCACCTCAAATACCCATAAAATATGACTCTAAACACATTTTAGGGCTCCAGAACTCACAAAATTACAGAAACAAAACACATCTCACACTGAAAGCAGATCGGCAGGAAGGGCTCATTGCAGCTCTCTGGGAGCTGAGTCCAGCCCAGCTTGAAACCACAGCTTGGCCCTGGGGCAGCAAGGTTGAGCTGCAGCTGGAGCACTCAGGAGAGTGCATCACTGGCAGCTGTGGCAGCTTCCAGAACTATCAACCCATAAGAAACAAGGACAAAGTGAAATGTCAGTGGAAGTCAGCTAAATTTGGAGGAGAAAAGCAGTATGGCCAAACTGCTTCCAGGGCAAGTATGCAAGAGAAGCAGTGGCGCAGCAGCCACCTCCACATGGATGTTTCAGAAGCACCTAGCCTGCAGATTGCAAGGGGTCCAAAGGATCATTCAGAGGCTAAGTGCTCTTGCCTTAACCTGCCTGGATCTGGATTGTGGGCTTGGGTGATGGTCCTGGGGTACGTTTCCAGTGAGCCAAAGCTGATGGAGGCTGCAATGGCCTCCTAATAGCTCTGGCAGCTGTAAAAACTCCAGTAATTTGGGACAGAGCTTTCCACTCTGGAAGCAGAGTTCCACAGAGCTAAAAAGTCAAGTAACTGGCTGGCAACATGAGCAGGCAAAGGAAGCAAAGTAAGAATAGCAATCAAACTTTAGATTCC
>CM053585.1:101203938-101230026 GCA_028646515.1 Pseudochirops corinnae | reverse complement strand
ATCTCTGAAGGGTAAACAGAAAATGAAGTAGCTATCTTCTTGGTTGCTTAGAGACAATGTGGCATCTATATGTGCAGGTATGCATGATTCTAATGAACTCTTATGCAAAAATAGTAGATGTAGACATAGAAGTAACATCAGAATTATCTAGTTCATTCTCCTTCATTTTTTAAAGACTAGAAAAATAAGACCCAAGGAGTATTTCCTTAAGGTTACACAAGGTGTAACTGGTAGGTAGGGACAGAACTGAAAGCAGGCAGACTCTAAATCTATCATTTTTCCCATACCACTCTATCTCACCCAGGGTAGAATTCTGTACTTGTCCCAAAAAATACATTTATCAGTTTCCAATCTTTAACTGTAAATATTTTCCATAACTTCTTTCCCAGTTTTAATAAATTGTTTTATTTCGATATTTTAAGCATTTATCATTCCAATAGAATGAACATCTCATCTATTGATGTCAAACACAATTCATTCACAATATTGTCAAGGGTCTAAGTTGCTGTAGATATTCACTCCCTTTTCTCCAATTTTTTGGGGTCCTGATTTTCTTATCTAAAATATTCATTATCCTGAACTTATTCATTTGTGAAGAAAAGAAGCACAAACTAGACTAGAGCTTCCCAAACTCATTTGACCTACCACTCCCTTAAAAAATAAACAAAAAAACATGAGTAACCTCCTGGAAATCAACTTTCTTTAACCTTTTAATTTTTAAAAATTTTGTATAATTTCAGAAAATATACAAAATATTTTAAATGACATCTTAAATGTAGTAATTTATTGTAAATTTATGTTTTTCTCCCTGCCTTGAAATTTTGATGATGCAATATTTCATCATTTAACCATATAGTTTGTATTGTAAACAAATCATTACATACATGTATTCCTGCTGATGCATGTTAGACTTCCCAACGTGCATGACACACTGATTTGTCAGCGCTTGCTTGCTAAGACCTGTTAACAGACTTGACCATCAATCAATTACAACTTGCATTTTGTATGTTTATTTGGAAAATAATGTAATCAGTATGATTTTAACTGTTATGCAACAGATAAACCTTTTATCAATGGTCTTTCAAAATTTTATTATCTTTTCTTTTTTCCTTATACTTTCACTGCCCTCTTATTTTTATTCAATACCTCCCCCTACAATTGCACCTGAGGCTACTAGCACCCTCCTGGATCATTTCAGTGCCTCTGAGGGGAAGGTATCACCTACTTTGTGAATCTCTGCACTAAATCATGGCTGGCCTACAAGTAAATGTCTTTCTAGCTTGGTAAGACCTATCAAAGCTTGCCTTCTGCTTGTAACCTTCCAGAACCTAGAATTTTATTCCCATTACAGTGAGGGGCCGGAGGATTTCAACTTGAGAGTTTGAGTAACATAACCAGTAAAGCATGCCTGAACACAAAGCCCTCTAGAGGGCTCAGAGTCATCCTCTATCAAATGATACTGCTGATCTAGATGACACTGAATGTCTCGTCCAGTTCTAAGTCAATGCTTCTTATTGAGGAATGATCTCCCCGACCCCCAAAGAAAGATTGAATAAGTCTTATGCAATTCCTAAATGTACATAAGGACTCAGCATCTTGCACAGACTTACAGAGTTAGAAAGTACTAAAGGAAGAATTTTAACCTAAACTATCCTGACACAAAGTATAAGCCCTGCTTTACAGGGTTGTTGTGAATATCAAATGATATAATACATATACAGTGCTTTGGAAATCTTCAAAATTATATAAATGTTTATTATTATCATCATGATTATCATCATCATCATCATTTTCACCGCACATTATTTACTTCTTTAAATTTACTAAGGATTTAAATATGATGTCAGTTCATTCTCACAACAACCCTGTAATGTGGGTATAGGTATTATTATTATTGCCCTTCTATAAATTAGGAAACTAAATTTAGTATAAGTGACTTGTTGAAGTCCCAGTGAGATGACAGCTCTAGGAATCAAACCTGAAGCGCTGGAGTAGGAATCAGATGAATAAGTTAAAACCAAACATCATGCACTCAGGAGTTGTGTGATACTAGTCAAGACTTGACTTCTCTGGTCCACAGATTTTTAACCTTTAAAATGAAAGATTAGGATTCAATGACTTTGCAGGTTACTTGCAGCTCTAGATCTATGATCCTATGATGTTATGAGCCTATGATTTTCTGATTTTTACATTCAACACTCTTATCACTATCTCACTGCAGCCTTTAGTTTTTGCCTTTCTATTGAAAGGAGCTCAATGTGTTATTCCTACACAGGACAGACTTATTTTCCCTTCCTTTACTCATCTGGAGAGTTTGAAGGGATATAGTCAGGCCTCTCCATTCATTCTGTCAGGATAATGTCTTCACTGAGAGACTGTATACATTCTAGAGATATCACTGTTTGTTGCCTTACTCACTGGAATAGCTTACTACTCTATCATACCCTTTCAATATAACTCCTCACCTCCACCCCTAATACTGAAAAGATATTTATCTGAATCCTCTGGATTTTTGCAGAAGACAGTTTCCACTTTTTGATAGAACTTTATCTTTTCTACTTTATTTGATGATGTCCAATAATTGATATCTTACATTTATATGATGCTTTAAAGATTATAAAATACTTCACTAACAACAACTTTATGAACTAACTTAGCTAGTTAATATTATTTTAATATGATTATCTTCATTTAACCCATGACAAAACCAAGGCTTTGTGAGGTTGTAGTTTCTTCATACACGTCTTATCCATTAAATTGTGAGCTTTTGGAGGGTGAGAATTTTTTTTTTTTGCTTCTTTTATGTATCCTCAGAATTTTTTTTTTTTTTTGCTTTTTGGAGCGGGGAAGGCAGGGCAGTTGGGGTTAAGTGACTTGCCCAAGGTCACACAGCTAGCAAGTGTGAAGTGTCTGAGGCCAGGTTGGAACATATCCTCAGAATTTAATATGGTACCTCACAAATAAAGTTGCTTAATAAATGTCTGTTGACTTTAATTGACATCCTGTATCACTATCCCTACTCTTTTCACTGACTTTCTTATTTTCTTGCAATCACCTTGCAAAATTTATACCCATCCCTATTGACTATGTGTGTTAATTCATTGAAAACAATTTCCTGATTATGAAGTCAGAGATGGGCACAAGATAATTATTGTCCCCTAATTATTTCCACTTCTTCTGACAAATAAAATGTTAAGGAAATAGTGATCTCTCTCTCTCTGCTCTCTCTCTCTTTCTCTCTCTCTCTCTCTGCTTTTTGGAGGGGGTAGGGCAGGTTAGTTGGGGTTAAGTGACTTACCCAAGGTCACATGGCTAGTAACTGTTAAGTGTCTGAGGCCGGATTTAAACTCAAGTCCTCCTGACTCCAGGGCTGGTGCTCTATTCATAGTGGCACCTAGCCTCCCATCCCCCTCTCTTAAAAAGTCAAGACCCTTATAAGGTGCTGGAATTCCTTGTTATACAGTAGATGAAATGTGGTGTTGTGTCACGAATCTGGTAAAGTAAAATGTAGAGTTTGGAGAACTTTGGGTTATTAAACAGATGAGGCATATCTCTGATGAAACATCGCTTTTTCCTAAACATTTTCCTGGTGTAAAATGATGCTTGGTGTATCTGAGGCTTTAATGATTCCCACTTCCAGTGTTTGGTCTGCTTGTATTCACTCTTCCAGTAACTAAAATCCAGTTATATTCTCCAACCTCCACCACCCAGAGAGACTGAGTAACACCTACACACACACACAAATGCATGCATATATATGTGTATATATGTATATACATATGTGTATATATGCATGTATATATGTGTATTCACACATACACATATTTAATAAATCCCATTTCCTTTGCCACCATTTCCCCATATCTGTTCCCTAGTCTGTGACAATCTCTCTCTCTCTCTCTCTCTCTCCCTTGGTATTTCCCTTGTGTGAGTAAAATGTGCCCAAAATGAAGTCTTATTTTATGCTTTACTGTCCTATCTCATTCTTTGTGGCAGCTTTTTATTCCCTGAGGAAGCAAAGATGGAAAATTTGGTATCAGAAATAGGGTCACTCAGAAATATGAGCACAGACATCTAGATCTACATATTATCACATGGATACATACACAGTGAAGATGAAAAAGATTTACTCTTACTTTACTTTCTCCTTTTCTGATATTTTCACTTGAGCTATTTTCTTCAACACTGTTTTTTTTTTTTTTTTAAACTTAGAGCAGTGGAACTCCCATAGCCATATAAAGTAGTTTGGGTTTAACATTCCCAAGTTTTAGTGCTAACTGCTATTCAGACTACCATTAAAGTCTATTTACAAATTTCTCAGTGATAGTCACTTTCTAATCACAGAGCCTAGAAGAAATTTTGTATGCATAGCAATAAGGTATACTTGGGAAAATTATTAGTTTATGATATCACAGACCAATAATCAGTGACATTTTTGGCACCAAGAACTGTCTGAAGGTCTTCATTGGAGTGTCCCAAGCTTCTGTGTTGGCTGTATTCTGTTTAACATTTTATTAGCTACTTGGATAAAAGCCTACATGGAATGTTCTTCAAATTTTAATGAAACAAAACTGGGAAGGATTGCTAATATATTGTATGGGAGAGAGAATCTATAAAAATTTTGATAGACTAGAAAATTAGAATGAATTGAACAAAATGGAATTCAATAGGGACAAATATAAATTCTTACACTGGAGTTAAAAAAAAATAACTTCACAAGTATAGGGTGGGCAGCCATGATTAAACAGCTTTTTATCAGAAGAAGATATGGAAATATTAGTGGAATGAAGGCTAAATTGAAGTTAGCATTGTGATATGGTAGTCACAGAAGTTAATTCACTTTTGAGCTACATTAAGAGAGGCAGAACTTCCAGGAATAGAGAAGTAATTTTTTCATTATATTGTGCCTTGGTCAGCCCACATTTGGAGTATTGTGTTTGGTTCTTGACACTACAATTTAGGAAAGACATTGATAATTGGAAAGTACCTAGAAAAGGGCAAAACAGATGATGAAGGGCCTTGGGTCCATATCATATGACAATCAGTTGAGAGAATTAGGGGTTTTCATATTGTAGCCAAGAAAACAGTATAGCAGAGATAATGATAACTAAATCCACACATTTAAAGGAAGCATTATTTTATGGGGGATAAATCCAACATATTCTTTTTTAATACAGAAGGTAGAATCAGGGACTATGATGAAAATGGAGAAAAGGAAAATTTAGGCTTAACATGTGTGTTGGGGTGGGGTGAGGGAACTTATTTGTAATTAATCCTCTTTATAAGCAAAATAGACTGCCTCAGGGCATAGTGAGTTTTGTTTTATTACAGGTCATTAAACTTCTTGTGAAGTATCAGTTAATGGGGATTCTTTTAATGATATATATTAGATTAGAAGACCTCTGATGTTCCTTCCAAATCTCAAATCTATGATCTATGGTTTTGTGATTAAAGAATGAAGATTACCTGGAAGAACCTCGATCTCCAGCCATCACTCCCCTTCAAATTTATTATAAAGCATGTCTTTTAAATTATTTATTCTTCAGCTCCTCCCTCCCACTCCCCCAAAATAAACACATTTTTTTTTCTCCCTGGTTCTATATGGGAAGAAAAAAACCCCAACAGGGATAGTCCAGAACAAATCTGATGGCTACTCACAAAATGGTGGTAGTGAGGGGGAGTGGGCAGAAGGTAAATGAAAAAATTTAGAAGTTGCTACATGTAAAACTTTTTATATTTAAATCTTCTGAAATGAAATGAGAGATCTAAATGGATAATGGTTTCCCATCCATAAAGGTCTCTGCATGGAAACTGGATGACCACATGACAGGAATATCATAGAGAAGATTCCTGCTCAAGAAGGGATTGGAGCAGATGACCTCTTCTTGGAGCAGATGATCCCTTCCAAAATTTAAACCCCAATGATTTTAGGAAGTGAATCAGAAGCCACCAAAGCTCACTTACTTGTCTCTTGTCCAAGATTGGAATTCATGGCTAGAAAGATTACTTTTTTACCAGACACCTCTTCAGTAGAATGCAATTGCTTTCCTTCAAACATAGGGAGAATTTCACATCTACAAAAATTGGGAATTTGAATTAATGTTGCAAAAGAATTTATATCATCACCATCCTATCAACAGAACCATTCTTTAGTTAAAGAATGGTACTCAGCAAGAAGTGATAAGTAAAATTTGTCAACCTGAGTTGTCTCCTCTGCAGGTGAAAGTTCACATCTGGAGGGACATAAAATTATATTTTAAAGGGCTCTATTTTTCACTCTTTCTGTGGGCCCTGCCTTTTGGTGGCAAGGCTAGGATTTTTTTTTCCCTCTTACATGTGATTCTCTAAGCACCTTGGTCATTAGGGTTTCAGATAGTATTATATAACCCTTGAGCCACTTAATAAACATTTGCTAGTTATGATGGATATTTCATCTTGCAGATCCAACTGTGGGAGAAGATGTCACAGGCGTTCCATAAGGCTAGCCTAAGGCAATGTTTTTTTTTTTTTTTCAGAAACAGCCAAGAAATTTCATAGCAGAAGCTATAGGAGAGACTGACTTTTGATTGATTCATCTATGAGATACAGGATTGACATGCTAATCTGAGAAAGCTTTGAATGCCTCTATAAAAATCTCTTACAAACCTCCTGGCTCTTACAAAGCAGTCTTTTTGAGCTGTCTCTATTTTTCCATTTTTATTGTGTTGCCCTTGTTAACTTTTCCCTTTCACGCCTACTTGCTTGCCTTTTTTTCCACGGAGCAGGAACAAGTAAAAGCAAGGTAGCCAACCCATTAGAGAAATGCAACATTGGGAGCAAGCAGTAGGGAATGAAAGTTTTCAATTCATTCCTCCTCTCACTTCAATCCCCAGCTAGCCCAACAGTGGAAATTAAAAAAAAAAATTCCTTTGAAGCTTGAAAGTATCAGCTGTTATTCCTAGGTCAATGCTAGTCTGGAGTTTTCAAATCACCTTTTAAAAAAGTTAGCAAAAAACCAAGAGAACACGCACTTGTAATAAGTGGTGGAGTAGAAAGAGCTGCATAATCAAATGAATCAAACCAAATGATGATGGTTATGATGCTGGACTATCAAGCAATTATTCTATTGGGGATGGTCATGGTAATTTAAAGTAGAGCATATCTGCATATCATCACCTCCTCCACCATACACACATACCCCAAACAAAAGCTGTTACACACAGGAATAGATTGGAAATTTCCTGTATCCTGGAAGTCTAGAACCATTCCTCATTATCTTACCAACCAGAAAACCCTGAAACTAAATATCTTTTCATGGAGGCCACAAAAAGTGTTTTTGCCCTCTGGGTTTCTCATTTTTTCCCTGCAATATCAAGGTCATTGGGTGAATGTACAAGTGGCCTGCAGAATTGATCATATAGGGTTGGACAAGTGGAAAAGAGGAAAGAAATTATGTTGAAGTGACATTCATGAAGCCCCTATAAATATGTCTTTTTTTACTACAGGTAATTCCAAGGAATACAGTGATGCTCAAATATTATTCAACTTAGCAGGTTCTCTGAAGCTCTCTTCTTCTCTTGAAGCTCTCAAGGAAACCTAAGTTATATCTTAGAATTAACAATTTCTTACTGCTTTCAACCTCAAACCTGTACATTTTTGTACATCTATATCTATGTATATATAGAAATATGTGCACACACATATACACGTAAATAATAATTATATATCATATATTGTTATTTATATCACATTATATCACATATTTATATCACATTGCATATATCATATGCAACACATACACATATATACATATGCATACACACATGCATATATATATTGATCTATATCTATTGATCTATCTTTATACACAAGGACTCCAAAGGCAAAAATGGTGTTTGAACTATCTCTCCTTACTCCAAATCCATTGCTCTTTCTGCTTTGTCATGTTGCTTCTCTCATATAACTTTCTTAGTTCCCCAAGGTGAGACTAGACATTTCTTTAGGCCATTGCAGGAGAATCTTTTCTTTAATCTTCCTAAAAATCAGTGATCTTAATAATCAGATAAGCTATGAATTAGAACTCAGTAGTGCATATGTATGTGTATGTGTATATATATATATATATATATACATATATATATATATATGTATATATATATATATTTTTTTTTTCATTTAAATGTGTGTATACACGGATGAGCCAAGATCCAGATACCTCTGAGGTTCCATCTACTTAGTTTTTTTTTTTACATTCAAAATATCTGCTTCTCTTCATTCTTAGATACTGTATTGTGATAACCAGTTATCCACAAATTGGGGGCCCTAGCTTCAAGCTTTAGTAGATCATCCAAGAAATCAGAATCTGAGAGCTGGATAGTAAAGAAGGAATCTAGTCATAATCAATTTTCTGTGGCAGTACCCTCTATTACAGCTGCAAAAAGTTTTCAGCCAATCTTCCATTGATAAAACTTCAATGATTAGGAAAAACCAAGCATTCAAAGTATTTCATTCCACTTGTGAATAGCTCTAAATGGTACAAAGGGGTTTTTCTTCTATTTTTTCTATTTATTAAGCCAAGATCTGTCTCATTGCAATTCCTACACATTGCTCCTAGTTTTGCTGTCTGGGACCAAGCAAAATAATTTGCATCCCTTTTCCACATGACAATTTTTCCAATATTTGAAGGCCAAATTCCCAAGTCTTTTTCAGGTTTGCATTTCTTAGTTCCTTCAAATGATTATTGCGTCACATAGTTTGTTATCACCTCACCATTTTGAGTTTTGTCCCCTGAATAGTTCAGGATCTAATATCATCATGCACTATAATATTTCCTAGATTTGCAGTTACAGAATCTGCTGTTGGATCCTAGTCATTTTCTACATGACATTGCACTTTGACAATGGGAAATTACTTAATCCCTCAATTTCTTCAAATATAAAACGAGGGAGTGTAATTTGAAAGCCTATGAAATCCCTTCCAATTTTAAATCTACGATCTTATATCCCCCCAAAATATAGGATATAGGTAGAAATATCACGATTGCCTCTTTCACAACGTCACAAAATCACAGTTTTAAAGTTGGAAAGGTCTCCAGAGACCATCTATTCCTACCTACAGCTGAAATGTAAGCCTTAATATATCATATGCCAAGTATCATCACCCAGCTTCTGCTTGAAAACTTATAATGAGTGGGAAAAATACTTTCTTTTGAGGCAATTCATTATATTTTGGTGTGACTTTCTATGTGGTAGATATTTTTCCTCATATCAAACCTACATTTTCCTCTTCGCAATCTCCAACCGTTATTCTTGGTTCTGTTTTCTGTAGTCAAAGAAATTTCATCCCTTCTCCTTAATACAATTCCAAATACTTGAAGACATTCACTATGTTCTTTTATTTTTCTTCTAGTACCCTAGCTAAACTTCTCCAGTTCTCCCAATTAATCCTCATATGACATGAACCTAAGTCTTTCTGTAGGAAAGATGTCATAAAACACCACACTTTTGTTTTATAACTTTTGGGTCATTTAGGATCATAGGGTTACATGTTTAGAGCTGGAAAGAAATTCCCAACATACTCTTTTTCTTTATAGATAAAGAAACTGAGACCCAGAAAGTTTAAGCATCACGCTGAAGGCCAAAAAGTGATAGTATTTGAAACTTCTCTTCTGGCTCCAAAGGCAAAAGTGGTTTTTGAACTCTCTCTTCTTATTCCAAATACGTTGCTCCTTCTATTTCTCGTATAATTTCCTTGGTAGTTCCTTGAGGTGAGACTAGACCTTTCTTTGGACCACTCCAGGAGGAATCTTTTCTTTAACCTTTCAAAAAATTAGTGATCTTTTCTCCTATTTGAAGAACTCTGAGTGATCACCGACAAGCTACGGATTGGACCTCAGTAGGCAAAATATGAGAGGCCATTTGGTCAGTCCATATTTCTATGACATTCTGCTTTGTCTTCATCAAGGTCTACAAGACTGATTTCTTAATATTCAAATTTCTAGTGACTGCTATTCTTTCTCTTCACTTTTTTTTCATTTTCTGGGAATTTTCTAACAGTAGGAAGTTTACAAATGCCTCATAGGCTAGTTGACTACCTGAGGAGTGAGTGATTAAGGAGCGAGATTTCAGAGTATTGCTACTTTATATCTGGTAAAGGTCAGCAACTATATTCTTTTATACCCAGAAAAATTTAATTCACATATATATAAATAAATAAGCAAGTCAAACCTCTTGGGAAGGATTTGGCTGCCAGAGGAAAGAAAGAGAGACAGAAAGCAAAGAGAATATGCTGGTTTTTTGCCTTTTTTTTTTTTTTTTAACAGATTCAAGGCATTGCAAAGTACTTTATAATAATGAGTTTGATATTGCAAACAGTGTCTGGGAATGTGATTGTGAATGTGGCAGACAATCTATACAGACTCAGATCTAAGTCTCTCTCAGGATCAGAGATCAAGCTTTGTTTGTGGTTGTTTTCCTGTCTTACAAAGATGACAAAAAACAGAAACAGAATTTTTGAACCAGCAAAAATCTCAGAGATTATTGAATGCAAAACCTTGATTTTACATAGTAGAAAAAGGTAGATGCAGAAAGGTGGCTCTACTTTACCCAAGGTCAATCCTGCTGCCTAACAGCAGAATTGATGAGGTCAGAGAACTATAAAATGTTGAGCTATAGGGATAGGGATGCTTGAGACTCCAAAATACCAACACACTGGTTCCTGCTGAATGAATTCAACTCAAGTCTTCTCTCAGCCAAAGAAAAGAAAAGTGTATTAAAGGTTCACCATAAAGGATAGACTCTTAATGAGCCTCAGTATCTGTGATGCTTATACTGGACAAGCAGGCCAGAATCATCCGCCATGGAATAAGTCTGCCCTAGATAATTCTCTGGCCTTTCCTCATAGAGGCAAGATGAAGTCTAATATACAGAAAGGTAGTGGGAGGAATCTGGGAGTGGTCTAGAGGAGGAGTTTGGGGAGGGTCTTCAGGAGGAGTCAAATGAGGTCAGACTCCAGTAATGAAAGATTAAGGGTGGGAAGTAGCTGGAGGCTACCAGGAGATAACAGACAATGGAGGGCTAGGCCAGTTCAGGAGTGTAACATATTTGGGTATAGATATTTTGGGAGGATCAAGGGTGGGAAGTTACTGGACAAAGGAGGGCTAGGCTAGTAACAAAGATTTGGGCCAAATCACAATGAAAGGCATATGGCCTCAGGCAAATGCCTCATCAAATGGGAAGATTGAAGGAGAGTTCAAGGGGGTTCCCAAACCCCTTACCTCATTAAAAATCATCCCTCTTCTAATTGTGCAAGGATCTAAGTTTCATCACTTGCTCCTTCTTTGTTGATTTCTGGGTACTCATTAAAAGAAGTAGCTTTAATACATTTTTCCATAAGGTAGAATGTTTTAAACTATTTCATTCCTCCACAACCTTGTAAATTTTTCAGAAATTAGATGCTATTTGAACACCAACCATAATAATTTATCTATTCAGATACACCAATATTAAATTCAATTCTATCCAACTATCTGTATTAGTTATATGCAAACAAATATCTCTATAAAGAAATGTAACAATTCTCTCTCCAATAACACTTTAATCACATAACAATGACTGGGTAAGAGCCCACATCAAAATCTTTTCCCTTTACCCCAAAAGAATTTGAGTCCTATTTGTCCATAAGCCCCAGGAAACCCCCACCTTGAATTCTCCCTGAATTTTCCCACTTAATCAGGCTTTTTCATGCCCAAATCTGTTACCCTTAACCTAGCCTAGCCCTCCATTGTCTGTTACCTCCAGATGGCCTCTGGCTGCTTCCCTTTCTTGATTCCATCAAAATTCCATTCTCTTGGTTCTGAATCTGACCTCTACTTACCCCAGTCCCAACAAGATCCTCCTTAGACTTCTCCTAAAGCCCTTCCCTAAACCTTCCTCTAGTCACCCCAGATGACATGGCCACTCCTAGATCCCTCCCATAGTCTTTCTTATTTATAAGGTCCATATGGCTTCCATGAAGGTGCTCAGATTCAATCTAGCTCAGATTCAATCTGGCCAGCTTCTCAATACAAGGGTCACAAATGTTTAGGCTCCTTAAGAACCTACCCAATATGGCAAATCTTTAATAACCTTTCTTTTACTTTGGCTGAAAGAAAGCTTGGATAAAATTCATTCAGGTAGGACCCAGCATGTCAGTATGTTAGGGTCCTGAGCACACCTAAATCCCAACATTCTAAACTCCAACATGCTTCATCATTAATTATGGGGAAGAAGGATAAGAAAAACAGAAACCTAGTACCCCATGATGTATTGTAACTGAAGTTATAAGTTCTTTTACACAATGGTTGAGAATGGCATTCTCAGAGTTGACTTGCAGTTGACTTGCAGTTGACTTGCAGTTCTTCTCAGCTTTGGTATAAAGTTATTTCCTAAATATTCATTCTTTTTTCAGGACCAATCTCCCACACATATAGATACCCACACTCTCCTCCTGGGTGAATATACCCTAATATAACAATTACTAATGATGTGTGGAACTTGAGAAGTTGTATAAATGACACCAAATATGTGTGGAACAAGAAAAAAGAAAAGTCAATCATCTACTAGGAGTAGGCAATAACATATAGTTTAAATGGTCCAATCCTAAAATACTAAAAGAAGCAGAGCAAGAATGAGGGGACAAGATGGATCATCTAAGAAGGATTTATAAAAACAGGGACAAGAATTTAACAGAATGTGAAGGCATAGAGGTGAAGAGTCACCATAAAATGTTTAGGGTTTAAGGGTGCAAGAGACCCCAAAATGCCAACATGCTGGGTCCTCCCAAATGAATTCAACTCAAGTCTTCTCTCAGCCAAAGAAAAGCAAAGTTTATTAAAATTTTGCCATAATGGGTAGACTCTTAAGGAGTCTCAGTATCTGTGATGCTTGTGCTGGACAAGAGGGCCAGAATGGTCTGACACAGAGTATGTCTGTGCTAGAAAATTCTCTGGCCTTCCTCTCTGCCTTCTCCTCTCCTGGAGGCAAGATGGGGTCTTATATACAGAAAAGTTGTGGGAGGATTTTAGGGATGGTCTAGAGAAGGAGTTCAGGGAGAGTCTTCAGGAGTCAAATGAGGTCAGACTCCAGTGATGAGAGATCAAGGGAGGGAAGTGGCTGGAGGCTACCTGGAGAGAAGACAATGGAGGGCTAGGCTAGTTTAAGGGTATATAGATATTTTGAGCAGATCAAGGGTGGGAAGTATCTGCACAAAGGAGGGCTAGGTTAGTAACAAAGGTTTGAACCTATCCACAATGAAAGGCTTATGACCTCAGGCAAATGCCTCATCAAATGGGAAGATTCAACCAGAATTCAAGGGGCTTCCCAGAGCCTGTACCTCATCAGAAGAATTACAAATTCTATTTTTAGAGCAAGTATCCAATTCAGTCCAATAAACATTTATTAAGTACCTAATATTATTAAGTTTTGTGTATACAATTAATAAAAAATGAAGACAGTTCCTGTGCTCAGGAGATTTACAAAATAATGGAGGGGGAGACATTATACAAAAAGAAATGGGAAAGCTGGGGTTATGGGGACTGGGGAGTACTTGTTCCATGGAGTTGAAACCAATAGAAAGGTAGATGCAAAGTGGAATGATCTGAGAGTCTAGTTTTTACCCTTCATAAAGGAAATCATTGGGAGGAGTCTGGTATTCTACCCCCCAGCCTTCAAATCAAAGGAGAGTGGGGTTCAGGGAGGTAGTTTCATTCAAGGCTTGAGCTAGCAGCATGGTGGTAAGTTCAGAAGTAATCAGTTTATCTTAGGAGAGGCATCCTGTTCTATATAATTGAAACCAGACTGAGCAGCAGACACAAAGTGGAGTACACACAAATGCAAACACAAATCCCCTGAAAGATTGAAGTACACATTGATTGAGATTGCCAAAGAGGTACATAGTAGTTTTTGACCTATAGAAAATGAATCTAATACCTACTCTGCCCCCTTCCTTTCACCTGAATGTTTTACACTTCAAGAACCATCTCTTTATCCCAAACTCAGGCTACATATTTGGAGTCATGGAAGTGTGGCAGACTTGGCCATCCCATCAGGCCTCCATCAGTGGTCAGGCTTTGCACACAAAGAACAAAGATTTTTCTTATTTCCAATTCCAGATATAAAATAACACCTCTTTGTAGCTCAACTAATCCTAACACCAGCTCAGCAAAGAGATATGTTTTTGTCACTCCCTCACACTGATAAGACATATCAAGGTTGTGGGGGAAAGTATTACAATTTTTCAATTTAAGCAACTACTCATATCAGTGAAGTCTTGGTTAAACAAATCCCTGGAGAAATACAAGATAAGGTGCAATCTATTAGTATAATAAATAGAAAATTTGCTTCTATTCTGTGGGTACCAGTGTAAAAGGAGAAAGAGGGCTGTGGCATCCTTGTGAGATTTGAATATTACTTATTAACTGATGCAATTAATAAACTCTCCAGGCAATTACTCTGGCATAAATATATGTTCTAGTCTACAATTTTGTGTTGATGAGATGACAAAGATATTTCTTCTACCATCTCCACCTTCTGTACTAGAGTTACTGTAATGCCAAGCAAAGGCAACTTCCAAGGTTCGGATTACCAGCATAGCAAACCCCATTTATTCAGCAAACATTCACAGAACAGAGAAAGTCAAACCACAGTGTAATTTGTTCATTTAGGAAGTAAGTTCTCAATTCAATTGCAAAGTGCCAAGGTCTAAGTATCCTACCCCTGGCCAGTACATTAGTCAAAGTAGCCCACTCCTGGGCAGTACATTTAGTCAGTCAACAAAGTCTCTCCTCTCAGATCATTAGTCTCCAATCATAAACAAAGTAAATTCATTTGGTCAATCACAGAACACAACTCAAAAAACTCAAAGGCTTCCCACCCCTGAATCTCAAAAGGGGCAGGAGAGCACAAAAGGCCATCCACCCTTAAGTTACAACAAGGTTAAGATATCATCTCAGCATTGAATACCCAAGGAAAGGCCCTTCTTTCATATTCACTCAAGGCAAGTCTCCGCAATTTCAGTGCCTGGGGAGACAGGGCTCAACAAAGCCATAGCCAGCATCCTCATCAAGTCACTCTCTGCCTGTAGAACAGTCCCAGAACCCCTGAAAACATCAGCAAGGCCCTCTTCCAGGATTTCTGTGCAGGTACCACAAGAAAATCCTCCTTCAGGGCTTCTGAACCAACAGCAAGGTTCCAGGACCTCTACAACAGCAGCACTATCCTTCAACAGCAGGTGAATCTGGTAAAACAACATCAAAACAGATAGCCAAAATACTGGCATCACAGCCATGCCTCCTCAGTCCTTGGCAGTTCCAGGTGGCAGTTCTCAAAAGTCCTGGGCAGTTCCAATGGGCTCTCAGCAGTCTTTCTCTCAGCAGCTCAGGCTCCACGATACTGGATACTGCTCTCCAAAAGTGCTTCTGGCCTCCTCTTGGCTTCGGCCTCTCTCCCAATTCATGGCTCCTCCCAGTTCAGCCCTCTGTCTTCACATCAACAAGTCCATCCCACAAGTGGTATTCATAAGTTGTGGGTTTTAACACTCCACCCAAAAACCAAGCTAATACAGGGGCATCTCCAAATTCCATTACCATTATATTTACCAGCTGGTGATTAATGGCTGTTAACTTCATCTCAGTCTCCTCCACTTTCCTGAAAGTGATGGCAGGTGGGTTTGCGAGAGATAAAAGATGGAGCCTGATCAATCCAAGGACCCTAAAATGGCCTTCAAAGTCAGGAAAGTGGGGAAAAATTTTACTGTCTCCAAGATTTTAAGTAAAACTTGTTTTCTTAATATAACAGGACAATATCTGTGGACCCAATGCAGCACAGTATAGAACACTGGGCTAAGAATCAAGGGCACTGACTTTTCGCTCCAACTTTCATGTTACTTAGCCATGGGACTATGAGTATAATAATATACTCACACTTGTTAAATGAGAAATTTTAACTATCTAAAGATCCTAGCTGTAAAATGGCTTAACTCTTAAGTAAGTTCATCCTATATGTCATCCAGGAATTATTAGTTTCCTGAAATACTAAACAGACCTATTGCATTTATAAGAAAATCTAAGAATGTAAATCCCAGGAGAAGGAAAATACTCTATCACTGAATAATGAAGATGCATGTAATAACTTTAGATTTCTAGATAATAGTAAAAATCCATATACATCCCCCTCCTTTCCAGTCTTCTTACATTTACACTCCAAAACATAGACTCTTCAGTCCAGTGACAGTGGCTTTCCTGTTCCTTAAGTTAGAATCTCCATTTCCTGCTCCTGGCATTTTCACTAGCTGTCCCACATGTTTAGAATATTCTCCCTCCTTATCTCTTCCTTCTGCCTTTGATGACTTACTTCAAGTCCCTGTTACAATCTTACCTTCTATAAGAAGGCTTTTCAGGTCACTCAGTTCTATTGCCTTCACTCTGCTGATTATTTCCTAATTTATTCTGTACATAGTCTTTATATAGAGTTGTATGGATCTTATCTCCATCATTATTTTGTGAACTCCAGGAGAAACTGACTTCTGTCTTTCTTTGTATCTTCAAAACTTAGCATAATACCTGGAACTTAGTAGGCAGCCCCTTAATGAACGCTTTTTGACTAAATTAAGTGTATATTATATACATGTAATATTTATAATTAGTATTTTACAGGATGGACAGAACTAACAACTAGGAGAATCAATAAAGGCAGTTGAGCTGAGTCTTGAAAGGAGATAGGGGTTCAAGAAGACAGAATTGAGCATGTGAGCATGCCAGGCATGGGGATGTATAGAAAACAGTAAGTAGGTCAATATGACCAGAAGGTAGAGTGTATAAGAAAAGATATGAAATTATCCTTAAAATAGTTAGAATCATATTTTGAAAGTCGTTATGTCAAGTTGAGGAGTTTATATTTTATCCTTGAAGCAAGAGGCAGCCCCTAAAACTTCTTGAGCAAAGAAATGCTTTTTTATTCCCATGTTTAGCCCCCATGAATTGCTATGACTGAAAAATGGAATGCTCTGCGGTCAATAAATTAATGACAAAAATATGTAGCCACATTTCCAGGCCCATACTCAAAGCTTTTTCAGTTTGATAGATATTTTCAGAGAATACTTAGGTGCCATTGACTCACAGAGCCCAAAGTTGTTCTATGCACCAGAAATGGAGAATATTGCTACTTAAAAAAAATGTGTTTTGGCATCAGGAAATAGTTTAGAGTTCATCTTCCTAATATAAATCATCTTGTTTCTTTTTTTTAATTATAGGTCAACTTCATAGACCATCTTCAAATCTCTCATCTTTTTCCAACCGTCTATTTCTCTCTGTATCTGCCTCTGTGTCTCTCTCTGTCTCTATATCTCTGTCTTTCCCTTGTCTCTTTGTCTCTCACTCTTGTTCTCACTCTCTTTCCAGAGTTGTTAATTTATGGCTGAAGGGAACTCTTAGTGAGCAAACTCCCTTGCACAGTGAATAGAATGCTGGGCCTGGAAGCAGCAGGACCTGAGGTTCAAATTTAGCTTCAGATACTTTCTAGCTTTGTGATTGTAGGAAAGTCACTTAACCCCAGTTTCTTTCAATATCCTCAAATGTAAAAAGGGAAGAAAGACAATAAGTACTTTGTAGTACTGTTTTGAACATCTAATGACATAACATTTGTAAAGTATATAGGACAATGCCTGGTATAGAGTAAGAGCTATCTAAATATTTATTCCCTTTCCCTTTCCCAATTCAGATTTGTAAATCAGTAACAGTATCCTACAACTTGTTCACTTTCATTGTTATATAATCTTTTTTTCCCCTTTAATGTTTAGTCTTAGAGAGTTCACAGGACCTCTAAAACATTTAGTGGCTTCTCTATATTCACAAAGCCAACATGTGGCAGAGGTAAGATTTTAACTAAGGTTAACCTCATTTAAGGCTGACTCCTTATTCCCTACACCATACCATTTCAAATATAAATGTATACACACAAACCAACATATTAAACCACTTAAGATTTTGGATTCATAGTTAGTAAAGAGAGGGATCTAAATGTATGATTCTATCCTCGGGCTTCATATAGCTCCAATGATGTAATCCTATTGCTTTAACCAGAGATAGAGTTTATAATAGAGGAATCTTTTTTTTTTTCATTTCTTGATTACTGGTAATAAGTTGTGTGTAAGAGTTGGGCTTTCATTTTATTTTTCATAATTAATGGTATAGGTATGTAGATAATGATGGACTAACTCAATGACCTGTCTACCCATCTGCATATGACAAACTGGGCAATGTTCAATCATCATCAATTTCCTTTTTCCTGTGCTTCTTTCTAGACTGGTAATTTTGTGGAGTTGTGGATCTCATTGAGAAGACCCAATAGTATTTCAAAGGCATCACAATGTGAAATTAGAAAAATGTCAGCAGGAAAACAGCAGCATCTACAGAGTCTCACCATAAAAAGGGAGTATCCTTTCCACTTAGATTTCATATTGAACATCTTCTGTGACAATGGTAAACACTTTTAACAAACTTATGTCTCCCTGTTTTATGCCTCATTTTGATACTTATCATCAGAGGATTTTGACAAAAGTTATCCTATACTTTCATATGTCAAAGAATCTTACATGATCTTAACATATTCCTCAGAGTGCCTTGTTTTAGGGAAACTTAAAAAAACTGCAATTTTGTTCCAAATACCTCAAAAATGCTTTTTCCCCCCACATTTTTGATAATTAATTAAACACAATGAATAGTGGTTCTTTTATTATTTACATTTCTCATTGAATTTTGTGCTCTGCTATTAAGGATTATAGTTAAAAAAACCTCATTGTTCTTACATTTTAGCAAGCCTACATTCAATATAATGTATAGATCATTCTAATAAATATTTATTGAGATGAAAAATTAGGTATATGGGTCAACAGTTACTTATTTCTTCTTGTTAATACACATATACATGTATGCATATGTGCATATGTAATAACATATTTCATCTTTCTCATTCTTGGGAAATTTGTTCTCTTTGTGATATCTTGAAAATTTATCCCTGACTGCCTTTATACTTATGTTATCATCAAAATGGATTTCCTCTAGATTTGCCCAGGTATAGATACTCTCAGATACTCTTCTTGACCTATTTCCTGAAGCACTATTTTTATTTACTTACATTATATGAACATTTTTTTCTGTCAGTATCAATTCAAAGAATACTCCACAAGAAAAATGAATGCCTATTTTTTTGTGCCATTTCATATCTATTTATTGTCTTCCTTCCAGCTTCATCTATAAATGCTATTAGAATGATATAGCTTAGCAGAATGGGATCACAAGAACCTTTGTACAGATTCATTTTCCTTTCAATTCTTTTTGAGTTAAATAAGTCAATGCTGCTTTTAATGTACTGGTTTCTTTTGAGGAAAAATCACAAAAAATGAGTTTTATTGTAAATTGTTATTTTGATTTAATTTCCATGTCTCTCCAATTGGCAAGTGTTTGGTGGCTTAGTTGGTTACTGAACTCTCCTGACTTCCTTATTTTGTTTATGTTAACCTTTGAAAGTTTGGTTAAAGAAGACAGACAAATAGTGATATACAGTTATTTCATTTTATTTCCTTTAAATTAGTGAACTTGATGGTGGCATAGAAGCAGGAAAACTCCATGAGGCCCCTCCATAACCACCCCAAATACCAATAAAATATGACTCTAAACAAATTTTCAAGCTACAGAACCCACAAAGTGATGGAGAGAAACAAATCTCCCACTGAAGGCGGCTAGACAGGCTTACAGGAAGGGTCCATCACAGCATGCTGGGAGCCAGACCCAGCCCCAGCTGAGCCTGCAGTTTTAGCCCCAGGGTGGCCCTGACCAGCAGGAGCTGGAGCATACTTCAGGAGAGTGGATCACCAGCAGCTGTGGTGGTTTCCAGAATTATCAATCCATAAATACCAAAGACAAAGTAAAAGGTCAGTGTGGACTTTATGGGAACAGGGGAACCAAGAGTGCAGTCTAGCCACTGCCCCCAGAGTGAGAAGGCAAGAAGCAGAGGAGGTACTATGGTTGTACAGCCACCTCCACATGGCTGCTTCAAAGCTCCTGGCCTGCAGATTGTAGGGAGACCAAGTGACCATTCAGATCACCCTGCTTGGATCTGGATCACTGTTTTGGGTGGAGGTCCTAGGTTGTGTGACCAGTCAGCCAGAGCTTGTGGAGGCTGTAGAGAGGGAACCCAACTAATAGCTCTGGCAGCTGTGAAAATCCTAGCAATTTGGGAAAAAGCTCTCCTCTCTGGAAGCAGACTTCTACTGTGGCAAAGTGTTGGAAAGTCAAGTAATTGAGTAGCAAAATGAGCAAACAAGGGAAGCAAAGCATGCACAGCAATCAAACCTTAGATTCCTTTTTGGGGGACAAAAAGGATTAAAGCATGGGATGGGAGGAAGATAATGAAGTCAGAATTCCTGCATCAAAAATTTCCAAGAAAAATATTAACTGGTTACAGGTCATGGAGAGCACAAGAAGGATTTTGAAAATCAGGTAAGAAAAGTGTAGGAAAAATTGGGAAGGGAAATGAGAATCATGCAAGAAAATCATGAAAAGCAAGTCAACAACCTGACTAAGGAAAATAACACCTTAACAAATAGAGTATATGTAATGGCAAAAGAGGGTCAAAAGGCCAAAGAGGAGAAGAACGCCTTAAAAGGCCAAATTTGCCAGATAGAAAATGAATTTCAAAAGTTCACTGAAGAGAATAATTCCTTCAGAATTAGACTGGAGAAATGGAAGGTTATGATTTTATAAGAATTCAAGATACTATTAAACAGATCCAGACAAATGAAAATATAGAATGCAATGTGAAATATTTCATTGGAAAAACAACTGACCTGGAACATAGACCCAGGAGAGATAATTTAAAAATTATTGCACTACCTAAAAGCCATGATCAAAAAAAAAAAAAAGAACCTAGAAATCATCCTTCAAAAAATTTTCAAGGAAAATTGCCCTGATGTTTTAGAACCAGAGGGCAAAACAGAAATTGAAAGAATTCACTGTCTATTTCTTGAGAAAGATCCCAAAAATAAAACTCCTAGGAATATTAGAGCCAAGTTCTGGAGTTTCCAGATCAAGGAGAAAATATTAAAAGCAGCCAAGAAGAAACAATTTGAGTATTGTAGAAACACAATCAGGATAACAGAAAATCTAGCAGCTTCTACATTAAAGGATCAAAAGGCTTGGAATATGATATTCCAGAGGTTAAAGGAGCTAGGACAAAAACCAAGAATCACCTACCCAGCAAAACTGAGTATAATGTTTCAGGGGAAAATATGGTCATTCAATGAAATAGAGGATTTTCAAGCATTCTTGATGAAAAAAAGCAGTTTAATAGAAAATTTGATATTCAAATACAAGAAGCAATAGAAGCATGAAAAGCATGGAAAAGACATCATAAGGAACTTATCAAAGTTGAACTATTTACATGCCTACATGGAAAAATGATCATTGTAATTTAGGAAACTTTTCTCATTTTGAAGATAGTTGAAGGGAATATAAATATGTGTGTATGTATATACATATATACATACATACATACATACATACATACATACATATAGGTATATATAGACAGATGGCACAAGATCAATTAATAGGAAGGGATGATATCCAGAAAATAAAATTAAGAGGTGAGAGAGGAATGTAATGAGAGAAGGAGATAGGGAGGGATAGAATAGGGTAAATTATCTCATATAAAAGAGGCAAGGGGAAATTGTTACATTGGAGGGGACGAACGGGAAGGCAAAAGGGAATGGATCAACCTTACTCTCATGGAATTTGGCTTAAGGAGGGAATAACATACACACTAAATTGGGTATCTTAGCCTACAGGGAAGTAGGAGAGAAGGGGGGGATGACAAAAGGGAGGGCAGATTGGGGGGGGGGCGAGGGTAGTTAGAAGCACACACTTCTGAAAAGGGATGGGGTCAAAGTAGAAAATAAAACAAGTAAGGGGTGGGATAGGATGAAGGGAAATGTACTCAGTCTTTCACAGTATATCCACTATGGAAATGTTTTGCATAACTACACATGTACAACTTATATTTAATTATTTATCTTCCGAGTAAGGGTGGGTGACAAGGGAAGAAGGGAAAGAATCTGGAATTCAAAGTTTTAAAATCAAATATTTTAAAAATTATTATTATTATTGTTTACATGCAACTGGGAAAGAAGATATACAGTCACTGGGTTATGGAGATCCATCTTGCCCTACTGGAAAATCTGAGGGGAGATAGGGGAGTATATAGGATAGAGCAGATTAGGGGAGGGGGTATTCTGTGGGATTGCTGTTTTGGGAGTGGTGGGTAGAACACAGAAGGGGAGAAAAATTGTAACTCAAAATCTTGTGGAAATGAATATTGTAAACTAAAAATTAACATAAAATACAAAAAAAACTACTGAACTTAAACATACAAGGAACTAGAAACTAAGTTCTAACTTCCTAAACAAAAGATTTAGAAAGCTTAAATACACTTTAGAGCCATCCCAAATCAGGGTGACTGTGTCACAAAAATTTATGATCTCCATAAATGTTTAATCATTGTATGAGAAAGGAATTTTTCTTATTTGAATAGATTGGTAAATACAATAAAATAAGAGAATTGATAATGTGTCTATTGAAATTATGACTCATGATATCTGTGTTTTCTTTATCACTAACTTTCCATAACATAGTATAAGTCCAAAAAATATTAAGATAAGAAAAATCCCATTACTCAAGTTAATGTATTCAGTTGAGGGTCTCATCCTTAAGGGCCATAAAGTAAGCCTCATTTGGCTTTGTTGACATAGGAAGAGGTATTTTCTGAGCTTACTCAGAGGGCAAAGACAAAGCTGTGTCTGTTTGGAATTTATGATCTCAGTATGTCTCTGTTTTCATCCCGTATGGAGTATATCCTAAGATAGGAGGAAATCCCACTTCCAGCTTTATTTGGTGTCTGGAGTTGCTGATACAGGATAAGACATGTTTAAAGCAAAGCAAAACAGTCTGATTAATTCTGACTTTGGCCAAAAATATGATATGTAATGATTATCAGTGATTATTTTATGGAAAAAAAAAAGAGTGGAACAGAATCATAGAATTGCAGAATCTCAGAGTTTGAAGACATCAGAGAGATAATTAATTTAATTCAACCCATACTTGATCCAGCCAGCATGTCATCTCTTGTAAATTCCTCATGTAGTGTTTGCTAGAACTCACTACTTTTAAGGCAGTCAATTTCATTTCCTGAGAATTGCAAAAAAGTATTTTTTCTTTATATTGAGCAAAAATCTATCTTTTATTTTTCTATCTACTTCTACCATTTTTATCTTGTGAGGCCAAGTGAAAAAAATCAAAATCCCAGATTATTGTGATATCATTCTTGTTTCTTTTTTTGTTTTTTGAGGGGTGAAGGCAAGGCAATTGTTGTTAAGTGATTCGCCCAAGGTCACCCAGGTAGTAAGTGCGTTAAGAGTTTGAAGTCAAATTAGAACTTGGGTCCTCCTGACTCCAGGGCCGGAGTTCTATTCACTCTGCCACCTGGCTGCCCCAACCTTACTATTCTTGACAATAGCTATCACAGTCCTATCAGATGTTCCCGAACGTATTTGGTCTACTGCCCCCTTCAAAAAAAATATTACTCAACATCCCCTGGGGTTAGTTTAGTTCAACCCTTACTTTTAAATTGCAACCAAGGCTATTACCTCCCACTCTCCACCCCCGTCCCGTCCTTACAGCACCCTTGAGGGGTAAGTGTCACCCACTTTTGGTACTTCTAAGTCTTCTCTTCTTTCAAGCTAGTTATCTTCAGTTATTTCAATTATTCTTCCTTTAGCATGGCTTTGTTTACTTATTTTTTTTCAACTTGTCATTCTTGTCACCTTATTGTAGACATATATTAGTTTCCCATTGACCTTCCTAAAACAATATGCCTAGAATTCACCACGTAAATCCATCTATTGTCTGATTTTTTTGAAGTATTCAAATTTAACATTCTGGACACATGGTTCTATTCATGTAGCCTAGGCTTGTATTAGCTTTTTAGTTCCCACATTATATGAATGACTCCCTGTTCTTTCAGTACACTAAGACTTTCTAAGTCCTTTTTTTTAAAAAATTTAAACTAAATTAAACTACATTTTCAACATTATATATTTGTTCGATTATTTTTAAAATTATAAAACTTTAGATTTATTCATATATTTTAAATCATATTAGATTTGATATATTGTTCTTATTTGTCAAGATCTTCTTGAATCCCAATTCTGTCATCCAATCTATTAGCCAACACCTGTAACTTTCTATAATCTACACATCTTATCAGCATACTGTCTATCCTTCATTCAAGTCATTTATAGGTAAGGAGGAAAAGACAGGAAAAGAAAAGTCCATATTAAGTTCAATTAATAACTAGGGTTTCTATATTAGGTGTCTTGTCTCATGCATGCTGAGTGTCAAACGAAAGGCAAACTTTGGCTCCCTAGGCCATGTATAGAATAGATCTAAAAATTAGACATTCCTCTTCAACCCAAATGAGAGTAAGGTTACAACATTACTGGCCTTCCACACCTACTGATTCCTCTGTATTAGTTCTTCCTTTCATCTCCATTTTTTATAATATACTTGCTCTCTTTTACCTTTTCCTACCAATTTTGCTTTTTAGAATCACTCCATTATACACAACTCAGTCCCAACCTTTCTTTCTACCTTAGTAAAGCTGACAAATTTAAGAATGAAGATAACATTTTCATACACAAACAAGTGTGTATGTGTATGTGTGTGTGTGTGTGTGTTGAGACAGGCAGACAAAGAGAGAGAGAAAGACAGAGTGAATGTCTATCTATCTATCTATCTATCTATCTATCTATCTATCTACCTATCTAATCTATAATAAACAGTTTGACTTTAATGAGTACCTCATAGTTAGTCTTTAATGTTTTCCTTATATATCTTCCGGATATTTATAACAAATTTTCTATTGAGTTCTAGTCTTTTTATTATAGATACATGAGAGTCTTTTATTTTGTCAAATGTCCATTTTATTCCATTCAGGATTATACTCAACTTTGCTTTCTAAGTTATTCTTGGATTCTGCCCCAGCTCTTTTGCTCATTGAAATACAGTGTCCCAAGGCCTATGGTCTTTTACAGTAGAAGTTTCTAGGTTTTGTGAAAACCTGACTGCTTTTCCACAGTATTTAATTTTTTCCCTTATTGCTTGCAATATTTTCTTAACCTGGGAGTTTTGAAATTTGGCTATGACATTACTGTAAGTTTACCTCCTAGAATCTCTTCCAAGTGGTGAATGATAGATTTTTTTTTTCTATTTCTAATTTTACTCTCTTGCTTTAGAACTTCTGGGAAATTATCCTTAATAATCTCTTATAAAAATTGTTATCTATATTTTTTTTTGGAAGGGTGAGGGCAAGGTAATTGGGGTTAAGTGACTTGCCCAAGGTCACACAGAGCTTGTAAGTGTCAAATGTCTGAGGCCGGATTTGAACCCAAGTCTTCCTGACTCCAGGTCTGGTGCTCTATTTAGATTCTAATTTTGATCATAACATTCAGGTAATCTAACAATTCTTAGGTTGTCTCTCCTTGGTCTGTTCTCCAGCTCAGTTGTTGTTGTTTTTCTTTTTTTTAATTTTTTTTATTTACTCATTTACTTTTAATTTACAAGATTCAGTTCCACAATCACTTGAGTTTCAGATTTTCTCCCCTCCCTTCCCCCCTCCGCCATGGTGGTGTGCAATCATGTATAGGATCTGCAAATACTTTCACATTGTACAATAGTTTGGTCATATAGAAGGGTTGTAAGCAATGAGTGATCACTGGGAAAAGAAAAAAAAAGCAAAAGCAGACATGAAAGAGAACGATAACGAGTTTTGCTTCAGTCTCCATTTAAACTATAGTCTTTCTATATCTTTCTCTGAGTTTAGGTATCTCCTTCCATCCTGAGGCTTGTAGAGTTGTCTTTAGCTGTATGTTGTTGAGGATAGTCCACTTTATCAAGGTTGGTCATCATATGTACGATGTGTCTGTGATTGTGTACAGGTTTTGCCTGGTTCTGCTCTTCTCACT
>CM053585.1:101183189-101203438 GCA_028646515.1 Pseudochirops corinnae | reverse complement strand
TGAAAAAATGATAATTGTAATTTATGAAACTTTTCTCAGTATGAGGATAGTTGAAGGGAATATATATGTATATATATATATATATATATATATATAAATATAAATATATATATATATATACATATCTATGTATATATGTGTGTGTATGTATACTTACACATATATCTATATAGGAGGGTATATATGCATATTAATATGTATGTGAATGTGTGTATGTATGTGTACAGGTATACATAGACAGAGAGCACAGGACAACTGAATAGGAAGAGGAAGAGATGATATTTAAAAGGTGAAATTGAGAGGTGGGAGGGGAATATAATGAGAGGAGGCAGGGAGAGACAGAATGGGTTTAATTATCTCATATAGAAGAGGCAAGAGATAACTGTTAAAATGGAGGAGAAGAACAGGAAGGCAAAAAGGGAATGGGTCAACATTATTCTCATTGAATTTGGCTTAGGGAGGGAATGACATATACTTTAAATTGGGTATCTTGCCCTGCAGGAGAGTAGGGGGCAAGAGGATGATTGGGGGGGATGATGGCGGGAAGAGCAGATTGCAGGGGAGAGTTGTTAGAAGCACACACTTCTGTAAAGGGACAGGGACAAAGTAGAGAATAGAACAAGTAGAGGGTGGAATAGGAAAGAGGGAAATATAGTTAGTCTTTCACAATACATGCATCGTGGAGATGTTTTGTGTAACTACACATATACTGCCTGTATTGAGTTGCTTGTCTTCCAGTCGGGGGTGGGTCATGAGGGAGGAAGGGAAAGAATCTAGAATTTAAAGTTTTAAAATCAAATGTTTAAAACATGTATATATAATTATTATTATTATCAATTTATACATGCAACTGGGAAATAAGATATACAGGTACTGGGGTAGGGAGATCCATCTTGCCTTACCAGAAAGTCAGAGGGGTGATGAGGGGATAAGAGGGAGAGCAGATTGGGGGAGGGATTGCTGTTTTGGGGTGGTGGGTGGGGGAAGGATGGGGAGGGAATTTGTAACTCAAGGTCTTGTGGAGATGAATGGTATAGACTAAGGATAGACAGAGGTTAATTAAAAAAATAATGCAATAGATCATTATTCTGAAATAAATGATGAAATTGACAATTTCAGAGGTAAAGTAAAATAAAATAAAATAAAATCTCACCTTCTACAAAAAATAACGGCAATATTTTATGATGATCTACTATGAATAACTTAGCTAATCTCAGTGATTACAAGGTTCAAGACACTTCTACAGGATTTATGATGAAAAGTGCTGTCCATCTCCAGAGAAAGAATGCTAAGAGTCTGAATACAGATCAAAGACTCTTTTTCTTTATTTTTCTTGGATTTTCATTCACAAAATGACTTACATGGAAATATGTTTTGCATAACCTGTGTGAAATTGCTTGCATTTTCAATGGGGGTGGGAGGAAGAGAGAGAACTTGAAATTCAAAATTTGAAAAAAAAAAAAAGAATGTTAAAATTGTTTTTACATGTAATTGGGAAAACAATGTTAAATAGTGAAAGGAATCAGCATTTGGAACCATGATGTTCAAAGCTAAAAGTGAACATTAATAGATCTGGATCATAGGGTGATTGGTAGTACTAGGAATCCTGGGAAAATTGTAAAATCATAGTTCCTGACTCCCTCCATTGTCCTCTAGGGCAAAAAAAAAATATAGATTAATGAAAGGTCACCTGATTCATCAGCTATTTCCAGGGAAGATTAAACCTGATCCAGCTCAGAATTATTAGCTATCCTATTATGAGAACACATTTCAAGATCTTCCCTTACTACAATTTTAATCAAACTCTATTTTTGCTTTCCTTTTCTGGAAATAGAAGAAAAATGCTCCATATACATTAAATAATTTTTTATTTCTTGATAAATTATGGATGATTTAGAAATACTTAATACAAACAATTCAAATCAGTTGTGACTGTTTAAGACTTGTGAAAATTGGAAACATCCTGTTTAAATGGATTGGAACTGGTTTTAAAAAGTGAAAATTGTTTCTAAATAATGGGACTTAGCTGAACAAGAAAAGATTCCATATTCAGCATTAGCCTTAGCCATATTAAACTTGTTCTGCATACTTCAAACAATTTGGGCCTGATCAGGAGAGGTTCACACAAAACATTTTCACATAAGCTGAAGGAAGTGACATGAGGAAATGTTATTTTATACTTGATTCTGAGCAGTGAGGAAGAATTGCTGGGTGAAGTGGAAATTTTAACAATCTTAGAAGGAAGTGAGCTGGTCATTTATTCATGATAGCCCAAAATGGGAAGGTGTGCCAATTGTATGCTTTTGGAAAAGATAAATTTTTAAAGTTTTAGACAAAAGGGAGATACTAATCTCTGACAGGGATACCAGTTCAGTAGGGATGGGAGATATATATATATGAAAGAAATTCTGAAAATGCAATTGCAAGTAATTAACTTGAGAACTGTAATTTGTAATGTCTAAAGAGACATATATGATTTCACAAGCAATTCTCCAAAGTTCTCAGGTTTTTAACAATAATAATAATGACTGAATATATGTATATGTGTTTGTGTGTGTGTTTAAGAATGTGTATACATACAAATTATTTATGTATGTGTAATTGCTTTCAAGTTTTATAAAATAATTAGGTACTTTGTCCTTTATAACAATTAGGCCCTTCAAATGTAATTTTCATTTGAAAAATGAAAGAAATTAAAATTCAGAGAGTTATGACATGCACATGCACACATTGCTAGTAACTGTGGGAAGCAGGACTCAAATCCATGAATTCTTGGCTACAAATCCACTGGTCATTTCAGTATATAATGTTGTAAGTGATGGAAATAAGAGCATAAAACTTCAGAAAGATAAAAGGAAGAGAATAGCTCTGTAAGAATAGCATAAGAAAGAGCAAAACTCCAAAAGAGTTGGGTGAGGCATATGAAAAATTCTTGACAAGAGAAAGGTATTTTTTTCATGTCGTAGTGAAGAAGAAAGATAAAAAGAAAGGAATAGGTCAACTACTTCCTTGAATAGGACATGGGAACAGATAAAAAAGAGAAAATCTCAACTTCTATTTTACTTCAGTGTTCTTTGTCAAGGAAAATGCTCTGGTAACTGGGAAGGATGGAACAAAACCCACACTAAGATGAATGTTTGACAAAAAAATAATATCAGAAGATGGAATAAGAGCACTAAGTGCCCTCAATGAGTTAAAGTCAGCAGACTCAGATGGATTGTGCTCTAGGATACAAAAAAAAAAGGATTCTTCATATGAGTGCTGTATTGCTATCTTTGAGAAATCAAGAAGAGAATGAATGTCACAGGAATGTGGATGGACAAATGTCATGATTTTCACAAAGAACAAAGAGAGAGAATCTAACTACAAGCTACAAAATTGATGACAATCTCTGGAAAATGTCTAAAATGTATGAATACTTTATGAAGACTTTGGGAGGAAAGTGGTGATCCATATAAGTCAATAGAGTCATTAAGAGTAAGTAGTGAATAGCTAATATAATTTTCTTTTTTATATATTGGCTTAATTTTATTGTTGTGATTATTATCACTGCTTGAAAATTGTACTCTGATTCATAATATATCTTCTTTTTTAATGTTTTTCCCACTTAATAGTATTTTTAATTGCATGTGTAGATGATTTTCAACATTAATTTCCATAAGATTTTTAGTTCCAACTTTTTCTCCATCCCTCTCTTCATTTTCCCTCCCGAAGACAGGACTCAATCTTATATAGTTACACATGTGAAATAATGTTAAATTTATTTACAGATAAGTCATGTTGTGAAAAAAGAATCAGAATAAAAGGAGAGAAACATAAGAAAGAAAAAAGAGTGAAGGTAGTATGCTTCAACCTGCACTAAGATTTCATAGTTTTTTCTTTGGATGTGGATAGTATTTTCCAGCATGAGTCTTGCAATTGTCTTGAATTACTGTATTGCTGAGAAGAGCTAAATCAATCATAATTGATCATGACACTATGTTACTGTTACTGTGCACAGTGTTCTCCTGGTTCTGCTCACTTCACTCAGCATCAGTTCATGTAAGTGTTTCCAAGTTTTGTCTAAAATCCACCTACTCACCATTTCTTATAGAACAATACTATTCCATTACATTCATGCACCATAACTTGTTCCACTATTTCCCAGTTGATGGGCATCCCCACAATTTCCAATCCTTTGCTACCACAAAAAGAGCTACAACAAATATTTTGTACGTGTGGTTCCTTTTCTCCTTTTTTATGATCTCTTTGGGATACAGATCTAGTGGTGGTATCACTGGATTAAAGGATATGAGCAATTTGGTTGCCCCTTTGGCCATAGTTTCAAATTGCTCTCCAGAATGGTTGGATCAGTTCACAACTCCACCAGCAGTGCATTATTGTTCCAAGTTTCTCATATCTTCTTTGACATTTAACATTTTCCTTTCATGGAATATTAGTGACCTGATAGGTGTGAAGTTGTGCCTCAGAGTTGTTTTAATTTGCATTTCTCTAATCAATAGTGATTTAGAGCATTTATTTTTCTTATTACTATAGATAGTTTTAATTTCTTCATCTGCCTCTTCATATCATTTGACTGCTTACTAGTTGGGGAATGATTTGTATTCTCATCAATTTGATTTAGTTCTCTATATATTTTAGAAATGAGGCCTTTATCAGAGACACTTCCTGCACAGATTGTTTCCAAGCATTTTGCTTTCTTTCTAATCTTGGCTGCTTTAGTTTTGTTTGTACAAAACCTTTTTAATTTAATGTAATCAAAATGATCCATTTTGCATTTCATGATGCTCTCTATCTCTTGTTTGGTCATGAATTCTTTCCTTTTCCATAGATCTGACAGGTAAACTATATAATTTTCTTTTTTGACCGGGTTTTCAAATGAAAGCATGAGAAGGTTGCTATAAAGGAGATATGTAGTATATCTGGGTTCTAGGACTCAGCAAATAATCTAATCCCATTCTTATGATCAGGATGAAGATGACAGTGTAGTTAGGTGAATTTTCAATTGATTGACCAAACCCAGAGTAGTAATTTAGTAGTTATAAATATGAAATTTTACACTTAGGTCAAGGGAATCTTCTACACAAATGCAAGATGAATGAGATGTGGCTACACAGTAGTTCAACTGGACCAGGTAATATAGCAAATTATAAATTCAAGCATCATCAGTATGATGTAGTCATCATTCAATCTATAACTTAATATACATTCATTATATGCAAAGTATGCACTAGGCTTGGCAGTATGGACATGAAAATTTTTTTAAAGTCCCTTCCCTTTAAAAGTATTTATTATATCCAGGAAAATAAACCATATACAAAGAAATATAAACAATAAACCAAAAGAGTTTAATGTAGAAAGTGACATCAAATCCAAATTTTGAAGAGAGCTAGGGGTTGTAGATGGGGAGACCAAGAGAGAATATTTTCCAAGCATTGTGAAAACCTATGCAGATTTGCAAAGATGAGAGACAGATAGTCATGCATGGAGACTAGGAAGTTCCATTTTGCTCAGGCACAAAACCTCACATGTTGTAGTATTTAATAAATTCATTGATTTGGTTTTCCATGCAGAGTATGAATAATAATGATGCGTTGTGGTAGGCAAAATTCGATTTTTAAAGGGCTTTAAATTCTAAACTATGGATTCTTTTTTTCATTTAAGAAGTAATAGAGATTTTTGAGTAAGAAATGATTTGGTTAAACATATGTTTTAGAAATTTCACTTTGGAATATATGTGGAGGATAGATTGGAATGAGTAGAGACATGATGTTGGAAGACAATGTACAAGATGATTTCAATAGTCTAGACAAGAGATGATGGAGTTTGAATTCGAATAGTAACTGGGTGGCTCTAGAGAAAGATACAGATATGAGAGCTTTTGTGGAGTTTGAATCAACAAGAATTAGCAATTAGACAAAATAGAACTTGCTAGTCTCCAAGCAAAGCAACCATTTTCCCATATTTGCAAATTTGCATGATGGAGCAGAGGGAGATAAGAGCATGGAAAAAAATAGTTTTTGTATTTTGGTAAATAAAATTATTATGATTCCATTAGCATAAAAAATAAAGGAAATTGAAATAAGGGATGGGTTTGGGGGGAATGAAGATTAGTTCTGTTGGACATGTCAAATTGAAATATATTAAAGACATTCAGTAGAAACCACACAATAGGTAGTTGTTGAGGCAAAGCAGAAGTTGAGTAGAGACTAAAACTTGATATATAGAGCCAAGAGTAATCTGTGTAGAAAAAGCTAATGACTCCATAGGATTTTGTGAGATCACTAAGAAAGGTGAGAAGGGACACAACTGGGGATGTATCCTCAGTCAAGAGGAGGGTATGGATGTTGAGCCAGAAAAGATGAGATACAGAGGCAGTATGTTGGAGATGCCAAAGTGAGAATTGTTATAGAGACCCAGATAAAACAAAGCATTTTTCTAGGGTCAAAATTTTCAAAGCAATTAAGGAAGATAACAGAAAAAACTGTTGGTTTAAACAATTCAGAAATTATTGACAACTTTGAAGGGAGTAGTTGCTATTGACTAATAAGTTTAGAACCCATATGGTGAGAGGTTTAGAAATGAATGAAAGGAGAAGAGGAGGTAATGCATATAGACTTGCTCTCTTCTATACCCCTGAAGCTTTGCTGTTAAATAGAAATGATATAGAGGATGATAATTTCCTGAGATGAAAGAATCAGTTTAAAATGTTTTGATTCTGGGATGACCCAGATAGGTTTATAAAGCAGTAAAGAAGGAGCCAATAGCTAGACAGACTAAAAGATCAAAGAGAGAAAGGCAAAATCAGTTCGAGGGTATGGGTGAGAATGATTTCAAGCATACAAATAGAGGAGTTAGCCTTAAGAAAAGTGAATTCTTCAGATAGGATAAAGCATGAGCATATGAGCAGTGGGCAAGGGATGTAATATGTAATGTAGGTGAGAAGAGCAAAATGTCTGAGAGTGACCTCTATTCTCTCAATAAAGTATGAGTTGACTTCTGAGAGTGAGAGGTTTGGAATATTTTAAGGCAGGGGGGCTTAAGCTAAGAAGAGAAGATCTGGAGCAGCCACTGTGGGAAATGTCAAAGTGAGTCAATTATGGAAGAGTAGATTTCATTGTAATGATCAAGGCTCAATTAAGATTATTTAACACAAATTTGTAGTGGACTATCATGTCATTTCTTTCAATTCCATTAAACAGTATGTGAGTAGGATGGAAGAAGACAGTATAATATTATAATTAACTTTACTAGCTGTCTATGGGATCAAGACTGAGAAGGCAGAAAAAAAAGTCTTCAGACTTAGAAGGAAAGTCCAGAAACAGAATAATAGTTTATAGTCAAATGAAGAAAATTTAGAATTGTTTGTAATAAAGTGCAAAATTTGTGGGTGATAATAGTTGCAAATGTGGTAATATCCCTATAATATATAATAATATCCCTATTCATGGCTCAAGTGTAATGAAGGCAGATGTCATGGGAATTGGGGAAATTGCTGAACCTATAACATAAAAAAACCTCCTCCCTATAACTCAGTCTCCAGAATCATTCTAAATTTCACCTTTCTTTCTCAGCCTAACTCCTTGAAAAACTTTAAGTACAGGGGGTGCCTCCACTTCTTACACTATGCCCTAACCTCCTACAATTGGGCTTCTATTTCCATTATTCAACTGAAGCTGCTAATAGCCAAATCTAGTAACTTTTTATAATCTTTATGCTCCTACACCTCTTTGTACACTTGACACCATTAGTTTCTTTATCCTTCCAGATATATTTTGATCCTTTTGATCCTGCATTGTTAATATCACCACCCCCCCCCCAACTGTGAGTGTATCTTAATACTCTGTTCTGTGCCTTCTTCACTTTTCTCTTCCGCTCTTACTTCATAGCCTTATTAACTCCCATAGGTTCAGTATGATCTTTATGTTTATGACTACCAGGTATCTGTAGTTAGTATTAGTCTCTCTCCTTAGCTTTAGTCATAAAATTGTGCCCATTGGACATACCAAAAGAGTGTTCCCTAAGCATTTCAAAATCCACATTTCAAAAGAGAACTCATTACCTCTTAAACCCACCATTGTTCCCTATTTCCCAATTGTTGTCAAGGTCATCTTTGTTCTTCCATTCATCTAGGTTCACAACATCTATGTTCACAAGTAAAGTGTCTTCCTTGATTGTCACTCTTAATCACTCCATGTAGCCAATCTGATGCCAAATATTCTCATTTCTAACTCCACAGAAATTCTGACACACATCTCCTCCTCACTGACATAGCCAGAATCCTCATTCAAACTTTTGGCAGTTTTCGCCTAGACTTAATGCTATTTCATTCTATTTGCTCTGTAGCACCTCAGGTTTTGAATCCATCTTTACTAAGTTGCCAAGGAACATTCCCTAAGGCTGACATCTGACACTTCCTTTTTTCCCCCAATTCCATTGCTTTCCCCATTTCCTCAAGAAGCAATATAAACCTCTCCACTTGCTATTTAATGATCTTGACAATGTGGTTCCCTCCTACCTTTTCCACTTTATTCCTCTATTTACACTCTGCAATCTAATCATACTGTCCTATTTGTTCTTTGTAATGGTAATTAATTTAAATTAGAAGACCCCTTTTTGTTATGTTAAGTAAGCAGGTACTTAGCAGTTAGTAACTAATCAGACCTTTGTGCCTAAGAGGCAGAGGGTGTGAACTCTGCCTCCTGTTGCTGACATAACAGGAAGGGTTTGACTGAAACAGGAAGCCAATGCTTTGTGTGTATATAAGAAGAGCCCCAGAGAGAGACAGTCAGAATTAGAATTTTTTCTCCTGGTAGACTCCTGGTGGAGGAAGCAGAATTTTGCCAGCATCTGGAAGCTGGGCTGCTGCTTGCTGGACTGAGAACTGAGTTGGAGTTTTCTTGAGATCAGAATCTGGTGCAGACTGAAGTTGCTGCCAAGAAGGCCACCTGGAAGGCTGAGATTTCTTCTGGGTCCTAGGACCAGCCAAACTACTGGAGGACTGAAGAAGCACGACCAGGATAAGACTTTGTTTGTGGCTTTGTTGATCCTTGAATTCCCGGGAACAGAAATTGTGAAGGTTTTGAGATGTGTTGGACCCTGGCAACTTCAGTGTGTAGCAGGAACTGCTCGGAGGACTGGACAAGGACCTGGGAGCAGTCTGCCTCTGAATCCAGGTGACTGTTTGGTGGATTCAGGTAGGACCTGGGACCATGGAAGGGGATCCAGGGAATCTGAGAGACTACCCTGAGTCAAGATGAAGAAAAGGCCTCTCCTTGGACATTGAATTTGGTGATGAAATTGAAGTTTATTAGAGACTGAGGGGTGGAGGGTTTGTGTAATTTTCTAATGATTTGTATTTAGTGATTAATGATACTTAGTGACTGATTGCTACATAAGTGACTGATTAAGTTAACCTATGATTGCCCTATGAGTGGAAGACTGACTATTGTATTTTGAGATGACTGAATGACTGAGTAAAGAGGCAAAACCCCTTAGGGACACCAGATGACTGTTCTTTTGTTCTTTGTTCTAAATACTCTGACCACTTCAGTGAAAACTATGTGGCCATTCTAATGATAAGCTGTTGTGAACACTATATTGTGATTTCCTGTGATAAGGTGTAATGTTGTAAATATTGTATTATGATTTGTTGTGAATGTTTGCCTTGATTTGTTATGGAATAAATAGAATATTCACTATAATGTGTAATCAGAACCTTAAAAGCTATTCACAGTAGCATTCTTTTGGGAAGCTGCTCGTGCGTGGCATTACATTGTTTCACACAAATGATGTCCCCTCATCCCATTTATGTGCCTCTATGCCTGGAATTCTCTCTTTCCTTACCTTCACATCTTAGAATGCCTGATTTCCTACAAGATTCAGCTCCATCATTCTTTATATGAAATCTTTCCTACAGCCTCCCATTTACCAGTATATGTATGTATACCCATATACACATACACATACACATATGTGTATTATATAATGTGCATATTTGTGTATGCATATATCTCCCTTAGGAGAATATAAACTTAAGGGCAGGTTTTTTTTCCCCCTTTATATCCACAATGTCTTTATAACATAGTACATAGTACATAGTAAACACTTAATAAATTCTTGGGAATTGATTGAACTGAGATGTTTGTGGGAATATCAGCTTCCATGTTATAAGGACAGAGGCTGGGGTGAATAGATAGATCATGAGCTAGGTATTGAGGATCTTGACACAAAAATGGTGATGACCTGGGTTGTGGTTGGTGGTAGTTATTGCAACCATGATCTGGAGGGAGTATTCAATTTGTATAGACAAACTTCAATGGAAAGCAGTTTCTAAGTGATGGTCACAGGAACTGGCCCTGGAAGTAGCACTGGGAGAAAATGCATATGGCAAATCCTCCTCCTTATCCAATGGGTTTGGGAGAGGGAGGTATGAAAGAAGTCATCTATTACCAGAAAGGATTAGCAAAGAACTACTATTCTGTAGGGGAAACTAGGTGTTTGTGAGAGCCAAAAGATGAAAAGGTCATTAGAAGAACATGAGAAGAAGGATTAAGGTAAAGAGGGATTCATGAATAACTCACTAGGATTCCAGGATACATATTAGAAGATGGAAGCTTTCCTAGATGAGGACTTGGTAGGTATATGGGGATACAATTATGGTAACAAGAGAGTTGGGTATTTGTTTCCTTAGTCAGAAAGGATTTTTGCATTACTAGTATAGAGAAAGAAAAATATAGTACTTTTCCAGCCATCAAGCAGGAATGAACCTGTTGATTGGACTATCACCTCAAGAATCCTTACATGGCAGCAGGTAGGGCTAGTTCTCTTCCAAGCACCAGTAAACAAGGCAGATTACTCAGCAGCCCTACATGTAGTTGAAGGTATGAGAGAAAGAGTTGGTAAGAGTCTTTGGTCCTGGGTCCTTGAAGAAAAGGCCTTGTATCAGAGGCTATAGGCGTGGAAGTCGAGATCTTAATCATTTGGGCTCCAGTCCTAAAAGTGAGAGATATGACAGCTGGGTAGCACAGTAGAATGGCGGACTTGGAATCAGGAAGACTTCAGTCTGAATCCTCCCTCAGATGCATACTAGCTGTATGACCTTGGATAAGTCACTTAACCTGTCTCCTTCAGTTTCCTTATCTGTAAAATGTGGCCAGTAACAGAACCTACCTTATCAAGTTGTTGTAAGGATCAAATGATAAAACAATTATAAACTGCTTTATCAACCCTACAAGCCTAAAAATGCCAACTATAAGGTGAAAGTTGTCATTTCTACCTTCATAGCACCTCTCAGATACATGTCCTCTCCACTGATACAGCTATCCTTCTACTTCAGGTCCTAGTCAAATATCAACTAGTACTGTACCAGAGTGTCCCAAAAGTCCCAGTCTTAAGTAAGACTATACTAAGTCTTTGGGACACCCCATACACACATAACTTTAAAAGTTAATGCAAACATGATATATTAATAGAAATATGGTATACAGAACAAGGGAGACAGTTTCTAATTGGAGGCTGATCTGATTGGATCTGATGAAAGAAAATTTCAATGATGAAAACAGTGAAAACCATGCAAGTTATGCTACTTATTTCTTGGTCAAGTTACTTAACCTCTCTGTTCTTCTCTTCACTCTTCTATAAAATTGTCCCAGTAGACTAACTAGGGGTAACAACAATGCAATATTCACAATGCCCACAGTGACTATAAATATGCTGGTATAGTTGTGAATCACAAAATGTAACAAGCTCTCCACACTGAGAACAGAACCAAAGCATTTATTCAAATACCAGAAAGCTGAGTCCCCAAACCAGAAAGTCAAAGTCATTACCATAGCCACAAAGTTTGTACACTTAGTTTATGCAGTGAATTCCCGCATTCCCAAGCCTTTGAAACAAAATAGGCTCCCTCAGGCAAAAATCCTCCTCTCCTCACTCACTCCCTCTAGCAAGGATCCTCCTCTCCTAGCTGCTCAGCCTCCATGCTGCTTGCTCCCAGAAATTCTCATTCCTGGCAGTTCTCAGCAGAAGTTCTGGCTGGCTCTCAGAAGAAATTCTGCCACCACCAGTTCTGTTCTCAAAATCTTTTCTCTCTCCAGCCTAAGCCTCTTACTAACTCCTCCCTGCCCCACACCTTTCTGCTATGTTAGCAAGTTCATTCCACTATGAGATTCACAAGTTCTAGGTCTTAATACTTAACACAATTTTGAACTTGAAACTAAGTTCTAAGTACCTGTTAGCCTGCCACTACAAGGGGCATGGAAGATCTATAATTCCATTACCATTACACTAGGGGAAGGGCATAAGCATTTATATAGTGCATACTTTGTGATAGGCATTGTTTTAAATGCTTTGTAAATAGTATTTCTTTTGATCCTCCCAGCAATCCTTTAAGGTAAATGCTATCGTTATCTTCATTTGACAGTTGAGAACTGAGGAAAACTGAGTCCCAGAGTAACGTAGTAAGGCTTTACTTGAACTCAAGCCTTTCCTGATTGTAGACCTAGGTCCTCTTCCATAGAACCACCTAGCTGCCCTGAGGTTACTTCCTATTCTTAAGTGCTAACGTGAACATGAACACCAGCCAATGGAACTGGTGATATTTAACCCCAAACGAATAGAACATAGAGGAATATAATCATTGCCTTGTGAGAGATAACAAAGGGTTGTTTCTGCAGACCTCGTAACAAGGTAACAAACTTAAAGGAAACAACACTAACCTTCTTCTCATTGGTTGCCCCAAATTTGGTGTGTAGATATGCATAAGTGAGTGATTGAAGGACGTTTCCTTCCGATTGGGTAGAAGGGTGAAATGAATAATTATGATAATAAAGGATTGTCAACTCTAGCTCTCATTGGCTGTCTCCAAATTTGGTGCATAATGAGGGATTGGAAAACACTATCCTCTGATAGGATACTAATTCAGGAAAATTATGGTAATGAAGTATTGAGATTCCTTTGCACCAATTAGCTAGCTACTTGAGAAGAGATTGTCTATCTCACCGACCAATTGTGAGACTGTACAAGGGACTGGGCTAGGTTAGCATTAGGATAACAGAAGCCTGCAAGCTTCCACAATTTGCACTCCCTGGCTGATGCTGCTTCAGTGACAATGGCTGTGCCCTTTCTCATGAGAAAGAATAAAGGACTGTTTATACTTTCTGACTCAGACTCTGATTTTAAAAATCTGGTAGTGGTCTCTATCCCACACAGCCTTAAAATAGCTGTAGTGGTCATATAGAAGAAAGATAAGAATGGATTTGTTTGACCCTACAAAGAAAAATTAGGATTGGCAGATGAAATTCATATGCAGAGGTAAATTTTAGCTTAGCAAAAGAGGGGAAAAAAAAAACCTGATGATTATTGAGTCTGATCAAAAGTAGAATGGATTGTCTAATAAGGTAATGAGTTTCCCAGCATTTAAGTGGAGGTTGGATGACCATTTGTCAGGTTGTTATAGAAGTGACTCCTTTTTTCAAGTGCATACTAAACTAGGTAACCTTTGATGTCCATTTGAACTCAGAGATTCTCTGATTGTATGGGAAGCTCAAAATATATAGCAGAACAGAGGCATTGTACTCATACATGAATATACACATTTACACATATAAGATATATGTATATAGATATATACATAAACATACTACTATATATCTATGTCTGTCTCTATAGATAGGTATTTCTCTCTGTATACACACATATATCTTTTATTATATATTTTTATATACACATACATATAATTTATTTCTCTGTGTATGTGGAAGAGAGGGAGGGGGAGGAGAGACAGAGAGAGACAGAGAGAGACAGAGAGAGAGAGAAGAGAAACTATATGTATTTAATGGTTGTGGTAAGGAAAGTCCAGTCTTCTCTGTGAATGAGTATGCTAATATTCCTCAGAGGGGCAGTACCAACAATTAAACTTCTATAAACATCTTGTCCAGTTTCTGACGCAAGTGTAATTGGGTTTCTTTCTTTCTTTAAAGAAATGTAAATCCCTTGCTTTCCTATCAGAATGGCCAGATTTCCACATCTCCTCTAGGGGAAAAAATGTTTAGCTGTAGAAGCAGCTCTATTAACTCATACCAGCTGAATCTCTGTTATATTCAACCTGACATAAAACTCCATGAAACAGACAAGAATGACATTTAAATGCATGGAATTGACAGACCTGCCTTTCCCCCCCTTCCCTAAATAATAACGTACAGTCACATTCTCCAGCCAATTCGACTTCCTAAGTACCCTGTTTGACATTTTACTGCAATGAATGGAACCCCTACCAGCATCATTAGCTTTGCAGAGTTTTCCCCTGAGAATGGGTAAACAGCTGCTTATTCTAAGTAGCCAGCAAAAAGGGGAATTGGAAAAAGAGGGCAAAGTACATACACACTCAAAAATTCACCCATAGTGCTAAGGAAACCATAAGCAGCTCTGTTAGCAAAAAATTAAAGGTGCAACAAATATCAAATCTTTAGGAGCCATCAGGGAAAGAAAAGCCAACTTAGATTTCAGTCTCCCTCCCCTCTTGCTATCCATATAAACACAACAGCAACCTCAGCAGCTAAGGGACCTATCAAGGGAAGAACAATGGAACAAAGAAACATAGCCTTAACTTACATAGAATTCAATTCAATTCAATAAACACTTGTTAAATACTTCTTAAATGCAAACCACTATAACTGGCTACTGAAGGTTAAAGACAAATGAGAAACAGTCCTTGCTGTCACAAACCAACAATTCTAGTTGGAGGTTACAATTTAGTTTTACAATAGAAATCTGCCTAATTGCCCAAAATGTACAATTAACTGTGGCATAGATAGATATATAGATGATTAATAGACAAATGTTGATTTCTTCCCTCATAAATTATCTTGTGTTTATTTTGTACATGTATATAGATAAATAAACGTAATTAGGTAGATAGATAAAAATATGGATAGATACATGGAAGAAAGGGACATTATGGGTAATCTAAGCCAGTCCTCTAATTTTATAGATGAGGAACTGACATTCATCCAGGTTAAGTGACTTGCCCACAGTCACATGTTATTAAGTCACTGAAGCAATATGGGAAGCAAATATTTTATGACTCTGGGTCCACTGTATTATCTATTACACTATGGCATGGTATCTTCCATGATAAAATGTGAACTTCTGGAAGGTAGATAGTGTTTTGTTTTCTCCCTTCAGTTCTTATTTGTCCTTCACAAATAATGGATGTTTTATGAGTACTTGCTTATGAATACTTGTTGATTGATAGATATAGAGATATATAGTTATTGATAAAGATATAGTTGTAAATAGAATTATATAGGTATGATTTTAAGTGTATAGGCACCTAGACTCTGCTTAAATTGAGAACCCATAATCTAGCTACTGGAAAAAATAGTATAGTAGTGTATATTGACACCAATTCTAGAATCAGAGGACTTGGATTCAAATCTCCTTTCTGACACCACCTATGTGGCCTTGGCTAGGTAGTTTAATCTAATTGGCCCTGATTTCTTCATGTGTAACAAAAAGAAAGGGAGGGGTAAAAATAGATGATTGTTGAAATGCTTTTCAGCTGTAAACTATGACCTGGAAAACTCTAAGAATTGGAAGACGTGGCTTAATCTGATGTTTCCTGCTGTTTCTCCTACAACCATGCATTTTTTTCCTAGTCAAGATGTCCAAGAAAAGGAGAATAGGAAAAGGGAGCATCCACTTCCATCTAATTAGCCACTTTGGTAAAATATACTGTGTGGGAAAAATAAAAAAGTTGGAACTAATTGTTAGCATGAAGTTTGGAGATGGGAACAATCGACATATCCATGTTGTCCCAGTCCCTTAAATGTCATGGCATAAGTAGCCATAAACCTATGAATTGGGGCAAAGATTATCGGGTTTTGATACTTGATGAGCTGAACACAACTGCAATGTTTCTTGCTATCCATTGGACATCTCCACCTCCCTTATGACACCATGATGATAATTCAGACTGAATGCATCTATAACCAAATTTGTTATTCCTCTTAAAAAACCAGCTACTTCTCCTGCTAATTTCTCAATTGAGATTGATGGTGTCAATATTCCCCAGTTACTTACAGTTGAAATCTTAATATTAGTTTTGTTTCTCCTTCACTCTTCAGCCCCATAACATTTAGATTATTTTTCATAATCATTTTCTTCTCTATTTACATTGCCACCACCTTAGATCAATCCCTTATGAATACCTAGAAATGATTATAGTCGCTTCTACACTGCTTTCCCCACCTCCATCTCTGCTTTTTTCCAATCCATACTACACATAGCACTCCCAAACCAATCTTTACAATACACAACTCTGATAGCATCACTGAAGTTGTAACCATTTAGCCTGTGATTCAAGGCTCTCAATGATTGAATTCTCATCTAGTTTTCAATTATGTGATAGAGAGGAAGGTGCAAGGGACTTTGAGTCAGGAGAGCCCTGGATTTGAAATCTTTCTCTAATGTTTATTAATTTTGTTACTATGGGTAAGTTATTTAAAAATCTCTAAGACTCAATTTCCTTGTCTACAAAATGAGAACAATAACACTTAGAATGATTACTTTATAAGGTCTTTGTGAAGATTAAATGGAATTATATGAATTGATTTTTAGAACACTGAGTATAATGTAAGTATGGACTCATGCTATATCCAGGATGAAACAGTGAGTAGGAATCTGTTCTTGGTGCCAGGAAGATTGTCTTAAATCCTACCTCAAACATTCAATGACCGTGTGACCCTGAGAACATCACTTAACCTCACAATGCTAAGCAACTCTGAAAGTATGCAATTTTCAGAGTTTGTACTAGTCTACTCTGGTAGAAGGAGTTTCCTTTTCTGGGAGTTCCATATACTAATATAATCCTAGGTCCAGTACTTATTACTATTCCTATAGCTATTCATATCCTCTGTGATTCCATGATATCTACCTCTTCTGAACACATGAAAAAGACTTTTAAATTTCAATTCATTTTTGATATATTTACCTTTGCCTGGAAAGTTCTACAACCTACATTTCCACATAATTTCCATCTGTTAAAATCCTTCCCAGTCTTTAAGACCATAGTGAAATGCTGACTTGTCCACAAATGCTTTGGACCAAATATATCAATTAAATCCCCTTCTTCCCTCTAAATTCTTTGGCATTTTATCTGTATCTTTCATGCAATCTTGTCTGTTTTCTTTGTAGCCATGTGCATGATTATCTGCCCCATAAACTCATTGAGAAAAGGTAATATGTGTCTCAATTTTTGTATTATTCTATTGTATATTTTGGCACATAGTAAGTACTTAAGTATTTCTTTAATCAATAAATTACAACATTAAAAATAACTAGAGACAGTGTTACACAGTGGAAAGACAACTGGAGATGGGAGTCAGGGGACTTGGATTTGAATCTTGAATCTGCCCCTTAATACTTGTATCATCTGAAGCGAGTTACTACAACTTGCTGGGTCTCAGTTTTTCAGACAACAAAGATTTATTAAGTATTTTCTAAGGGACAGTTCATTTAGGTGACTATTAAGGTCCCTCCTGTCTCTCAATCCCAAATCCTATGAATCACGATTCATTATTATTAGTGGCTATTTTTGTTTTGTTTCAAATATATAGCAGTTTCATTTCTTAGACAATCTTTTGGCAACATACCTTTAGCATAAAGTTACCCTGTAGCTATTTGGACTGCACTAAGGTTGTGATATAGGTGGCATCCTAATTCACTTATTGCACATTGCAATATATTTTGGAAAAGTGGGCAGCATCATGTTATCTAAATAAATTGAAATAGTGTATTTCTTGTTATGAATAAATTTTCTCCTCCTTTATTTAAAAAATGATGAGCCCCTTAAAAGGATGGTCAACTCCACTGACCCTTAGATCTGCTAACAAGCTTGGAATATGGAAGGGATGGATTTGCTTCCAGTTTTCATGTAAGTGGCAGACCCGAGATGGATACTGTAGCATGTGACTTGACTAGGCCACCTTAAAACATTTCATCATTTGGATGTGGTAACTCTGTGAGGAAAGTGGTATTATTATCCCCATTTTACAGAACAGAAAACTGAAGGTGAGGTTTAAATGTTGCCCAGCGCCACTCAGCTGTGAAAGATCAAAGCCAAGATTCAAATTCAAGTATTCCTGACTCAAAAGTATTATGTATTTTACATGCTAGTTACTTGGCTACTTCTCTTGTTCTTTCTTCCCGGTGAAGAGATATTCAAAGGCCACCGTTCTTCTTAACTCCTTGGCTCTTCTCTAGTGAGTTAGTGAGTAAATTGGCCAATGCTAAGACATCTTCCATTTGGTTCTACCAACTTGGCAAGAAAGCTTGTGTGCTAGAGAATTACATTAATTTATAGAAATAAAAAAAATGTTGATGTATTTTCTAGGTAGAAATTTCTACTAAATAAATCATATATTTATTTGGTGGGGTATAAACTGCTAAGCACCCTAGTATTTATTACCTTTTAAGAGCCCTAATTTAAAAGGATACTGGCCCTTAACCACAGGCACCTTATGTTTCAATGTACATACTTATGTATAACATAGAAATTGGATTCAATATGTTCATTAAGCACATTGGGTGGGTTGTGCACAGCAATCTGCTAGGCATTGGAGTAGATTCAAATTTTAGACAAGACATATTCTCTGAATTTATGGAGTTTATAATCTAATAGGTAAATAAGGAATAGATATAGTCAACTTTAATAAGTACTGTTACTTAATATATGCAGCAGAGAAGTAGAGAACATGGATTCTTAAATGTGTATGTGTGCACATGTGTGTGTGTGTAATGGACCCCTTTAGCAATATGGTGAAGCCGACAACTTCCCTTGTAGAATATTATTTTTAAATGTACAAAATAAAATATATAGCATTGCAAAGTGAAATATTTATTTTAAAATAAAGTAGTAAAAACTTTTAAAAAAATCTCAGGCCCAGGTTAAGGACCCTTTGTGGATACAAAGAATTATACTATGTCTAAGGGAGAAAAAAGTTATTACCAAGGGTTAGAGAGTTAATAAATATTTATTAAATATCTTTGATGTACCAGACACTAGGCTAATCCCTGAGAATACAAAGAAAGGCAAAACATAGTCCCTGACCTCAAGGAACTCACAACCCAATGAGGAGACAACATGCAGACAACTATATACAAATAAATTATATACATTTAAATATGAAGTAATCAACCAAAGGATAAGAATTATGAGGGATTGAGAAAAGTTTCCTGTAGATGGTAAGATTTTACTCGTGATTTGAAGGAAACCAAGGAAGTTAAGATACATAAATGAGGAAGAAGAACATTCCTGGTATGGGAGACAGTCAACAGAAATTTGTAGTTGGTAGATAAGAGTGTCCTGTTCTAGCAAGACTAAAGAGGCTATGTTACTGGATCTCAGAAGAGTAGTGTAAGAAGACAGTAATAGTGAAAGAGAAGCTGATTATGAAGGATTTTGAATGCCCAAGAGAGGATTTTATATTTGATCCTAAAGGTGAAAGGGAATCATTATAGTTTTTGAGTTGGAGAGGTGGGGTGATGTAATACCATGCATGAGCAGCTTCCCAAAAGAATGCTACTGTGAACAGCTTTTAAGGTTCTGATTATACAATATAGTGAACACTCCATTTATTCCATTACACATCAAAGCAAACATTCACAAGAAATCATAATATAATATTCAAAACATTCCATCATACCACAGAAAATCCCAATATAGGGTTCACAACAGCTTAACATTAGAATGACCACATAGTTTTCATTACAGTGGCCACAATATTTAGAACAAAGAAGAAAAGAATAACCATCTCATTTCCCTAAGGGGGGAAACCCTCCTTACTTAATCATTCATTCATTTCACAATATAATAATCAGTCTTCCACTCATGGGGCAATCATAGATTAAATTAATCAGTCACTTATCTAGCAATCAGTCACTAAGTATCATTAATCACTAAATCAATCATTAGAAAATTACACAAACCCTTCACCCCTTGGTGTCTAGTAAACTTCAATTTTATCACATGTTCAATATCCAAGGAGAGGTCTTTTCTTCACCTTGACTCAGGGTGGTCTCTCAGATTCCCTGGATCCCCTTCCATGGTGTAATGCCATGCACCAGCAGATTCCCAAAGGAATGCTACTGTGAACAGCCTTTAGAGTTCAGATTACAAAATATAGTGAACACTCTGTTTATTCCATTACAAATCAAGACAAACATTCAAAACATTATAATATTCACAA
>CM053585.1:101153870-101175380 GCA_028646515.1 Pseudochirops corinnae | reverse complement strand
TTTGGAAAAACAGACAAACAAGAAGTTCTACCAAATTCCTTCCATGACGTTAATATAGTGCTGAAACCTAAACCAGGAAGAACCAAATGAGAGAAGGAAAACTATAGACCAGTTTTCCTAATGAATATTTTTAAAATTTTATTTATTTTGTTAATTAACTTTTGTTTATTTTTAGTTTATATCATTCATTTCTGCAAGATTTTGAGTTACAAATTTTCTTCCCATCTTTCCCCTACCCACCAACCCAAAACAGTGAACCCACTGTATACTCCCTCCCCAAATATGTATGTATGTATTCTAGATTCTTTCCCTTCCTTCTTCATCACCCAACCCCACTGGAAAGACAAGCAGCAGTTCAATACATGCTGTACATGTGTAATTACACAGAACATCTCCACAATGGACATATTGTGAAAGATTGACTATGTTTCCCTCCTTACTATCTTGCCCCCACCCCTTGTTCCATTCTCTACTTTGTCCCTGTCTCTTTACAGAAGTGTGTGCTTCTAAGAACCCTCTACTTCTCTTATTTGGTTTTCAAAATCCTTCTTAAGCTCCTCTATGGTTTGTAACCAGTTTACATTTTTCTTGGAAGCCTTTGGTGTGGGAGTTCTGACTGTGTTGTCTTCCTCCCGCTCCATGTTTTGATCCTTTTTGTCCCCTAAAAAAGGATTACTGAGCTTGGTTTGCTTCCTTTGCCTGCTCATGTTGCCAGTCAATTAACTTGATTTTGAGCCACAGTAGATCTCTGCTTCCCAGGGGGAGAGCTTTGTCCCAAATTTCTGGGGTTTTCACAGCTCCCAAAGCTATTAGGAGGCCGCCATCTCTGCAGCCCCCACTAGCTTTGGCTCACTGGTCATACACCTCAAGACCACCACCAAAGACCATGATCCTGATCCAGAAAGGTTAGGGCATGATCACTTAGCCTCTGAATGATTGTGTGGCCCGCCTCTGCAATCTGCAGGCCACAAGCTCTGAAGCAACCATGTATAGGCTGCTTCTGCTGCTCTCTTGTTCTGGGGGCAGGCAGCTGGACCTGCTTGTCTCCCCAAAATTTAGCCAAGTTCCACTGACCTTTCATTTTGTCCTTGGTTCGTATGGGTTGATAATTCTGGAAACTGCCACAGCTGCCAGTGATCCTCTCTTCCAAGTGCTCCAGCTGTGGCTCATCCTGGCCGCCCCAGGGTGCCAAGCTGCAGTTTCAGGGCCAGCTGGTTTTGGGTCCTGGCACTCTGTGATGAGTTCTTCCTGTCTGCCTCCCAGGCTGCCTTCAGCAGGAGATGTGTTTTTCTGTAATTTTGTGGGTTCTGGAGCTCTAAAATTTGTTTTGAGTCATAGTTTATAGGTATTTGAGGTGGTTATGCGGGGAGCTGCAGAGTTCTCCTGCTTCTATGCTGCCATCTTGACCCCTAATGAGTATTGACACAAAAATTTTACATAAAATGCTAGCAAGGACATTATAGCAATATTTCACAAAAATCATACACTATGACTATGTAGGATTTATACAAGGAATGCAGAACTGGTTCACTATTAGGAAAACTAATTATAATTGATCTGATAAAAAAACCAGCAAAAATCATATAGTTATCACAATAGATGGAGAAAATATTATACTAAAATCTAAAACTTCCTGCCATTAAAATCTCAAGAAGACATAGAAATAAATGGACTTCTTTCCTTAAAACAATAAGCTGTTGTTGCTTGTCCTTTGTTCCCAAAGAGGACCATGGCAAAGAAGAGAAGTGAAGAGAAGAGAAAGTAAAGGAAGGGAAGGGAAGGGGAAGTTGAAAGTCCAAAAAAAAAGTTGAAATAGTCAAGAACTTCATCAAAGTAGTGGTCATAAAATAAATCCACACAAGCCATCAGTTTTATGTGTATCATCAAAGTCCAGCAGAATCATAGAAATGAATTCCATTTAAAATAACTGTAGACAATATAAATGACTTGGGAGTTTATCTGTCAAGACAAAGTCAGGAATTGTAGGAACACAGTTACAAAACACTTTTCACACAATGTCAGCTCTATACAATTGGAAAAATATTAATTGCTTATTTGTAAGCTGAGTCAAAATAATAAGAATGACAATTCATCCTAAATTAGTTTACTTATTCAGTACCATACCAATCAAAATACCAAAAATATTTTATAGAGCTAGGAAAAAGTAACAGTATTAATCTGAAAGAAGGAAAGATCCAGAATATTAAGGGAACCAATGGGGCAAAATTAAGGAAAGTGGCTCAGCAATACTAGTTTTCAAACTGTTTTAAAAGAGGTAATCAAAATAATTTGGTACTGGTTAAGAAATAGAATGGTGAGTCAGTGGGATAGTTTGGATGCACAGTACATGGCAGTAAATGCCCACAATAATCTGGTGTTTGGTAAATCCAAAGATCTAATTTTTTAGGGAAAATATCGCTATTTGACAAAAATTGCTGGGAAAACCTATCAGATTGGTGAATATGAAAAAAGGATAATTATAAATTTTGGAGACAATATAGAAAAATTGGGACACCAATTCATTTTTCATGGACTTGTGAAATGATCCAGTCATTTTAGAGAGCAATTTGGAACTAAGGGCAAAAAAGCCATAAAACTGCATATTCTGTGACCTAGCAATACCATGAGTTAAGGAAAAGTATACATAATCTATGTACAAAAATATTTATTGTAGCATGTTTTGTGATGGCAAAGAACTGGAAATTGAAGAGATGCCCATCAATAAGATTATGGCTAAACAAGTTGTGGTATGTGATTGTGACAGAATTCTGCTCTGCCATAAGAAATCATAAGCAAGATGATATGGGGATTCATAAGATATGATGCAAATTGAAGTGAGTTGAGCAAGGAAATGATTGTTTATAGTAATAGCAGTATGGTACAATGATTAGATTAGCTATTCACAGCAGTACAATGATCTAAGATAATTTCAAGGGAATCATGATGAAAAATGCCATCCACCTCCAGAGATAGAACTGATGGAGTCTGAATGTGTATCAAATGATACTCTTTTTAAACTTTCTTTATTTTTCTTCTTTTTGAATTTTTGGTCTGTGTTTTCTTTGGCAATATTGTTAATATGGAAGTATGTTTTGCATGGCTGCACATGTATAATCTATACCAAAGTGCTTACCTTCTCAAGGACGGGAAAGAGAGAAAGGAAAGGAGAGAATTTGGAATTCAAAAGTAACAACGTTTTGAAAAATTTACATATAATTTGGGAAAAATAAAAAGTCTTTTAAAAACTCCACCTCTTCTTTGAACTTGTGATATTTTCCCTAACTCTAAGCATGTGATTTTGGCATAATAAATCTGGAAAAGACAAAACATGCTTGAATATGCCATACAGTATTTACTCTTCTATAGAATCAATTAAAAAAAAAACTTAATTAAAAATCTACCACCTAGCTACATAACAAAATTATCCTTCAAGACCTAGAAAGTTTCCAGGCAGTAGATAGGCCACTCTGAACCAAGATGGGTATTGCAGGAAATGCACATATCAATTTATTTAGCTCCCAAGGTCATTCTTCTGGTTAATGTGCAAAGCGTTGTAAACAATACAATTAATGTCTGACAAGTATCCAGTAGGGACAATCTTTAGATGAAGATTCAGAAACTCTTGACTGGGACCCAAGATTTAAACCTGACACCTGTGCTTTTCTCTTCTTCATCTTATCTCCAGCAGGTATCTCAGACTGTTCTTCATTATAAAGTAAGGACCCAGGCAAAAATATATCGGATCGGGATAGAAACTTTCCACTGTCTGTTTTCCTTCATGCTTCCTCTGTGTTCCTCTTTTTCTTTCCTTAATTCCTGATGTTTCCATTTCTGGTGAGTGGGTGTGTAGTCTACCTTTTCTCCATTCCTTCTATGTTTATTCACTTTTTCCACAGCATATTTCCTTACCTGTGCGTCCTATCTTGTGCACATTCTACCTCTCTTGCTAGTGAAAACCAAAGTACTTCTTGTACTAAGATATCATCAGTCAAAATTGAAGGTTTAGAACAGAAACCTCACTCACAAAGCAGACTATTGTTTTTCTTTTTTTGCATAGTTCAAACTGCTACAAAGTTTTTCCCTCACATAACAGAAAAATTGGCCTTTCATATGTCCATCCCTTAATTCTAGCTATGTTCCTAGGGGGCAGAAAAATGTTAAATCTTTTTTTAAACTTGATAGCCCTTTAAATATTTTAAGAAATCTATTTTGCTACACCTAAACCTACCTTTCTCCATCTTAAACAACACTAGTTCCCTTAAACATTCCTACTTGTAACATGGTTTCAAATCTCTCTCATCATGCTAGTTGTTCTCTAGAAACACAACAACTTTTCTGTCTGAAAATGTGTCATTCATACCCAAACATGTTACTCCAAGATGTGCCCAAAGCTAGAGTACAAGTCTAATTGGTGTATTTCCCTGTGATTTTCCTATTGTAGGTTCTTCTTTTCATTGCTTGGTCTCTCCTCTAACCTCTCTCCCCCCTTCCATTTTAAAGAATCTCATCAATTCCCACTCTTAAGGTAAAGGGGCACCATCTTAACTATTTTGTGTAACACAGTGCTATTAGCTACACCTTTCAGTCCGTTTATTCTAAGTTCTGGCTGGTATGACTTTCAGGGAGGGCAGTGCAGATTCATAGTACAGAGATCAATATGCCTACACTAAATGAAGAAGGAAGAATATATTACACTGGAAAGTAAATGTGACTCTAGAAGCATATGAAACAATTTGAGGACTTATTTCAATTTCCCACTAAAGTTAATGACAAAGTAAAGCATGATTCACAGTAACATTTTTCTTTGCCTTGCTGTTTCCTATGTTCTGACTCTAATTGAGGTAACTCTTCTTCATTTCCTAAAAACCACTGGCATCTCGGGCCAACAGCCTCACAAATCCAATGAAATTATCCACTATTCTATTTCATTTTTCTTCTTATTAGAAAAAAAGGAGCACATTTACTCTGTTCCATCTCATTTGTTTAAAAAAATGACAGTAGGTAGATGTTTTTACTTTGTAGAGATCAAAGTCTTTGTTTTATTCTCTCCTCTCCAGTGTCCTGCAGCTAATAATGTCCATTACCAGCTCAAACTAAGAGAAGAGATTTTGTTGTTGATTTAATGTAATAAGATAAAATCTGTGTATGGAGACTATTTTCCATTTATATAATTTGCTGTTGAGAATATGTGGTGGTGGTATACATGACAAGCAAAAAATAAACAGTAAACAGATGACAAATTTAAGAAGATGCATACCCTAAGGAGTACTTCGCTTATGCATGGGAGAAAGAAAGAAGAAAGTCAAAGAAACAAGTGTAATCTCCTGAGTCTTACTCCAAATTCTCCTCCCACCCCTTCTACTGTTCCCCAAATCCTATTCTATTCTGAAGGCATTGTCTTTAAGCTAAAAAAAAAATGGATGTTTGATGACAGACATATTGATACTAATACATGCTCTGTCCTCTACTGCTGCATCATTATTCTCCCCTCCATTAAGTCATAGATTCCAAAAGTGAGAAGAAACTTCAAAATTTGCCTGCTCCAGCCCTCACATAAAATATGAAGTTTTCTTGAAATATTTCTCTACAGTTTCCACTTAAAGACCTCTAGCAGTGAGGAAATTACTTTCTGAACAGAGAGTCCATATCACTTCCCCCCTACCAACTTACTGATATTTTATTTTTTTCAATTACATGTAAAGAGAGTTTATAACATTCACTTTTATAAGGTTTTGAGTTCCAAATTCTTTCTCCCTCCCTCACCTCCCCCTCACCAAGACAGCAAGTAATCTGATATATGTTATACATATGTAATCATATTAAACATATTTCCACGTTAGTCACGTTGGGGAAAGAAGAATGAGAACAAAAGGGGAAAACCATGAGAAAAAAAAATAAAAAAGAAAACTGTATGTTTCAATCTGCATTCAGAATCCATAGTTCTTTCTCAGGACATGGGTAGCATTTTCCATTATGAGTCTTTTGGAATTGTCTTAGATCACTGTTTTGCTTAGAAGAGCAAAGTCTATAATAGTTGATCAATCCACAATTTTGCTGTTAATGTGTACAATGTTCTCCTGGTATTGTTCACTTCACTCAGCATTGGTTCATGTCTTTCCAGGTTTTTCTGAAACATGCCTGGTGATAATTTCTTATGGAGCAATAGTATTTCATCACATTCATATAACACAACTTATTCAGTCATTCCTCAGTTGATAGGAATCCTCTCAATTTCCAGTTCTTTGCCACCACAAAAAGAGCTACTATAAATATTTTTTTCATATGTGTATTCTTTTCCCATTTTTATTATCTCTCAGCTGTGGTGTTGCTGGTTCAAAGGATATACACAGTTTTATAGCCCTTTTGGCAAAGTTCCAAATGCTCTCCAGAATGATTGAATTGGTTCAGAATTCTACCAACAATTCATCAGTATCCCAATTTTCCTACATCTTTCCCAACATCTATCATTTTTCTTTTCTGTCATATTAGCCAGTCTGGTAAGTATGAGGTGGTACCTCAGAGTTCTTTTAATTTTCATTTATCTAATTAGAAGTGATTTAGAGCATTTTTTACATGATCATAGATAGCTTTAATTTCTTCATCTGAAAGATGCCTGTTCATATCCTTTGACCATTTATCGATTAGAGAATGACTTGTATTCTTATAAATTAGACTCAGTTCTCTATATACTTTAGAAATGAGGCCTTTATCAGAGACATTGGTGGTAAAAATTATATCCCAGATTTCTGCTTTCCTTTTAATCTTGTATACATTGCCTTTGTTTGTACAAAATCTTTTAAAATTTAACGTAATCAAAATTATCCATTTTTCATTGCATTATGTTCTCTATCTCTTGTTTGGTTATAAATTCTTCCCTTCTCCATAGATCTGACAAGTAAACTATTCCTTGCTATTGGTTAGTTACCATAAGTTGTGGTATTTATGGTATCAATCTTTATGTCAAAATCCTGTACCCATTTTGACCTTATCTTGGTATGGAACAATCTTGGTGTGAGATGCTACTCTATGCCTAGTTTCTACCATACTATTTTCTAGTTTCCCCAAAAGCTTTTGTCAAATAGTGAGCTCTCATCCCAGAAAATGGAGTCTTTGGGTCTATCAAACGGTAGATTACTATAGTCATTAGTTACTGTTTCTTGTGTCCCTAACCTATTTCACTGATTCACCATTTATTTCTCAACCAGTACCAAATATTTTTATTGTTGCTCCTTTATAATATAGTTTTATATTTAGTACAGCTAGGCCACCTTTGTGTTTTTTCATTAATTCCTTTGATTTTCTTTACTTTTTGTTTTTCCAGATGAATTTTATTATTTTTTTTTTAGATCTATAAAATAATTTTTGGTAGTTTGATTGGTATGACACTGAAAAGGGAAATTTATTAAGGTAAAATGCTATTTTTTAGTATATCATCCCTGCCTACCCATGAATAATTGTTATTCTCCCAATTGTTTAGATATAACTTTATTAGTGTGAAAAGGTTTTTTTTAAATTGTGTTGATACAGTTCCTGGGATTGTCTTGGCAGGTAGACTCTCAAATATCTTATTTTGTGGACAATCATCTTAAATGAAATATCTCTTTCTATGTCTTTCTCCTGAGATTTTTTGGTATCATATAGAAATGGCAATGATTTATGTGGGTATATTTTGTATGCTACAATTTTCCTAAATGTGTTAGTTGATTCAAGTAGATTTTTAGTTGATTCTCTAGGACTCTCTAAGTATACCATTACATAATTTGCAAAAAGTGATAGTTTTGTTTCTTCATTGTGTTGTCTAATTCCTTCAATGACTTTTTCTTTTCTTTTTGCTAAATTTATTTCTAATACAATAGTGAATAATAGTGGTGATAATGGTTATTCTTCTTTCACCTCTAATCTTATTGGGAAAGATTCTGGCTTAGGGGTGGGGAATGTATGTTCTTGAGGCCACATATGACCTTTAATAAAAGGATTTGTTCCGTGAAGTGTGGATTCAGTAAAAGGGCCACATTTGAGGACTTAGAGGTCCCAGGTTTCCCACCCCTGCCCTAGCTTATCCCCATTACATATAATGCTTGCTGATGGTTTTAGATAGATACTGAATATCATTTTAAGGAAAACTTCATTTATTCCTGTACTCTGTTGTATTTTTTCCCATTTGGCCAATTATATTTTTAAAGGAATTGTTTTCTTCAGTCAATTTTTGTCCTTCCTTTTCAAAGCTATTGACTATCTCTTGCATACTTCTCATTTCTGTTCCTATTTTTTTCTTCTGCCTTTCTTATTTGACTTTTAAAATCTTTTCTGAGCCTTCCCAAGAAGTTTTTTTGGTCTTGAGACCACTTTATAGTCCCCATTGAGGTTTCACATGTAGGCATTTTGAAGATGTCATCCTCTTCTGAGTTTGTGTTTAGATCTTCCCTCTCACCATAGTTGCTTTCTATGGTCAAGGTTCTTTTTTGTTTCTTGTTCATTTTTTAAACTATTTCATGACTTTTAGAGTTGACCACTGCTCCTGCAGCTCAGGGGGCACTCTCCCAAGCTTCTTTTGCTGGGGGTCTGGGACTTGGTCACTGACTTTCTATTCTAGGGCCTCTGAGACTGGCAGCTTGCCTAGTACTCTGGGGATGTCTGCCCCAGTCGTACCTCTTCCTAACTGGGTTCCAGGTCTGACAATTTGCCTTCTGTGTTGTAGCTGGAGGACTCACAGCTAGCTTATTCTGCCACTAGCCTGTTGAGCCAGGACCAACAGGCCTAGGCTGCTGATCTGTGCCATGACTAAAAGCTTTTTTATTGCTTGCCCAGACACCATCTGTGCTGGACTGCACTGTCCCTTTACCCAAGTGGGACAGACCTTTCCTGAAGTCCTTCTAATTTATCTTAAGCTGGAAAATTGTTTCACTCCTTTGTTTTACAGGTTGTGTCCCTCCAAAAGTTCATTTGGAGACTTGTTTAAATAATTTTTTTCAATGGAAAACTGGACAGAGCTCAGTCAACTTCCTGGTTTCTCTCTTCCATCTTTGCTCCACTCTGCCCATATCACTTTTAGGAAGTTTTTGTGTAAAGAAATTTTACTTTATATAAATTCCAAATTTGTTTCTCTGTAGCTTCTTATTATTGGACCATGTTATTTGTTTCTCTATTTTTTTCTGTCTTTTTCCTAGCCTTCTTACCTGTACACCTGTCTCTTTCTGTCTCTCTTTATCTCTGTCTATCTGTTTCTGGCTGTCTGCCTTTCTCTCTGGAAAGGACAAAGTAAAATTTCCCCTTATACATGACAGTGCGTCAAATATTTCTGAAAAATAATTTCCATTCCCCACAAAAAATTATAGTGTGAGCTAATGAAAAGAACCTAGTTACTGTTTTTAGGAGAAACAAATTAAGTACTGACTCAGACATTTGCTTGATGTGTGACCATGGGAAAATCATTTAATCTCCCTCTGAGCCTCAGTTTTCTCCTCTTATAATTCAATTCAATTCAACATTTATAGATGAATTATGTGCTATGAGCTATGATCTTAAGACTATATCTTTTGATCTAGAACTGGAGAATCAGTCAATAAACACAAAAGAAGAAATAAACAGAAGGGAGAACTAGAATTAAGAGGGATTGAGCAAGATTTCTGCAGAAGGTGAGATTTTAACTGGAACTTGAAAGAAGGTCAAGAAGCCATACATTGGAAATAGAGAGCTATTGATAAGACTTAGATTTTTATTTTTTCTCGTAGATCACAAAAACCATATTTAGAGATAGAAGGACCTTCAAATTATGATAATCTAAATCTCTCATAAATAAAGAAATTGAAGCCCAGAAGTTTTTAATGACATTTCCAATATCACACAGGTAGTAAATGATAGATACTGTTATTTTCACTCAGGATTCATGATTTCATAGTCAGTGGGAAAATTCAGTACTTTTCCTACTCAAACTACAAATAATCTCAACAATGTCCTAGAACTAATGTGCTTAGTTCAGTAGTTCATAAGCTTTTAGATGTGGGATAGCAAGCTCTTGATTCCTTATCTTCTGGTGTAGAAATATGTAGCCTATGGGGAAGATATAATGCAGAGTACAAATTCTCATTGGACATTTCCTACGACTGGGAAACTCATTCATCCAATCTATAGCATTTCTGACTGGTTTGGCCCTCCAAATGGGGCAAACCAGTCAGGGCCAATAAATTGCTGAAATTTATTTTCAGGGCACTAGAGGTAACCTTTGTGTGAGAAAAAAAATGCACATATACATATATGAATGTAATGCCTAAGTCCTCATTAATGTGCTTCCCATGTATACAAATCAATAAGCCTTTATTAAATGCTTTTTATATTTCAGTCACTATTCTAAGTACAATCAAAATTATACCATTAATTCTTTAACATGGAATATGTTATAGATAGAAGACAAAATTTGATATAATAATTTTTTTTAAATGAGTCCACTTGTTTTGTAGACTGTTATGTTATACTTAAATCTCACTTTCCTATCAATTCCTACAGCATACAAAGGGGTTAGGATAGAGGTGAAGTGTTTCAAATTTACAAAAACTTAAAAAGTAAATCTCATAAGTGACTTATGTGCTAAAACTACTCATGACTGAATTACAAGCATTAAAGTCAGTGGTCTTTTCAGGGAACAGTGTGTCCAAGGCATCAATGGTTGAGCAGGTGAAATAGTATTAAACTCCTTTAGTAACTGTCCTGTTTGTTATTGTCTACTAAGCCTAAGATCTGCAGTGATTTCCAGGTCTTATCCTTTAGCTAGGCAATAAAATAACTTGAAATCCTGACGCTCTTTCTGGGAAAAGAAGTTTCCTTTAAGACTGAAATCTACAAAGGTATTTATAGGAGCTCGATTCTAGAGCTAGAAATGACTCCAGAGGCTACTCAATTCAATCCCTCATTTACAGTTATGGGAACTGAAGAAGTTGAGTGATTTAACCAACTTCATAAAAGCAGTGCTGTCATAGGTATAATGGGAATCCAAATCGCTAAACCTAAAAATAGTGTTCTTTTTTACTTTGCTCCATGTTCTCATGAGCTCTGAAGGGTTTTCCCCCTCTCAGGCCATGGAAGAAAGTAAATGGTAAAATACAAAACCATCTGAGAGATTTCTACTTTCCTAAAACAGAAATTTCTCCAGCTAGCTCTTCATACAGTATAGGATGTTGCTTTATCTAGTCATCTGTAAGCATCAAACCTTTCTTCCAATTCAATCATCTCACTGTGTCAAGTGGAGAACGTGTTATAGAGGAATACCTCTATGTTGCTCAGCTCCCAGATTTTCAGCTCCATTGACTTCTGCTATTCTTTCTCTCTCAGCTTCTAAGTTCCATAGTATTTACTTTTATTACATAAGTAAGATACTTTTCTCTTTATCTTCTTTCATTGACTTCTACAGATCTTAGCAGCTTTCTTCTTAACTGGTTTGTAATGCTTTACATCAGGGCAGCTAGGTGGCACAGTGGATAGAGTCCCCAGTGTGGAGTTAGAAAGACTTATCCTCTTTAGTTCAAATCTAGCCTGAGATATTTACTAGTTTTATTTCCCTTTAAGCCTGTTTGCCTCAGTTCCAGATCTGTAAAATGAACTGGAGAAGTAAATGGCTAACCACTCCAGTATCTTTGCCAAGAAAACCATAAATGGGATCATAGAGAGTTGGACACAACTGAAAATGAACTGTACAACAAAACTGCTTTACAGCAGAGAAAGGTAACATATAGTGGCCTTACTGCCTTAGGTTGAAAAACCCCAAATATACACTTATGTTAGTTATGACATAAATAGTTATGTTCTATAATTATAAAAAGGTTCTTTGATCCAGAGTTGCTCATCAATAAACTTGGAAATTCAATGTAAAATGTCTAATCAGAAACAATGAACAGCAGCAATCTTTATATTCAATCAGCATTTTTGACTTTGAGAGTCATGTTATCACTTGAATAAATTCTACACTTTATGAATCTCTCCTTGAGCATTATTATACTATTATCTAAGAGGCTTCTTTATTCTCAGGTTGGAATTAACATTGTTTGTCTTTCTTTTCAAGCTACTGTTCTTTGTTTTTTACATAAAAAGACTTGTTCCTGTCCTTTCAGTGTGTAAAATATTCAACAGAGAGAGACCAAGAGAGATTTCTTGATTCCTTCTTCTGACTCTGGGTATTTTCGCTGGTTGCCACCACATCAGCAATTCTCCTCCTCTTCATTTTTGTCTTTTGATGTCTGTGCCTTCCTTCAAAACTCAGCTAAAATCTCACCTTCTACAGGAAGTCTTCTACATTTCCCGTAATTCTGTACCTTTCCTCTTAACCAGTGGTTCTCAACCTTCCTAATGCTGTGACCCTTTCATACTCATATGTGGGCCCATCTGCACGTGGGCATACCCACCTGGAGATGGATAGAGGAGCGGTGTATTGGTTCCTAAGACCATCGCAAATATGTGTTTTCTGATGGTCTTAGGTGACCCCTGTTACCCTTGTGAAAGGTTTGTTGGACCCCCAAAGGGATCACGACCCACAGGTTGACAACTGCTGCTCTTAACCTTTATGTAGCTTGTGTGTACATAGTCATTTGCATGTTCCCCTATTAGACTGTGAGATCCTTGACAGCAGGTATTGTCCTGCCTTTGTGTCTGCAGCTCTCAGCATGGTGTCTAGCATATGGTAAGTCCATATTAAATGTTTATTGACTAATGACTAATTAACCATTTTTGATACATAAGAAGAATATTCCAATGTTATATAAAAGGAAGTAGAACAAGGTAAATGAAGTATCATAGGTTATTCACAACCTCTACTTTTAATAATTGCTTCCATTGACATTGCTGTCTGCATACATGGTTAAGGTCAAAGAAATATGTTGTTCCTAACCAGTTTGAGAAAGGGTCTGGTTAAGCAGGGAGAGGAATGCTCACACTTTCAAGACTACACATGATTGCCCTGGAGAGTGGACTTCTTCAGGTTGACTGCTCTAGCCAGTCAGCAAATAGTCTGCATCAGTTTGTCTTAGTATTACCATTTAGCCTTGAAGGGATATTTACATTCTTACCTGTGCAAGATTGCCTCTATTTAAATAGGCTCTGAAGTAGCTCCTGGGCTCACGAGGCAAATTAAAAATGAAATCCACAAAGAATTGAAATGCTGTTCCCTAGAACTCTGAACAGCTCTAATTATGTTACAATACCTTCAGATGGCTTAACACAAAATAATCGGCCTGCCTTTGGAGAATGTAAAGCCGGGTAGAATTTCCCTAAAGAGCTCTCATTTTATGTGTTCAGGGAAGCTCCTACATTACACATTAATGCAGGAAACAGGTGTAGGTTTTTTGTTCTGCTTAATACATTGCTTTGTTTGACATTGTTTTCACCCTTCAATAATAGAGAATTGTTTGTGGCATGGATTCCCACCAGGAATTTTATCAGTATGAAAGTGCAACATATCGAAGACCTCAGCTTTCCTACTTTCAGTCTCTTCTGTTTTGATAAAGGTTCTGGGACATCAGCCCCAGACTGGGTAGTATTGGATCTATGTACACATCTTTCCCCCAAATGCCAGCTATTCACATTCTTAATGATTGCTTTCAGTACCATTTTTTCTCTAGGTAAAATATACCTAATTTCCTCAATTGATTCTCATCATTTTTTTTAAGTCGCCTTATCAGGCTGATCACCTTTTTCACAACTCTATCCAGTTTTTTACTGTATTTACTAAAATTAGATACCCACACCTGACCTCAATCTTCTACTTGTTATGCCAAACCATAGAACTATAGAATATCTGGCCCAGAATGAGTTTTAAAATATTGACCATAGCAAAGATCCTTAAAATAGGGTATGTAATCTTGCCTAAAAAATGCTATCCTGAATTTCAATGTAATTTTTTCTGTTTGAAATCTTTTGGATTTTATTTTAAGCATTTTTAAACATTATTCTGAGAAGAGGTTCATAGACTTCACCAGATGGGCAAAGGGTTAAAAAAAACCGTCAGAGATCAAAGAAAGGTAGAAAACCATACTTATCATTAGAAGATACTTTAGATACCATGAATTCAACCCAGATCTAGAAAGGAAACCTCTCTATCATATTCCTAAAAAAATGGTCATGTATCCTCCACTAGAGGACCTCTACTGAGATACAACCTGTATTCAAATGGTTAGAATTTAGCTATATTAGTATTCCAATAGTTACTATTTGTGTTCCCAGGCTTTACCGTTATGGCTGGCACATGGTAAGTGCTTAATAAATGCTGTTGTCTGTCTGACTGACTATTTGACTGACTACAGAATTCTATTTATTTTTAGTGAGCTACAGCAGCATCAGAAGAGTTCTATAGGCAGGAAAGTCTAGTTTGTTTTTGTTTTACTTTGTTTTTGTTGTTTTGTATGCAAGAATGCCAGGTGATATATGTGGGGAAAAGAGTGATAAAATAAGTTTGGAAGGAAAGAGCATAACTGACTCAAATCGTAGTTCTCTTCCAAGAGAATCTGTGGGGAGTCAGTGGGGGATAGCATGACTGTTGCCAAATTTACTTTACTTTTCTATAATCATTTCTATTTTTCTTCAATCTAGTTAAAAGCTGCTAGTTGCATGGGGATACATTATAAGTAAGCATTTCTCTTTGCAAAGTAAGCTCCCTCCCTGCTGAGAGTGAACCATTAGGATGGGTCTCCAAGCAAACTTCCACACTACTAAACAGTGTGTTCCCTATACCTCAATATCCACAGGACCAAGCTCTTTCCCAATCAACAAACCAATCATTTCCATTCTCTTATACAATTGCAACCTAGGTTCATTGGTCACCCTTCAATTCAAAATTCAACGAATATCATTTACTCTTGGTATGAAGAACACTGTACTTAGCATTGGGAGAGGCAAAAAGTAGGAAGCAACATCATACATTGGCTAAAACACTGACTCTGGAGTCAAAGAACATTGGCTCTGATCTTTTCTTTCCTATTAGCTATGATCTTGGGCAAGATGGAATGTTCCTCCACCTCATCATTAAAATGATGGTGTTGAAGTAGATGGTCTCTGAGGTCCCTTCTGAGGAAAGGAAAATAAAATGAAGGGAAGGGGCATTTATTAAGTACTTTGCCAGGTACCTGGCTAAAAACTTTGCAAATATCTCTTTACATCCTCACAACAGTCCTAGAAGGAAGATACTATTATTACCGTTTTTAAATGAGGAAACTGAGGCAGACAGAGGTTAGTGATTTGCGTGAGGTCACAGGTATCTGAAGCTGGGGTTGAATTCATCTTCCTGATTTTGGGCCCAGCACTCTATCTCCTTGCTGTCTCATTGAATAGCATAGAATTAAATATGAATGTAAACATATTTCCAATGAAGAATTGTAGAGGAGAAGTATAAATGATATCATCAGACATATGTATGACTAGGAAGGTGATAACGAGAAATACAGAAATTCCACTTGTTTTATTGGCATAGACACTATATCAAGATATAGTGGAAGACCCCCCCAGAATACTGGGTAGATGCCTTGTGGTTAATTTGTGATATTACATGGATTCAGGGATACATGGAAGAGTTTTGATTTTCACCATGTGAGTGAGTACCCACATCAAGGAAATTACAGAGGCATTAAATCAAGTATTCTTAACCTGCAGCCTAAGAATTTAAAACAAAACAAAACAAAAATGAAATGAACTGATAAAAAGCCCCAACAACTTTGATAACTATATTTTAATATAATTAGTTTACTTGCAATCTAATGTATTTCATTTTATTCATTAAAAAAGCATTATTCTGTAAAGGGGTTCAATAGGTTTCTCTAGACTGCTAAAGGAGTCTATCACATAAAGTAATGGTCAAGAACCCTTGCCCTATATTATCAAAGTAACTAACTGGCTTAGACGATAATTGAGAACACTTCAATTAAAGGATGATCACCTAAAACTGAAATAATCAGGGAAGGCACAGGACGGTAATGGAAATTGGCAAAACAAATACATGCTTATGTTCTCCCTACTCCAAATCAAGAGTGTCTGATGCCCCATATAATCTTGTGTTTAGCTCCATTTTTATTCTTTCTGGCACCAAAGTTCCCATGCTTTCCACACCCTGAAGATCAGCCATTGCCACCTATGATTTAATTACCTAATACAAAGGAAAGGGTGAGGATTAGCTGCTGATTAAAATGCTTACAGAAAATAGATACGATTAGGTGAATAATCCTTGGGAAACCGAAAGGCTGCATCAGATAAATCCTGTAGGGCAGCCTGTGCTCAGGCAATCCCCATACTTCTTGCATAACTAAAACCAAGGAGACAAATCTGAGAGTCAGAGCTTCCCTTTTGAGAGCAACCTGAAGGTTGAAAATGGTATGACCATAAAGAAAGTAGGAAAAAAAAAACAAACCACCAACCCCACCTTTTCTCTCCTGTACCGAAAAAGAAAATAAAAACCCTAAACACTCTCATCTTTTTTTAATGAGAAGACAAGGAAGGAAAGGTTTATGAAATTGAATTTATGAGGCAGAACTTTTTTCTGGGCTATATTTTATTAATTAATCTTATTTACCAAACCAGTGAGCAGCTGCCCTGTAGGGCAACTTATTCCCATTTTAATATCAGAATCTCACAGTTAAAAGAAATTGCTAAGAGTGGGGTGAGTTGGTTCCATTGCTTGCTTTAATATTTCTATAATTATTTGAGGTTTGCAAACATGACAACAGGGAGCAATGGGCACAATGATTCCTGGGAGAGCATGAACTCACTGCTTCAGACAGTCTCCTGTCTCTGAGACTCAATTGCAACATCAAATCTTACATTGGCATAATCTTCCTTGTTAATTGCCTTAATACTTGAAGGATCCCCAATTACGAGTCCTTCTTCCACCACAAGAGTAAACAACCCAACAGAATTTTGTAGATAACCACTGGGTATTTCTACAGTCAAAAACATTTTTGATCTTGTTGCAAATCTCATATGGAATCATTCCTGTACTTTGTTAAGTTGTTTTCTAGGGACAGAGTAATCCAAGTCACGACTTGACTATACTTGAAGTCTTTCTTATTGATAGGACTAGACAGAGCTTAGACTGTAGAGACATAGCTCTGGGGATCTCGGGAGAAGCACTTTGAGAAAAAAATAGGGTCTTAGTGTATTATTATTATTATTATTATTATTATTACTTAAGATTACTGATTTCAAGGTAGAACCAAGATGGTGGACTATAGATAGCTACTCAGAAAAACTTTTCCAACATTCCCCTCCAAACAACTTTAAAATAATGCCACAAATCATATTTTGGAGTGGCAGAGCCAATGAAAGATGACAGCAAGACATTTTTACAGTTTCAAGACAATGTAGGAGGTTGGCAAGAGAGGTTTGTGTCCCTGGGGTGAAGGTTGACTGGGAGAACAGTAAATACAAGGAAAACATTAACAACAGGCCTCAAAAGCACATTACAAAAGCAGTGGCAACAGCTTTTAAGTGGAAAAACTAGTCAGAAAGAAATCACAGGGGACCCTTGGCTGGCACTGTATGTAAGACTATGGGAGCTGAGAAAAAAGGATGCACCAAAAGAAGGGGAAGAGAGATGAAGAATAGGGGAAATTATCACATTTAAAAAAGGTACATAAGGATAAGCTTTTACAATGGAGGGAAAAATTGGGGGTTGTGACCGACAACACTTAAATATCACACATCAGAATTGGTTCAAAGAAGGATTATCTAATATATTCTAATGAACAGGTATATAGGAAGGGAATGAGACAGGTGAAGAGGGGAGGTTGCTAGAAGGCAGGGAAAATTACTAGAAATAGTGGTTAGAATCAAAACAGGCTTTTGAGGAGGGACAGGACAGAAAGAGAGAGAGAGAGAGAGAGAGAGTGAAGGATGAACAGGGGGAAAATGGGATGGAGGGAAATACGTAGTAATAATGACTGTGAGTATCAATGGGATGAATTTGCCCATAAAATGGAAACAGATAAGAGAAAAGATTAGAAACCACAATTCAACAATATGTTGTTTACAAGAAAAAAAACTTGAAACAGAGAGATATACACTGATCAAAAATTAGGGACTTGAACAGACTGCATTATGCTTCAGCAGAAGTAAAAAAAAACACAACAAAAACAAGGATAGCAATCATGATTTCAGAAAAACAAAAGCAAAAATAGATCTAATCAAATGATATAAGCAGGGAAATTACTTTTGTTAAAAGGTACTATAGACAATGAAGGAATAGTAATACTAAACATATTTGTGTAACAAATGGTATAGCATCCAAATTGTTAAAGGAAAAGTTAAACGAATTATAGGAGGAACTAGAAAATAAAATTATACTAGTGGGGGAGCTCAATTTTCCCTCCTCAGAAGTAGATATATCTAACCATAAAATAAATTAAAGAGAAATTAAGCAGATGTATAGAATTTTTAAAAAGCTCAATATGAGAGATCTCTGGGCATAATTGGATAGAAACAGAAAAAAATGTACATCTCTTTTTTTTAGATGTAGATAGCACTTTCACAAAATTTATCATGTATTAGTCATAAAAATCTTACAAGCCAATACAGAAAAGCAAAAAAAAAAAATACATATATTCATTTCAGATGATAATTAAATAAAATTACGTATCTAAAGACCCATGGAAACATAGATCAAAATTAACTGGAAACTAAACAATCTAATTCTAAAGAATGAATGAGTCAAAGAACAAATCACAGAAAAAAAATTTAATCAAAGAAAATGACAACAATGTGAAAACATAACAAAATTTATGAGATGCAACCAAAGCACTATTTAAGAGAAATGTATTTTATCTCTAAATGCTTACATCAGTAAACTAGAGAAAGAGCAGATCAATAAATTGGGCATGCAATTAACAAAACTAAAAACAAACAAACAAATCCTCATTTAAATGCCAAATTGGAAATCCTGAAAATCAAAGGAGAAAGTAATAAAATTTATTGTAAAAAATTAAATTGATAAACAAGGAACAGGTTTTATTTTAAAAAAAGAGATAAAACATTGGTTAATTTGATTTAAAAAAAAAAAAGAAGAAAACCAAATTGCCATTTTCATAAGTGAAAAGAGTTACTCTACAGTCAGTGTAGATGAAATGAAAATAATTATTGGGGCTATTTTGCTTAATTATATGCCAATAATTGACATTTTAAGTGCAAAGGGTAAATATTTACAAAAATACAAGTTGACAAGATTGACAGAAGAAGAAATAGAATAATTGAATAATCCTATTTTAGAAAAAGAAATTGAATGTGCCATAAATGATCTCCCAAAGAAAAAATCTTCAGGGCCAGCTGAATTCACTAGTGAATTTTACCAAACATTTAAAAATCAATTCAATACTATATAAACTATTTAGAAAAATGAGCAAAGAAGGAATTCTTCAAAATAACTTTTATGATATAGCTGTAGTGCTGATACCTAAACTGGTAAGAGCAAAAAGAGAGAGAAATCTGTAGACCAATTTCTTTAATGAATATTCACACAAAAATTTAAATAAAATACTAGCAAAGAAATTACAATACCATATCACAAAAATCATACACTATGACCAGGTACAATTTATGCTAAGAATGTAGGGCTAGTTCAACATTAGGAAAACTATTAATATAAATGACATATCAATGACAAAATAAACAAAAATCATATGATTATCTCAATAGATACAGAAAAAGCTTTTAATAATCTGAATCATTCCCCAAATGATAAATGGTTAAAGGATATGAGCAGACAATACAGAAGAAAGAGAAGTAAAAGGAGGAGGAGAAAGAGGAGGAGGAGGATGAGAAAAAGGAGGAGGAAGAGAAAGCAACAACAACAACAAGAAATCAAAGCTATTATACTCATGTAAAATGCTCTTAATAACTATTAATTAGAGAAATGCAAATTAAAACAATATCTAGGTATTACCTCACACCTATTAGATTTGCTGACATGACAGAATAGGAGAACAACAGATTTTGGAAACAATGTGGAAAAAATTGAATGCCTTGTTTGTTGAATTTTGAACTGATCCAACCATTAGAGCAATTGGGAACTATGCTTAAAAAAATGCATTGTTGGTAAAGCTATGAACTATTTTAACCATTCTAGAAAACAATGTGCAACCATACTCAAAGGGCTATAAAATAGTGCATACCCTTGGAGACAGCAATAAAATTATTAGGTTTGTACTGAAAAAAGGATAAGGCCAAATATGTACAAAAATATTTATGGCAGCTCTTTCTGTGATATCAAAGAATTAGAAATTGAGGGGATGCTTAGAAATTGGGAATGACTGAACCAGTTGCAAATAATTTTGATGAGTTACTATTGTGTTATAACAAATGATAAGCAGCACGGTTTCAGGGGAAAAATAACTACTTGGCAAAATTTTTACAAATTGTTGCAGAGTGAAATGAGCAGAACCAGGAGAATACAGTATATAATTACAGCAATATTGTAAAGATGATCAACTGTGAAAGAATTAGCTACTCTTATCAAGGAAATGATCCAAGATAATTCTTAAGAACTTAAGACGGAAAATACTATCCACCTCCAGAGAAAGAACAGATGGAGTACGAATTCAGATTAAAGCATACATTTAAGCAAAATTCTTTATTATTTTATTTTGCAACATGACTAACATGTAAACATGTTTTGCTTGATTTCACATATATAAATTATATCACATTTCTTGCTTTATAAATTGGTGGGGGAGAGTTGAAGGGAAGGAAAAAATTTAGAATGCAAATTATTAAAAAAGAATATTAAAATAAATAATAAATTACACATACATGTAAATATGTATACACATATCATACTTGATCTTCCCCAATTACATGTTAAAACAATTTTGAACATTTTTTAAAGTTTTTGAGTCCCAAATTCTGTCTTTCTCTCCCTGAGCCACTTCCTAAGATAGTAAGCAATCACATATAGATTATACATATTCAATTACGCAAAACATTTCCATATTAGCAATTTTGTTCAAGAAGATTCAAATAAAAGAAAAATAAATGAAAGAAAAAAAGTGAAAAATAGTATGCTTCAGTCTATATTCAAACAATAGCATTTCTCTCTGTGGAAGTGGATAGTATGCTTCTTCATGAATCCTTTGGGATTGTCTTGTGTCATTGTATTGTTAAGAATAACTAAATAATTTACAAGTTTTCTTGTAAAAATAGCTGTTACTGTGTACAATGTTTTTCTGGTCCTGCTCACTTCACTTTGCATCAGTTCATATATGTCTTTCTATGTTTTTCTTCAATTATCCTGATTGTCATTTCTTATAGCACAGTAATATTCCCTGACAATCATATCCCACAGCTTGTTTAGCTATTCCCCATCTGACGAGTATCCCTTTGATTTCCAATTCTTAGCCAACCCAAAAAATCTGTCATAAATATTTTTATATAAACACATTATTCTCCCCACTGCCTTTTTGTGTCTTTGGGATATAGACCTAACAGTGACATTGCTGGTTCAAAGGTTATGCACAGTTTTATATTCCTTTGGGTATAGTTCAAAATTGTTCTTCA
>CM053585.1:101138195-101153770 GCA_028646515.1 Pseudochirops corinnae | reverse complement strand
CTGCTCAGCATCCAGGCAGCTTGGTCCCAGCAGCTCCGGCCCCTGGCAGTTCCTGCCCCAGGCAGTCCTCAGCAGGAGTCCTTAGCAGAGATTCTGGCCCGCTCAAAGCAAAAGGAGTTCCCAGCCGCAGCCACTGCCTCTGAAGCCGCTTCCAGTCTGCACCGCACGGAGACTAGCTTGGTTCTGGCGTTCTCTTGCTCCACCCCTTCCTGCTACGTCAGCAAGCTCAAGGGGCGTGGAAAATCTTCAAATCCTAGTATCCTTACAATTGTCTTTCAAAGTTAAAGTCATCAATCAATCAGTAAGGGTTTATTAATCATCTATTATGTGCAAGGTACTTTTCTAGGTATTAGGGATACAAATACAAAGAATGAAATAATATCTACTCAAAAGAAAATTATGTTATAACAGGATATAAACACAATAGAACTCATTTAAAAGTAGTAGTGAAACTACAAATTACTTATACCACTATATTAGCCACCTGATAACTATTATTTCCCCTTTTTCACCTGTCTCTTTCCTCAAAATGGAAAAAAAAATGAAGAGAAAGTAGAGTGAGTAGTTAATTCACCTATCATTGCATTGGCTCTATCAGAGCATTGGCTCTAGTAGAATGACTTGCAGCTAGAGTTGCCATTTCAAACCCAATCAGTTTCCATTAAACTGGTAAAGCCATTAAGAATTTTGTAACCATATCAACAGCCCTCTGTAGAATTTCAGAATAAGTATTTGATAATAATACAAATAGGCAACCAATTGACCACTCAGAAAACTGCTTAGTTGATAGGATTGCCTCACTGAAATAATCTAATTGCCCTCAGAAGAAATCTACTTTTCAAAGTTTCAGTTTAAATGTGAAGGTCCCATGTGACTATAACTGATGATCTAATTAATACACAGAAGAGGAAGGTCTATGTGATCTAAGAACATGGTCTTGAGTTTGGGAAAGGTCTGCTTTTCCGTTGAATAAGGACTTAAAAACCCTGATTTTTTTTTTTAATTTCAGTTGAGAAGTCAAATTATACTTAAGCACTTGTAATGTCCTTAGAACTGTGTGGCATATAAAAGACCTGGAAGACGTTGACTATCTTTATGAAATTAATTTACTTTTATAACAGGTGAGACCATATTTCAAAACCAATAGCAAAGAGTGAAATGAATAGAACAACGAGAACATTGTGCATGGTAACAGTAATACTGTGCAATGATCAACTCTGTTATTCTCAGTTCTTCTTAGCAATGTGATGATCCAAAACAATTCCAAAAGACTCATGATGAAAAATGCTATCCATATCCACAGAAAGAACTATGAAGTCTGAAGGTCCTGGTGTCTAAATTCACTTCAGTGATGCAGGATGGCATGCCCTTTAATTTATTGCCATGGAGAGATGATTGGGACTTTGAAAGTAAGTGATTTCTCTATGGTCAAAAACCTATTATATTTCATGGGAAGAATTTGTATTATATTTGTTTGCACTAGTAACATGATGGGCGTTACCCTAGATGGCTTCTGATGACTTTTTTAGCTATTAACCTATGATTCTATGGTCTATCTGGAAAATGTTTATTTACTATTCCATGCTGCTTCTAAAGTTATTATCACTATTTTTATTAAATAGATTTTATTTTTACATTTTGTTTTGACACAGCAATATCTTCCCAATAAACAGTTCTGTAGTACCTTCATATAAAAAACCAAGTAAGCAGCATTCTTAAAAATAATGACTCTAACACACCAAACTTTGCTTTTATATTTCATAATTTGTCAATTGAAAGAAGTCACTTAAATAATTTGGATGCACTGTGGTTCATTGTTTTTGAAACAGAAACAGAGGTTCTCCATCAAGCACCACTCTATTCATGCATGGAACCATTGGTTACAGCAAATGGATGCTGTGGATGAGTTCACTTAACTTGGTAGTATACTTTTCAGGAATGTACACAGAGATGATGAGGTTAATGTGCATATTTCCAAAATTAGCTCAGTGTTTGGGAAACTTCTGAACAAAGTGTGGGAGAGAAGAGGTATTCAACTATCTACCAAATTTAAGGCCTGCAGATCTATTGTGTTAACCTCATTGTTTGCTGGTGAAACCTACAATTATACCAACAACATGCCAGGAAACTGAATTATTTCCATTTGAATTGTCTTAGGAAGATTCTGAAGATTACTTGGCAAGATGAGATGAGATCCTGAGATTCTTTCATAAGCCACACTGCCAAGCATTCAAACTTTACTGCAGAGAGTGCAATTCCAATAGTCTGGCCACCTTGTTTGAACAGCAAACATATATTTGCCTAAAAGACTATTTTATGGAGAACTCACACAAGGTAAACCTGATATGGAGGTTAGAAAAAGCCATACAAGGACACTCTGATGGTCTCTCTGAAGAACTTTGGATATGACTGTGTGACATTGGAGACATTGGCATAGGCCCACCCAGCATAGTGTGCCTCAAAGAAGGCACTGTGCTTTATGAGCAAAGCAGAATTGCAGTAGCTCAAAGAAACATTAGATGCACAAATTTGGAGACATCGTCTTCCCAAATGTTCATATGGATTATTTGTGTCCTTGGTAAAGCTTTCTGAGCTCATATTGGTCTAATCAGTCACAGAGACACTGTACAGGGTGTCCCTAAAATCTGAACACATAGGCAGTCTCACTAACTGCATATTTTCAAGAAATGAAATGAATGAATTTTTCATCAACATTTTATTTAATTAGCATAAACTTTAGAATGATAATTTCATATGGAATAAAGGCTTTCATTAGCTATTGAGGACTATTTTACATATTAATGAAATTAATTAATTAGATTACCTATGTGTCTCCTATGTCTTCCTATGAAATTTCATTTATGCTAATTAAATAAAACATTGTTGAAAATTTCATTCATTTCATTTCTTGAAAATATGCATAGTTATTAAGATTTCCTATGTGTCCAGACTTTACGGACACCCTGTATTTAACTCCAACATAGTGAGGCCATTTTGATCTTCTATGAGAATGACGTACAACCACCATTGATTGATCTATTAAGTAACACTGCTTTACCTTAATACAGCAGAATTTGTTCACCCATTGCTCAACAGCTGGACATGTAAATTAGTTTTACCTTTTTGTTATAACAAATAGTGTTGCTACAGATGTCTTAGTAAACAAAAAACCTTTGTTTTCTGACATTAACCTCCTTGAGGTATATATCAAATAACAGAATCCCTAGATCAAAAGTTACGAGCAATTCACTAACTTTTCTTTGCATAATTCCAAATTGTTTCTGTAAGAGTTGGACCCATTCCCAGCTATACCCAGATATTAACATTTTGGAGAGAAAACTCTAACAAAAGTTATTCTTAGGTTTATTCTGAGTTCTCAACCTGCTCCAACTAAGGGAACATCCATATGCCCTCCCCTCCCTCTACCTATCCCCATAAACACATATGTGTGTATCTCTATATATATGCACACATTCTCTCTCTCTGACTCTCTGTCTCTCTCTGTCTCTCTGTCTCTGTCTCTGTCTCTCTCTTTCCCTCTCTCCCTCTCTCCCCCTCTTTCTTCTTTGCTGTAGGTAATCAGAGAATGGAAAATAGAAGTTAAACTTGTAGAAACTTGTCTTCTGAGAGGTAACTTTGCTAGTGAAAATCAAATCAATTATACTCTTAACAACCACATGACTTCCATTCTAAAAAATCTGTCTTGCTTCATAGAGAAAGAAGATGAGGAGAAAGACAAAAGTGAATACTAGCTGGAAAACTTGAGCTGTTATACAAAAAAAACCTAAGCCATAATGACAGCTCAGAAATGCCAAATACAGCCTATTGACACTAAGTATTTTCTCTGAACAGCTTTATAGATGCTATTTAGACTGCAAAAGTCACCAAATGTGAATGAATGACAAGAGATACACTAACACGTACTCAGAAGAACACTGTTGAGGATCTGGAGTAAGGAGTGGAGGAAAGAGGGAGAAGAAAGACTTGTGTGTGGTCAGTCCTTCCCAGAAGAATATCTCTTTTATGGTGCTTAGTCAGTAAAATAAAATAATTTGCACCTTTAGGGACTCTCCACAGAAATTTGGAGATGAAATTGTTCATGGGCACTGAGAGTATTGAGTTTGACAAAAACTTACTTTTCCCACTGCCCATGAACCTCTTCTCCTTACTTTCTATTTATACAGAGATATTGTTTTAATTTTCTAATGGTCACCACCTGCATGAATTGAATGTGACCTATAGTGAGGTAGTATGGTATAGTCAAAAAAGAGCTTTCCAGGGCTCAATGAATTTTCATTTGAATATTGACTCTTCTGTTTATTAACTGAGTGTCTTTGGACAAGTTTTTTGACTTCTCTGTGTCTCAGTTTCCTTCTTTGTAAAAGGAGGCAGTTGAATTATCTGTTATTTTCTGTCCCTTTCAAATCTATATATAAAGATCATTTGAACTTAGAAGAATACAGTGACGGGATCTTATAGAGTTCAAGTGGGATGTTCTTATTCCTTTTCCTTCAAAGATAAAGATTTTGTCATAGAAAATTCGTAACAAATATCATAGTGGTGATCTCTCCATAGATTTGATAGGCAAATCAATTGTACCACTATTCTAAAACTATTAATGCAAGTGTTTTTCAGGAGTCAGAGAGACAAAACACTATGCACACTAAGATGATAAAACTAGTTTGCAATTATTGATTATATATATGTATATATATATATACATACAAAATTCATAAAATCTTGGAGCTAAAAAATATTTTAGAGAACATGCAGTCCGCATGACTTACTTTACAAATGAGAAAATTGCAGCCCAAAGGGTTTACTCTACCTATTAATCTTGGTTCTCTCTGTCTCTCTGTCTCTCTGTCTCTCTCTTTCTGTCATCTCCCTGTCATCTCTATCTTTGTTTCTGCCTCTCCTTCCATCCCTTCTGCTATTTCCTCTTCCCCCTTCAGACACACACACAAATGTGCATACGTATATATTATATATATATATATATAATAAATACACATATATATATACACGTATGTATATATCTGTATATATACATTTACATACATATATGTACACATATATATACATACATATACTGTGTGTGGATGGAACTACATATACTTAGTTCACTCATGTGCTCTTCTACTTTTTGCACTGTAATGGGAATCTGGTTTCTCAAAATCAATGCCAATAAAGAGAAAGATCTGTTGGTTCTTATGTCCTAGAAAACACATTATGGAAGGGTCCAGGAATGAATGTGTAAATCACTTGAGGATTAGATTAACCAGGGCTGGAGAAGCTTGTTACAAGAATATTAGTCTCCAAGAACACTAATGCATTGTTGGTGGAGTTGCGAACTGATCCAAACATTCTGGAGAGCAATTTGGAACTATAGCCAGAGGGCTATAAAACTTTCCATACCCTTTGATCCAGCAATATCATTTCTAGGTCTATATCTGAAAGGGATCATATGAATGGGAAAAGAACACAAAAGTACAAAAATATTTATAGCAGCTCTTTTTGTGGAGGTAAAGAGTTGGAAATTGAAGGGATGTCCATCAATTTGGGAATGTCTGAACAAGGTATGATACATGAATGTAGTGAAATAATATTGTTCCACAAGAAATGATGAGCAAGAAGATTTCAGAAAAACTTGGATAGACTTGCATGAACTGATTCTGAGTGAAGTAAGCAGAACCAGGAGAACATTGTATACAGTAACAGCAACATTGTGCAATGATCAACTTTGATAGACTTAGCTCTTTTCAGTATTGCAATGACATAAGACAATTTTAAAAGACTCAAGACAGAAAATGCTATTCACATGCAGAGAAAGAACTAGGGAGTCTAAATGTAGATAGAAGCACACTCTTTTCTCTTCTTTTTTTTTTTCTTTCTTGAGACTTTTTCCTTCGGGTCTAATTCTTCTTTACCACTAATGTGGAAAAATGTTTAATATGATTGTACATGTATAGCCTGTATCAGATTGCATATAGTCTTGGAGTGGGGAAGAAAGGGGGAGAAAATTTAGAACTCAAAATCTTATAAAAGTAAATGTTGTAAACTAAAACTAAATAATTTTTTGAAAAAGAATATTAGCCAGACAATGACATTTTTAGTGCTGACAACTCAGTAACTATCTACTAAATTATGGAGAGATTCTCTTCTGCATTTGAAGAGATCCCATACTAAAATCAAATAGCTATTTAATATTGAATATTTAATATATAGTAATGATTTCTGAACTTTGGGGATTACAACATTTATTTTATCATGTGCTTTCATCTTAAATGTCTCTTGTTCATATCCTCCTATACAATTTCTATATTACATACTTATATAACTTACTCTGTATCTCTTGATACTGAGTATATACCAATTGAACATACAGGCTGTCCAATGTTTTCCACTGCTCTTATCATATGAGCATACTGCCTCCTTACCTAGGTAACATATCAAATGTTCTGTTCAGCTATGCTTTTTTTATCAGAAAAGTTTGAAAGTTCCCTATTTCACTGAATTTCCATCTTTTCCCTTGAAAGATTATGCTCCATTTTCCATGGTTGTTGATTCTTGGTTGAAATTGAAGCTCCTTTGCCTTCTAGAATATTACATTCCAAGCCCTCCTATCCTTATAATGTACAAACTACAAAATCCTGTGTAATCTAGACTGTGACTCCTCGATGTCTGAATTATTTCTTTCTATCTGTTTGCAGTATTTTCTCCTTGATCTAATAGTTCTGGAATTTGCCAACAATATTCCTTGGAGTTCTCATTTTGGGATCTCCTTCAGGAGGTGATTGGTGAATTCTTTCAATGACTATTTTGCCCACTGTTTCTATCATCAGGGCAGTTTTCCTTGATAATTTCTTGAAAGATGTTGCCCAGGCTTTTTTTTTGATCATGGCTTTCAGGTAGTCCAATAATTCTTAAATTCTCTCTCCCAGATATATTTTCCAGGTCATTTTTTTTTCCAATGGGGTATATTACATTTGCTTCTATTTTTGTATTATTTTGATTTTGTTTGACTGATTCTTGATGTTTCATAGAGTCATTAGCCTCTATATGCCCAATCCTTATTTTTAAGGAATTATTTCCTTCAGTTAAATTTTGTATTTTCTTTTTCCATTTGGACAATTCTACTTTTTTTTTTTTGCTTCAGCTAGTGTTTATTGACAAATGATGTACTCTACAGCCAAATACAATAGGAGTGTGAGTTTGTTCCAGATTGAAAACAGAAGAGAAATATTGGAGCAACACAGACACTCACAACGTGAGAAGGCTGAGGGTTGAGTAGTAAACAAGGATTGTAGTAAGGCCTGCTGCTTGAGACAGTGGGGACTAGTCTGGGAAGAATTTCCTTTCCATCCTAGGCTCTCTCCTCAACATGGAGGGAAAAAGTAGCTTATGACTGGATGCTTCTCCAACCCCCCCCCCCCTCCAGATTAGAATGCCTTACCAGAGGACACCATTGCTGAATATAACATTATTCACTAAAATGTATTGGTTTTTAGCAGATAGATTCAGCTATTATTTAATTTTTAACTTAAGTGTGTGAAACAAAGATACTTTCATTTACATGATGTAGTTGAGGAAAAGGAGGATGATTCCTCTAGTCAGGAAAGATGTAGAGGCCCATATATATTGGGAACTTATACTTAGAGGGACTGTGGCTACTGCCTACTTGTGTGTGCATGAATTATGTGTACATCAATTTAAAATACAATACTGTTACATGTTCCCTTAATCCCCTATGTCAAAGATGATCTGTAGGACCCTAAGTTAAGTCACAGCTGCTCTGTCTTTACATGCCACCACGGATGTGTAAACTGATAATGATGTTTCTAAAGGCAGGGAGGAAAATAGGTCTAATACAAAGTTTCTTTAAGAAGAAACTTTAATTTTGGGGGGGGTGTTTTTAGCAGTCTAAAGCCTCTACAGTGGTTCTCAACCTGTGGGTTGTGACCTCTTGGGGGGTCAAATGACCCTTTCACAGGGGTCACAGGGGTCACCTAAGACCATCGGAAAGCATATATTTCTGATGGTCTTAGGAACTGAGACACCTCCCCTCTATCGTGGTCCCCAGGCACATCCACCCACATGCAGATATGCCCACACATGAGTATTAAAGATTTGCTGCATTAGGAAGATTGAGAACCATTGTAAGTCTAATAAATAGGAGTGGACAACACCATTAACAGCTGCAGATCTAATTGATGCAGACAGAGGCAGGGAAGGGTGGGTGCTGAAGTCAGCCAAAAGAAGGTCTTCAAATGCCCTTTTTTGGAGCTGGCAGCACTTGCATAGTGTTGGTGAAACCTGTACCTGGATGTCAATCATTCAGTACAATGACCACATCTCCTTTCTTGAAAAAGCCTTGAGCTTTGCCTACTTCCATGGCAAAGTTAACTCTGAGGTCCACATCTTCAGCCCATGAATCATTAACAGGCTCCCTGCACAGCACAGGAAAGATGCCTCAGTAGAGATAAGCCTGGTGTGCAGCCTGAGGACTGAGTTACAGCTATGATAGGTACCAGGGGACAATACCTGGATACCTCATAAGCAGACCTTCTAGACTTGGTGAGAATGATAATGATCCCACTGCAACACTTGAAGAAAGACTCTATGGCATCCAGAGCAGCAGCTTCAGTGGGATCTTTGGTAATGGGGAGCAGGTGGAGAAGCTCCTCAAACAACTGCATGTGCAAGATGGCAGCCTCCACCTCTCAGGCAATCAAATGTTATTTTCTCCTGGCTTCTAGTGCATAGTCCCTTTTGGCAGTCTCTCTAGACAGCATGATACAATCAGCTCCATCCAGGACAGCATTGGCTACATCACTGCCTTCAGCCCGTGTAGGGTGTGGCTTCTTAATCATGCTCTCAAGCATCTGAGTGGCACAAATAACAGGTTTCCCAGCTCTATTACACCTTCCAATTATCATTTTCTGAGCAAGGAAGACTTTTTTCTGCAGGGATCTCAATGTCTAGGTCCCCCAAGCAATCATGATGCCATCACTGGCTTCCAGGATCTCATCAAATCTACGGACTCCTTCATGGTTTTCAGTCTTGCTGATGATCTTGATGTTTCTTCCTTTATCTCTCAGGGCCTTTCTGACTGCATGGACATCCTCTGCCTTTTAGATGAAAGATGCTAATGCCATATCCACCTCTTGCTCTAATGCAAACTGTAGATCTTGGATATCCTTCAGAGACATACTCCAGGAAGGTTGACACCCCTCTTGCTGCCCAGCAAACCACCATTCTCCACCTCAGTCGTAAGGAAATTGGGACCTTCCTCTTTCACAAGAAGAGAAATGAGCCCCTCATCCACAATGATTTTGCCACCAACATCCACCACCTTGCAAACGTTTTGTAGTCTACCCACAGGACATTGTCATCATCTCTCTCCATATAGGCTTCATCCAAGGTGACCTTGAGAGTGGTGCCCTTCTTGAGCTCCACTTCGGCTGTGCCACTTCCCTTGATGAGTCTAGTTCAGATCTCTTGTCCTTTGGTGTCCAAGGTTATAGCAACAGGTTGGTAATCGATAGCACTGAAAGCATAGCTCTCTCTGGCTGTTCGAACATTTTTGATGGTTTCTGCATGGTAGTTCATGAGTTCCAGGGGAGAAGTTTAGACCAGCCACATTCATTCCAGTGTTAATCACGTCTTTTAATAAGCCCACAGATCGGGAGGCTGGGCTAATGGTGCAGATGATACCAGTGTTTCTGCCAATGGTAGGTTCTGAGTCAATGTCCAAATGACACATATGTTCCAGAAAGGTGTCAGCCATGGCAGCAAATAGCTGCTGGCTCTGAAGAGTTGTGTGTGCCATTTCATTGGCTATATTGCCCAACTCCACATTGCTGTGATCTTCTGGATTTTTCTTAGTGCTTCCACTTAAACTGGGTGACCCAGATTGTGCAGTACACCCTGCAGAGTAGAATGAGCCATGCCTTGAAGGGCTCACAGCACAGGCATTGCCTTCCAAAGAGCTGTAAACATGATATCTGGTCCTCCAAAGTGAAGCTCTTCTGCCCCAATTCTACTTTTAAAGAAGTTGTTTTTTTTAATTGGATTTTTTTTCCCATTTGGCCAATTCTTCAATTCTTTTTTGGGGGGGAGTTGTTTTCTTCAGTCAATTTTTGTGCTTCCTTTTCAAAGCTGTTGATTATTTCTTTTTTCATAATTATATTATATAACTCCATTTTCCCAATTTTTCTTCTATATCTCTTACTTGATTTTTAAATCTCTTTTGACCTCTTCTAAGAGGAATTTTTGGACTTGAAACCATTTAGCATTCCCCTTTGAGGCTTTACAAGTAGACATTTTGACATTGTTGTCTTCTTCTGAGTTTGTATTTTGATGTTCACTGTCACCATCGTATCTTTCTATGGTTAGTGCTATTTCTTTATTTTTTAAAGTTGAGCTCTACTTCTGGTACACAGAGAAGCACTGTCCCAAGACTCTTGCATTGGGGACCAGGTATCTCGTGACTGCTTTTCCACAATGGAGCCTCTGATGTTGGTGGATTGCCCATTGCACTAGGTTCACTCAGTCTAGTAGTACTTGTTATACCCTGTGTTCTCAGGCTGGCAGTTTGCCTGCTGTGCTGGTACTGAGGGCCTCACAGGTGGCTTGTGCCAAGGGCCTGCTGAACTCAGACCATGGGGCCTTTGCTGCTAATTTGTGCTGTAGCTAAGAACCTCCTGTTGGGTGAAGATGGTATATATAAACAAAAAGTTAATAATCCTCACCATTCTTCAACTTCTCTGTGATTTGGAGCTGTTTTTATACAGAAAGACTTTCAGAATTTATTGGAAAATTAAGTGTCATGAAAATTCCCTGTTCATTTCTGGGGTAACCCTGGGCACAAATGACTTGAGGTCATATGGAATTTAAACCTTTCTTCAAGGGACAAGAACCAGTAAATACAACCAAATGGTGGACAATTCAAACACACCAGACATTATTTTCCTTTCTTACAAAATTTGATAATCTAATTTTGATTGGCAGAAGCCAAATTGTGTCTGTATATCACCCTGATATCACTGAATGTCCATTTTTCCACTGTGCAGGAGAAGAAAAGAGAAAACACATAATACGATGTTATGAGATGAGTCAACTGAGTCAAGATAATAAGGTTCAGGGAAACTCTAGGGAATCATAGCATCATCAGCTTTCAATATGCTTGGGTGACCAATGGGCTCACTTACATGGTTTCATGAGCTCTAGATATTTTGTTAAGTATTATTTGTCACTTCTTAAATTCTATGTCAATAGAAAAAATGATTTTATTAAATAACTGAGCATATTCTTTTTCACTGTAAATTGTACTCCATCAGGTGAAATTCATGTGACTGGGGTTCTGTGAAATATAGTAGAGCTTGGAAAAAAATGACATTTTTCAGAGATGGGGGCTGAAAGTTGTTCTGATTCAGTAACTCCACATTAGTCCTCATTCCTTAGGTAAAAAAAGAAAATCTTTACTGACTGGAGAGGTAGGGAAGAGGGAGATGAAGTTGTTTTCTCTATAAACACAATGGCAAAAATCAGGACTTCCACCCCAAAGGCTGTATATAGAGCATTAAGAGAGGTAGACAAAGTAAGAGGGTTTCTAAATAATATATAATGAATTAATCTTTTATGTGCCTGAGAAATGAATCCATAGTTAGAAATTTTGAAGTAAGGACATGAATTGTCTTTGGAGTTTGTCTACCAAATCAGAGGATTTAGTGTAGTCACTTGCATGTGATAGGTTCTTAACAAATATTTGAAAAATGAAAGGGATTTGCATAAGGTTAGCATTCAAGCGGCCTTTGTAAAACTTGTCAATATTTATGTATTTATCTGTATGTCAATCAAAGAATAATGATTAGAGGACTAGCCTTATAATCAGAAATAACCTCGGTTGAGGTCTGAACTCTGAGACATGCTGACTCCCCAATCCTGGGTGCATTAGATGCAGTCCTTGAAGGCAAACCTTTAGCACCATTAATTGCAAAATAGTTGTTGATCAGCATTGACAGAGGGAGTTACCTCACTGGGAATATCCTATGCCAATTAAATCAAAGATATAAAGAGACTTCAAAAAATCATTATGAAGCTCAATGTTCTGTATGCTGATCATCCCAGCTGACCATCTGCATATGTGACTAACTCTAGGGCAGGGGCTGTTCCAGCTCATCTGCACAGTAGCCTGTACAAGAGAATGCCTAATAGATGTTTTTAGGAGGCAATTAATTGCCACTGTTTAATATTTATTGAGCACCTATAGGGACCTTGGGACCTTGGTCCAGGATGAACAGCTTTAAGAAAGCTGTACCTAATTAAGAGAAACATGGTCCCTGTTCCCAAGGAGCTTATCTGCTGAGATAGACACTAGTGTGGGAGCATAGAGAAAAGTAATGTATTTTATTTTGTCTCCAAGCATATAAAATACCCACTGCCTTTGTGTAATTGCATGTTTTTCAATTTTTTGCATTAATTTTATTGTAAGGATATTATGTTGAGTATGGAATGGGGGAAGGAAGAAAGGAAGGAAGGAAGGAAGAAAGGAAGGAAGGAAGGAAGAAAGGAAGGAAGGAAGGAAAAAAAGCAAGGAAGGAAGAAAGGAAGAAAGAAAGGAAGGAAGGAAAGAAGGGAAAAAAAGGAGGGATTAAGGGGATAAACAGAAAGGTTCTAGAATGACATAGAAACAGTGAAGAAAGGAAAAAGACTATAGTAGGACTGGAAGAAACAAGGTTGATAACAAGAACTAGAATAAATCAACCAATGAGCATTTATTAAGTATTTATAATATTTACTGAAGAGACAATGACAAACACAAAAATGGCTAACCTCAAGTTACCTACATTCTGTAGGAGGACACCACATTCACATTATAAGTATATTCATAATACATATAAAATAAGTTCAATAAGATCCAATTTAGTTGTTACTATGTATCCTGTTTATATATTTATGCTAAATTTTCAATGTTTTTATTTGTATCCTGAGCTGCCTCAGTGGTCTAGGAATAATCCAAGCACTTTGCAGAGCAGTATATATAAAAGCTTTAAATCCAAAGGAGGGCAAATGCAGATGATTCATTTTTAACTTTTCCTATTTTGGTATGGCAAAGTGGGTGAAGTTGGTATTGATAGATTAATGATGAGAAGACAAACATGATTTTGAAACACATCACAGTTTATCTAGGTGGATAGCCCTGTGAAAAATTGCCAATAGATTTAAAGTTAACTTCACTGCTCTCCATAAATGGAAAGAACATGTTCGCTCATGAATGGGGTAATTATATTTCATGTTTTGATAGTACTTATACTCTACAGAACAATATACTCAATCCAGTGAAATAGGTAGTGCAAATATTACTACCATACCCATTCTGCATAGGGAAAACTGATAATTAGAGAGTCATTTGCCTGAGGCCATACAGCTAACAATCTGATTTACAGTAAGGTTCCAAAACTGTGCTTGCTGAATCCAATTTCACACTTTCCATGATACCACCTTGCCTCTTCAAATAGAAAAATAATACACAAGGCATCTTGTTCTATGTTCAGAATTTCTCTGCGTACATTTTAATTTTTTTGGTTCTATTCTTGTGAAATGAATGCCCTCACCTAAAAGAGAAGCATAATTCCATTAAAAAAGAGATCCTTGGACTTGAAGGGGAGGGAAGAACCTAGATGGCGGCGTAGAAGCAACAAGTTTCCACAGCTCCCACATAGCCACCACAAATACCCATAAAATATGAATTTGAACAAATTTTAGGGCTCCAAATCTCACAAAAATACAGAAAAACACATCTCCCACTTACAGCTCAGCAAGAAGGGCTCATCGTGGCACGCTGGGAGCCAAAAGCAGCCCAGCCTGAAACCGCGGCTTGGCCATGGGGCGGCCAGGACAAACTGCAGCTGGAGGCTTCAAGAGAGTGGATCTGTGGCAGCTGTGGCAGTTTCCAGAATTATCAAGCCATAAGAAACAAGGACAAAGTGAAAGGTCAGTGGAACTCAACTAAATTTGGGGGAGAAAAGTGGTCCAGCCAAACTGCCTCCAGGGCAAGGAAGTGGCAGAAGCAGCGGCCCTGCAGCCACCTCCACATGGCTGCTTCAGAGTTCTCAGCCTGCAGACTGCAGAGGGGCAAGCAATCATTCAGAGGCTAAGTGCTCTTGCCTTGAGTGGCCTGAATCCAAATCATGGTCTTAGGTGGTGGTCCTGGGGTGTGTTTTCAGTGAGCCAAAGCTGGTGGAGCTGCAGGGGCCTCCCAATAACTGCAGCAGCTGCAAAAACCCCAGGAATTTGGGACAGAGCTTTCCCCTCTGGAAGCAGAGTTCCACAGAGCTAAAAAGTCAAGTAATTGACTGGCAACAACATGAGCAGGCAAAGGAAGCAAAGTAAGAACAGTAATCGAACTCCAGATTCTTTCTTGGGGAACAAAAAGGATCAAAGCACGGAACAGGAGGAAGACTACACAGTCAGAACTCCCTCACCAAAAGCTTCCAAGCATGCAGACTTCCTACAAGCCATAGATCAGCTTAAGAATGATTTTGAAAACCAAATAAGAGAAGTGGAGGAAAAATTGGGAAGAGAAATGAGAATGATGCAAGAAAACCATGAAAAGAGAGTCAACAACCTGACTGAAGAAAATAACACCTTACAAAACAGATTGACTCAAATGGCAAAAGAGGCCCAAAAAGCCAATAAGGAAAAGAATGACTTAAAAAGTTGAATTTGCCGATGGAAAAAGAATCTCAAAAGCTTTCTGAAGAGAATAATTCCTTCCGAATTAGAGGGGAGCAAATGACTTTATGAGAAATCAAGATACTATTAAAAAGATCCAAATAAAAGAAAAATAGAAGGCAAGGAGAAATATCTCCTTGAAAAAACCACTGACCTGGAAAATAGATCCAGGAGAAACAATTTAAAAATTATTGGACTACCTGAAAGTCATGATCAAAAAAAAAACTTAGAAAGCATCCTTCAAAAAATTCTCAAGAAAAATTGTCCTGATATTTTAGAACCAGAGGGCAAAATAGAACTTGAAAGAATTCACTCATGACCTCTTGAAAAAGATCCCCAAAAGAAAACTCCTAAGAATGTTATAGCCAGATTCCGAAGTCCCTGGAGCAAGGAGAAAATATTACAAGCTGCCAAGGAGAAACAATTTGAATACTGTGGAAACACAATTAGAATAACCTTGGACCTAGCAGCTTCTACATTAAGGGATTGAAAGGTCTGGAACATGATATTCTGGAGATCAAGGGAGCTAGGATTAAAACCAAGAATCATTTACCCAGCAAAATTGAGTATAATGTTTCAGGGGAAAATATGGTCATTCAGTGAGGTGGAGGACTTTCAAACATTCTTGCTGAAAAAAAACAGAACTGAAAAGAAAATTTGACACTCAAATACAAGAAGCATGAGAGGGTAAACATGGAAAAGAAATCATAAGGAACTTATCAAAGTTGAACTATTTATATGCCAACATGGAAAAATGATAATTGTAACTTTTGAAACTTTTCTCAGTATGAGGATAGATGAAGGGAATACAAATGTATACATACATACATATATAT
>CM053585.1:101114811-101137695 GCA_028646515.1 Pseudochirops corinnae | reverse complement strand
GGATCAATTGAATAGGAAGGGACAATACTCTAAAAGGTAAAATTCTGAGGTGGGAGAGGATTAGAATGATAGGAGATAGGGAGAGACAGAATGGGGTTAATCATCTTACATAGAAGAGGCAAGGGATAATTGTTACAATGGAGGGGAAGAACAGGAAGGCAAAAGGGAAAGGGTCAACCTTCCTCTCATTGAATTTGGCTTAGGGAAGGAATGACATAAACTCTAAACTGGGTATCTTGCCACACAGGAGAGTAGGGGGGATGGGGATGAGAGGTGGGATGACAGAGGGGAGGAGAGGGTTGGGGGGAGGGTTGCTGGAAGTACACACTTTTGTAAAGGAACAGGGACAGTGACAGGGTAGAGAATAAAATGGGGGGGTGGGAAAGAAAGGAGGGACATATAATCAGTTTCTTACCATATGTCCATTTTGGAGATGTTCTGCATAATTACACATGGACAGCCTGTATTTCATTGCTTATCTTTCCAATGGGGATGGTGACAAGGGAGGGAGGGAAAGAATCTAGAATTTAAAGTTCTGTAATCAAATGTTAAAAATATATGTGTGTGTGTGTGTGTGTGTGTATACATATATATGTATATATATATATATATATATATATATATATACATATATATAATTATTATTATTTTTAACTGCATCCAATTGGGAATTAAGATACACAGGCACTGTGATAGGGAGATCCATCCTGTCCTACCGGAAAGTCTGAGGGGCGAGGGGGAGGACATAGGAGAGAGCAGATTGGGGCAGGTGTTAACAGTGGGCTGGCTGTTTTGAGGTGTTGGGTAGGGGAAAGATGGGGAGAAAATTTGTAACTCAAAATCTCATGGAAATGAATGATGTAAACAAGAAAGTAAATAATTTTTTTAAAAAAACAGAGCTCCTTGACTCTCAAACTAACACATTGACTTCAGAATCAAGAAATTTAAGACTTGAAAGACATCAGGGTCTTTCTGTGGCTTCCCTCAACCTATACCAGAAACAAATCCCATCTATAGTATCCCTTGTGTACAAAATAAGGCCACACATTTTTGGTTTGAAGACCTTCAATGAGATGGGGACTTAACTCCTGAATTGTTCAGTAGAAGTCTCATTTATGTTCCTGTCGGCCTACATACCAGTTTGTCCAGTTAAATATAGTCAGATCCTCTTTCTAAACTTGTACTCTGTTAACCTCAATTTAATTATTTTTTTTCCCCATTGGCAAGAAAGGACTTATAAAAATATTAAAAAGTGAGCTAGGCAGGGCCCTTTCTTATTTGAGCAAAAGTAGAAGCATATGAAACAATGTCCTTTGCTTTCTACCATAGGCCAGCTAAACATTACCATGTATCTGTAAGGCAGCCAGGTTACAAGAATATTATTTTCTCAAACTTATTTTACACCATCCTCAAGGGAATATTGTAAGGATAAACAATTGCATCTTCCACAGAAACCCAGAGCCAATTCTTCATCAACACATTAGTGATGACTCAGGGTTCCCAAATTCATGAAGACTGTGCCAGCAAATGCCAAAATCTAACAGGTCTTGCCAAGCTGGAATGGCTTCAACTATAGACTTGGCAATGAACAACTACATATCTGTTTTTCTGAGAATAAACCTAACTGAATTCAGAGTGGCTTCTTTCCAAAAAGTTTGCAATCAGGTGATGAATATTCTTGGCTATGGCAACTCACTAAACTTATCACTAAGGTAGCTAGGAATAGTTAACTGCACTTCTAGAAGGAGTCACTATGCACATGAAATTATTTTTTTTCTTCATAGTCTTTTATTTTTCCCAAAATATATGTTAAGAATTTTTAACATTTATTTTGACAAGATTCTCAGTTCCATTGTTTTTCTATTTCCCTCCTTCCCCTTCCCTCTTCCTAAAATGTAGGCAATTTGATATAGTTTACACATGTGTTATCATATAAAAAAAACACATTTCCATGTTAGTCTCAGTTGTGAAAAAAATATAAAAGGGGAAAAAACATGAAAAAGATTAAAGTGAAAAAAGTATGCTTTGATGTGCAGTCAGAGTCCATCAGTTCTTTGGATGTGGATAGCATTTTCCATCATGAGTCCTTTGTACTTGTCTTGGATCATTGTGTTGCTGAGAAGATTTAAATGATCCATATTTGATCATCACGCCATGTAGCTGATACTGTGTATATTTCCTCCTTTTTATTCATTTCAATTTGCATCAGTTTGTACAAGTCTTTCCAGGTTTAAAAAAAATCTGCCTTTCCTGATTTCTTATTGAACAATAGTATTTCATTGCATTCATGTAATACAACTTGTTTCACCATTCCCCAATTGATTGACATACCCTCAATACCCAATACTTTGTCACCACAAAAAGGGCTGCTATAAATATTTTTCACTTGGAAGTCCCTTTCCCTTTTTTATGATATCTTTGGGATATAGACCTAGTAGTGGTTTGCTGGATCAAAGGGTATGCACAGTTTGGTTGAATTTTGGGTATAGTCCAAAATTGCTCTCCAGAATGGTCAGATCAGTTCACAACTCTAAGAAAAGTTCATCAGTGTCACAATTTTCCCACACCATGTCCAACATTTATAACTTTCCTTTCTAGTAATATTCACCAATCTGATTGAGTCATTTGCCAGTTTAGGTAGTAATTTGCATTTCTGTAATCAAAAGTGATTTAGATTCTTCTTCATATGCTTGTATATAGCTTTATTTTCTTCACCTGAGAACTGTCTATTCATATCCTTTGACCATTTAACAATTGGCAAATAAATGACTTGTATTCTTATAAATTTAACTCGGTTCTCTATACATTTGATAAATGATGCCTATATCAGAGAAAATATTATTTCTCAGCTTTCTGCTTTCATTCTAATCTTGGTTGCACTGGATTTGTTCATGCAAAAGTTTTTTTTTTTAAATTTGATATAATTAAGATGATTTATTTTACATTTAATAATGTTTTCTTTATCTTGTTTGTTCACAAACCTTTAACTTACTTAACTTCTCCTTTATCAGTTTGGGTGCTATACTACTTGGTGAATGTATGTTTAATATTGATAGTATTTCATTGTCTATAGTAACTTATAGCAAGATGTAGTTTTCTTCTATATCTCTTCTAACCAGGTCTATTTTTGTCCTTATTTTATCTGAGATCAGGATTTCTATGGCTGCTTTTAAAAAAATTGTCAGCTGACATATAATTGAGTTTGCTCCATTCCTTCGCCTTTGCTTTGTGGTAGTCTCTTTGCTTCAAATGTATTCCTTCTAAATAGCAAGTTGTAGGATTCTTGTTTTTGATCCACTCTGCTATCTGCTTCTGTTTTATGGGAGAGTTCATCACATTCACATTCACAGTTATGATTACTGTGTATTTCTCTCAATTCTATTTTCCTCCTGTTTGTCTTCTCTCTCTCTTTCGAACCTTTCCTTCCTCAAGAGGGTTTTGTTTCTGTTTATGGCCTTCTCTTGTCTACCATCCCTTTTGTCGGCAACTCCCCCAATTTTCTCCCCTCCAACTTTCCTATCACATAGAAAAGATTTCTATATTTAACTAATCATGTATATTCTTCCCTCTTTCAGTCAATATTGATGAGAATGAAGTTCAAGCAATGTCTAGAGCCCACCCTCCCATGTCTCCCTCCACTATAATTGCTATTTTATGCCTCTTCATGTAAAATGATTCACTCAGTTTTGCCTCTCCTTTCCTTCTGCACCAAATGTATGCCTCTTTCTCATCCATAATTTAATTTTATACCATTCTCTTAAATTCACCTTGTACTCATACCCTCTGTCTATGTTTATTCCTTCTAGCTATACTATTAGTGGTGCAATTTTTAAGAATTACAACTACTGTCTCCTCAATTAGAGACACACATAGACAGTTGATTTTTATTGAATCTGTTATGTTTTTTTTTCCTTTTTTGCTTTTTTAGGCTTCTCTTACATCTTGATATGGAAGATCTTTTTTTTTTGTTCAATTCAGCCTTATAAAAGCTTGAAACTCTTTAATTTCATTGAATGACCATTTTTCCTCTTGAAGCATTTTGCTTAATTTCACTGGGTAAGTGATTCTTGGTTGTAGTCCTAGATTCTTTGCTTTCTGGAATATCATATCGCATGACCTCTAATCCTTTGATGTTGCAGCTGCTAAGTGCTGTGTAATCCTAATTGTGACTTCCTGATTTTTGAATTGTTTCTTTTTGGCCACTTCAATAGTTTTTCCTTGACCTAATAGTTCTATAATTTGGCTATAATATATGTTGAAGTTTTTATTTTGCTACATTATATTATAATTATGTTCTGTTATGCTATGCTATGCTATGCTATGTTATGTTATGTTGTGTTATGTTATGTTATGTTATGTTATGTTTTGTAGGTTAGATTAGGTGAGGTTTAATTATTGTAAAGCCAAGCACAAGCTGTTTCCCAGAGGATTGCTGCTGTGAACAGCTCTCAAGGTTCTGATTATACAGTACAGTGAGCTCTCTATTTAATAACAAATCAGAGCAAAACATTCATAGAAAATCAAATTATGCATTCACAATGTTACAATTTAACAACTTATCACTAAAATGGCCACATAGTTTCCACCAAAGTGGTCACATAGTTTAAACAAAGTATAATCACTCAATCAATCACTTAGTAATTCAATCATTCAGTGGTTCTCTTTTAAACAAGGTGCATTAATTTAGACCAGTAGTTCTCAACCTTTCCTAATGTAGAGACCCTTTAATACTTTAATACGCATATCTGCATGTGGGTGGACCCTCCTGGAGATGGATAGAGGAGTGATGTCTCAGTTCCTAAGACTGTCAGAAATATGTGTTTTCTGATGGTCTTAGGTGACCCTTGTGACCCCTGTGAAAGGATTGTTTGCCCCCCACCTCCGAAAGGGATCATGACCCACAGGTTGAGAACTGCTGATTTAGACAATCAATCATTCAGTTAAGTCCTTAATTCAATCAGTCTTAGGGAGGCAAGCCTCCTTAAAGCTTAATTCAATCATCCTAAGGCTTCCTTAGGGGACACAAAGTACAATAGTCAAAGTTCTCCACCTAGGGGGTACAATTAAGTTACAATATCAGTCACTACTCAGTACTCTCTTAAGAGGCAGTAGAGAAAACATAGGCTATACAATCCTAGATCATAAGTAAGTATGCTTATGTGTGGCTTTACACTTATGTTACGTTATGTTATGTTGTGTTATGTTATGTTATGTCATGTTATGTCCTGTCATGTCATATTGTCATGTCATACCACATCATGTCATGTCATGTCATGCCCATGCTTTTTATGTGATATGATATGATGTGATGTTATATGTATGTTATGTATTATTATATTATATTGTATTGTATTACATTACATCATATCATATAACATCATTTATATTATATTATAATTTGTTTATAAGAATGTTTATTTATTATCTCTTTCATAAGTTAATCAGAGAATTCTTTCAATGACTATTTTATCCTCTAAATCCAAGATATCTGGGCAGCTTTCCTTGACAATTTCATGAAAGATGCTATCTCGGTCCTCCTTTTGATTATGACTTTCAGGTAGTCCAGTGACCCTTATATTTTCTCTCCTGGATCTATTTTTAAAATGAGTAGCATTATCAATGAGGCATTTTATATTTTCTTCTATTCTTTTGGTCCTTTGAATTTTTTGATTGATTCTTGATATCTCATAGACTTATTAGTTTCCACTTGCCATATTCTAACTTTTTTGTTCTTAATTTTCCATGATCTATTTAACTTTTTCTTTTTTTAATTTTTATTTCTTTTTTGTTTTTATTAATTTTTTTTAACTTTTGGTTTACAAGATTCAGTTTCACAATCCCTTGAGTTTCAAATTTTCACCCCCTCTATTACCTTCCCCCAACCCCATGGAGGCTTGCAATGAAGTATAAGATCTGCAAATACTTTCATATTAGACATTAGTCAAGTTATAAAGAAGGATTGCAACAGATAGAATGAACAATGGGAAAGATGAAATAAAACCAAACAAGAAAAAGAATGAGAGCAGGTAGTTTGCTTCAATCTGCATTCATACTTTGTTCTTTCTAGTTTTTTCTAGTTCTTTCTCTGAATGTTGACATCTCTCTTCATCATGAGTCTTTTGGAGCTGTCCTATAACCCTGAATTGCTGAGAAGAATCCAGTGTACCAAAGTTGGTAGCCATACATATGTTGTGTCTGTAATTGTTTACAAATTTCCTGTGGTTCTGCTCTTCTCACTGAACATCAGATTGTATAAGCCTCTCAAGGTAAATATGAACTCTGTCTGCTCCTCATTTCTTATACCACAAGAGTATTGATTACATTCGTATACCACACCTTGTTTAGCCATTTGCCAGTTGATGGACATCTCCTTAATTTCCAATTCTTTGCCACCACAAAGAGCTGCTATAAATATTTTTGTACATATGGGTCTTCCTCCCACTTCTATGATCTCTTTGGGATACAACCCTAGAAGTGGTATTGTTGGGTCAAAGGGTACAAAATTGTTTAAAGTCCTTTGGGCATAGCTCGAGATTGCTCTCCAGAATGGTTGAATCAGTTCACAAGTCCACCAACAATGCATTAGTGCCCCAATTTTTCCACATCTTCTCCAGTATTTATCACTTTCCTGTTTTGTCATCTTAGCCAATCCGACCAGTGAGATGTGGTATCTCAGAGTTGTTTTGATTTGCATTTCTCTAATCAATTGTGATTTAGAGCATTTTTTCATATGCTTATACATATGTTTAATTTCTTCCTCTGAAAACTACCTGTTCGTATCCTTTGACCATTTACCAATTGGAGAATGAATTGTATTGTTGTAGATCTGACTCAATTATCCGTATGTTTTAGAAATGAGGCCTTTATCAGAGACACTGCTTGTTAAAATTATTTCCCAATTTTCCACTTCCCTCTTAATCTTTGTTACATTGGCATTGTTTGTATGGAAACTTTTCAATTTAATGTAATCAAGATTAACAGTTTTGAATTTTATAATGCTCTCTATCTCTTGTTTGCTCATAAAGTCTTCCCTTCTCCATAAATCTGACAGATAAACTATTCTTTGCTTTCCCAGATTGCTTACAGTATCAGCCTTTATACCTAGATCATGTACCCATTTAGACTTGATTTGGTATACGGTGTTAGATAATGGTCTATGCCCAGTTTCTGCCATACTATATTCTAGTGTTCCTAGCAGTTTTTGTCAAATAGTGAGTTCTTATCCCAAAAACTGGGGTCTTTGGGTTTATCAAAAAATAGATTACTGTGGTCACCGACTGCTGAGTCTTGGGTACTCAATCTATTCCACTGATCTACTACTCTATTCCTCAGCCAGTACCAAGTAGTTTTGATGACTGCTGCTTTATAATACAGATTAAAATCTAATATGGTTAGGCCACCTTCCCTAGCATTTCTTTTCCTTAATTCCCTTGATGGTCTAAACCTTTTTTTCTTCCAAATGAATTTTGTTACTATTTTTTTTAGCTCTGAAAAGTAATTTTTGATAGATTGATTGGTACGTCACTAAATATGTAATTTTATTTAAGTAAAATTATCATTTTTATTATATTATTATATATTTTATTTTGCAGGTAGATTCCCAAATATTTTATGACGTCTACAGTAACTTTAAATGGGATTACTCTTTCTATCTCTTGCTGGTAGATTTCATTAGAAATATATAGGAATGCCAAGGATTTATGTGAGTTTATTTATATCCTGCAACTTTGTCAAATTTATTTATTTTCTCAAGTAGTTTTTTACTTGATTCTCTATGGTCTCTAAGTATATCATCATACCATCTGCAAGGAGTGATAGCTTAGTCTCTTCTCTGCCTAATTTGATTCCCTTGATTTCTTTTTCTTCTCTAATTGCTACTGATAACATTTTTAGTACCAGTTTGAATAAGAGGGGTAATAGTGGACATCCTTGTTTCACCCCTGATCCTATTGGAAATGCTTCTAGCATTATAAATAATACTTGCTGGTGGCTTTAAATAGATGCTAAATATTATTTTAAAGAAGACTACATTTATTTCTATACTTTCTAGTGTTTTTAATGGGAATGGGTGTTGTATTTTGTCGAAAGCCTTTTCTGCATTTATTGAGACAATCATATGGTTTCTGCTAGTTTTATTGTTGATATGATCAATTATACTGATGGTTTTCCTAATGTGGAACCATCCTTGCATTCCTGGAATAAATCCTACCTGATCAAAGTTTATTATTCTTGTGATAAATTGCTGTAGTGTTTTTGCTAATATTTTATTTAAAATTTTTGCATCTATATTCATGAGGGAAACTGATCTATAATTTTCTTTCTCTGTTTTGTCTCTTCCTGATTTAGGTATCATTATTTGTATTGTACAAATAATATTTGTATCATAAAAAAAATTTGGCAGAACTCCTTCACTACTTTTCCCAAATGGTTTGTAGAGTATTGGAATCAATTGTTCATTAAATGTTTGATAGAATTTGCTAGCAAATCCTTCTGGGCCTGGAGATTTTTTCCTAGGGAATTCACTGATGGCTTGTTACATTTATTTTTCTGAGATGGGATTATTTAAGTAATCTACTTCCTCTTCAGTTAATCTGGGCAACTTATATTTTTGTAAATATTTATTCATTTCACTAAGGTTGTCAAATTTATGGTAATACAGTTTGGCAAAATAATTCCTAATTATTGTTTCAATTTCCTGTTCATTGAAGGTAGATTCACCCTTTTCATTTTTGATACAGGTAATTTGGTTTTCTTCTTTTTTTTCATCATATTGAATAAAGGTCTATCAATTTTATTGTTTGTTTCATAAAACCAGCTCTTAGTTTTGCTTATTAATTCAATAGTTTTCTTAATTTCAATTTTAATAATCTCTCCTTTGGTTTCCATTATTTCTAGTTTAGTATTTAATAGGGAATTTTCGATTTGTTCTTTTCCTAACTTCTAATTGACCTCCCTTTTCTTTATTTTATTCATGTATGCATTCAGAGATATAAAGCTTCCCCTAAGAACTGCTTTTGCTGCATCCTACAAGTTTGGTATGATGTCTCATTATTGACATTCTCTCGAATGAAGTTAGTGATTGTTTCTATGATTTCTTGCTTTACCCACTCATTCTTTAGGATTAATTTATTCAGTTTCTAATTAGGTTTTAGTATATCTTTCCATGGCTCTTTATTGCATGTGATTTTTATTGCATCATGATCTGAGAATGATGTGTTTAATATTTCCACCTTTCTGCATTGAATTGTGAGGATTTTATGCCCTAGTACATGGTTGATTTTTGTGTATGTGCCATCTACCACTAAGAAGAAGGTATATTTCTTTTTATCTCCTTTCAGTTTTCTCTAAAGATCAATCATATCTAGCATGTCTAAACTTCTATTTGCCTCCTTAACTTATTTCTTATTTTGAGGTTGGATATATCAAGTTCAAAGAGGGGAAGTTTGAGGTCCCCCACTAGTATAGTTTTGCTATTTATTTCTTCCTCTAATTCTCTTAACTTCTCCTCCATCCTTTTACCTTTACCCTGTGCATATCCCCTTTTTTCAAATGTTTTTCTTGTAGACAGCGTTTTGTATGATTATGGTTTTTAATCCATTCTGCTATCTATCTCCATTTTATGGGAGAGTTCATCCCATTCACATTCACTGTTATGATTACTATCTGTGTCTTTCCCTCCATCCTATTCCCTCCCCTGTTTATGTTTTTGTTTCTTCCTTTTTTTGTTTCCTCCTTAAAAGTTTTCCTTTTGACCATTGCCTACATCATTATTCTCTCCCTGTGACACCTCCCCCCTTTACTTACTCTTTCCCCTTACTACTATTTCCCTCCCTTGTCACCCCCCTTCCTATCTTCCCTTACCCCTCCTACTGCCTGTAGAGAACAGTGGATTTTTTATACTTGTTGGAGTGTGTTATTCCCTCTTTGACTCCAAAACAATGAGAGTAAATTTCATGCAGTGTTCCTCTCCCTCCCTCCTTTCCTTCTATTATAATGAGTTATCTGGAAAGTCTGGAAGTCCCTTACTTCATTAAATGACCATCTCCTTGCCTGAAAGATTATGCTAAATTTTGCCAGGTAATTGACCCTTGCTTGCAGTCCTACCTCTCTTGCCTTACAAAATATCAAGTTCCAATCCCTCTGATCTTTTAATGTAGAAGCTGCTAGGTCCTGTATGTAGTCCTGACTGTAGTTCCATGATATTTGAATTGTTTCTTTTTGGCTGCTTGCAGTATTTTCTCATTGACCTAGTTATTCTGGGATTTGGCTACTATATTTCTTGGAGTTTTTAATTTAGGATCTCTTTCAGGAGGAGTCTGGTGAATTCTTTCAAGAACTATTTTATCCTCTGATTCTAGGACTTCAGGACAGTTTTCTTTGACAATCTCTTGGAGAATACTGTCCAGGATGCTTTTTTCATCATGTCTTTCTGATAGACCAATATTTGTTAGGTTATCTCTACTGGCTCTGTTCTCCAGATCAGCTGTTTTTCCAGTCAGATTTTTTTTTATACTTTCTTCTAATTTTTCAGTCTTCATGTTTTGTTTGACTGACTCTTGATGCATCATAGAGTCCTTAGCTTTGATTTGACTGATTCTAATTTTTAGTGAATTATTTTCCTTGGTTAGTTTTTGAAGCTCCTTTTTAAGGGAGGTATTATATCTAGTTAGAGTTTGATCCTCCTGTCTCTGTTCACTAATTTTACCTTTTATGGATTTGTTTTCTTCAGTGAGATTTTTTTTTCCAATTAGGTCACTGTAGATTTAAATTTATCTTCTACCTCTCCAATTTGGCTTTTAAAACCTTTCTTGAGCTCCTCAAAGAATGCTTTTTGGGCTTGAGATCAGTTTATATTTCCTTCTGTGGTCTCAGGTGTGGATACAGAGTCCATGGTGTGTCCACAAAGTGATTCTTCACATTCACAATAATAGGATTCAATCATCTTTGTCTTCCCTTTTCAAGTTGCTTCTAGCCCATTGTGATCACCTGTTTTCTGACCTTTAAAGTATATTTCTGCTTCTGGGGTACAGAGAGCTCTGATCCATGCTTCTCAAGCTGGGAGCTAGGTGCCTGGTTGTTGACTTTGTGTGCTGTAGCCTCTGGGTATCTAGACTGAAGCTAAGGCAAGTGTTTTCCTTGAGGTAGGGAGGGGTGGTCTGGCTGCTTCAGATTTCTGCCTCTATGCCCCTTGGCTACAGTCCAGGCAGCTGGCAGCCAGCAGAGCTGGTGTCTGCAGATTCACCTGGTGGTGCTAAGGCCCACCTGAGCTTGTGTTGTTAGCACTTGCTGGCTCCACCACCCTGGGCTATGGAGTTCTTCCTGGTCAGCTGAGGTGGGGCTTGTTAGAACCCTTCCCACCTTTCACTTTAGATTCCTTACTTCCTCAGTTACACCCTTTCTCAGTGACTCCTAAGCCTGAAGCTATTTCCATCATTTCAGGATTTTCCTCTGGGTGGGACATTTATCTCTGAATTTTCTGGGTCAGGGAGGGGGAATTGGAGCAGCTAGGGATCACTCTGGCATCTTGGCCTCTGGAAATTCAGGTAGGTGGTTTTTAAACTTCTAGGCTGTGGGCTGACAACCCCAGGAGAAGCTACAGTCCCTGGTACAGGCCCTGTACTTCTCTTACCCAGCTTTGACAGATCATCAGTCCAACTGTTGAAAAGGCTGCCATTTGCCCTTGGGGTAGGTGAGTCTGCTGGCTGAGGATCCTTTTCAGTCTTCTGTACTCTACTCTCTGGTCCTTGCTGGTACAGCCCCTGCATGCCAGGTGCTCCCCCTGCCCAGACCTACATGGGCACTTTCCTGGGCTGGCAATCTGCCACACTCTGTCTCTCAATGGATTCTCTTCAGATTCTCTAAAATCTGTTCAGATTCACTTTTTAAAGCTCAGTGATGGAATTCATGGAGGATCTTAGAAAAGTTCCTGCTTCTGTTCTGCCATCTTGGCTCTACCTCTCCTATTCTAACTTTTAAGGAGTTGTTTTCCTCAATTAACTTTTGTATTTCCTTTTCCATTTTGCAAATTCTGCTTGTTAAGCACTTGTTTTCTTTGTCTAAGCTGCTGGCTCCTTTTTTCTATAATTCCCTTACATTACTCTTATTCTGTTTCCCAATTTTCTTTTACTTCTCTCATTAAATTTTAAACTCCTTATGAAGCTCTTCCATGAGTTCTTTCTGGACTTGAGACCACTTCCTATTTTTCTTTGGGCTTTTGCCCATACGTGTTTTGACATTGTTGTCTTCTTCTGAATTTGTATCTTGGTGTTCTCTGTCACCACAATAATACTTTTTTGGTCAGATTCAGTTTTTTGTCAATCTTTTTTGGTCTTTTTCCTTTCTTTTAAATTTGAGTTCTGCCCTGGGGATGAGAAGGGTACAGTTTCAGGCTTCTTGTACCAGGAGCTGCAAGTCCTGTGTGTTTACCTGGTGTCAAGCTGATATTGTCTTGAGGCCTTCGGGGGACCCTTGTGTCTGCTGCTGTGCTGATGTGGAGGGATTGGAGGTGGCTGGAACTGTTGGAGGTTGTAGGAGTCTGTCAGTTTACTTGGTACTGAGTGGTGTCCTTGTGTCTGGAGTGTGTTGAGGCCAGTAGGGGTGTTCCTGCATCTTGCTGGAGCTACACTGAAGTAGTTGGTGATCTGGCTTATGGAGGCTGACTGTTTGCCGGGGGCTACACTGAAGCACATAATGGTTCCTGTAGCTAGGGTCTGACAATTCACCTGGCTATGATCAGCCATGTTGGGGGTCCTGGTGTTTGAATTTGCCTGCTCCACTTCATTGGGGCTCAGGACCTTTCACTAGTTTGGTGAGTTGGGGCCTGCTGCTAACCTGCTAAAAGGCTTCTTGTCCTGGATTATATTCCTCTTTTACCCAAATGAGATGCACTTTTTTTGTTAATCTTCCAAGTTTCTTCTGGTAAAAGATTGTTTTACTCCATCATTTTGTTTTTTTTCTGCTATTTTAGAATTTGTTTTAGGATACATTTTATGTTTTTTTGAAGGTGATATAGGAGAGGTAAGGCAATTTACTGATTGTTCTGTCATCTTGGGTCCTGAAAGCCCTCCACCATGAAACTATTCTCGAAGAATTGAAAAGTGCAAAAAGAAAATTACACTGATAAAATATTAAAGAGTTGAAAAAACAAAGGACTTTTAAAATGTTGGGTATGCAACACGTGATTAACTTATTCAATTGCAAGAACAAGTGTCGCATAGCATGGACAAGCATGGATGGTTTGTAATCTTCATCAGTGGAAGGAAGTCCCAGTGGGAAAACTAGCAAGAATTCAAAATGAAGCTTTAAACATTTTCATACACTTGGCGTTTTGTGATCAATGGTTCCCAAAAAAGGGTCCAGATTAGGTAAAGTAGGGAATAGAAAGGAAAGTTGAAAAGAAAGAAGAATAAAAAACAACAACTATTTACTGGAGAGATCCCTGCTGAATGCTTAGTAGCACATGGCTGATACTTGAGAACTAATATCTCAAGATAGTTTGGAGAGTGAAACAGAGAACACTAAAGCTTGCAGAAGAGGTTCCCTTGGGATATCAGACACTTTAGCAAGGCAGCAAAAGTTCATTGACTGAGAAAGACTAAACAAAACACTCAACACAAAGCACTGAGGCGGAGGAGGGCCAGTACTAGCAAAACTTTAGACAATATTTTTCTTCAACAGAATATCTTTCACAAATCTGGGTGTCAAACTCTTCATTATTATTATTTTTCATCACAATGACTATCCTAGATACCCCAGCATCCTTTCTAGTGATTTCATAGTGTTCCATGCAGCTGTAAGAACGCCAGAGTCTTTTGGATTTTGTCCAGCATGAATACTGAAGACTGGGGATGCCCTGTTCTTACTCCATCTACTGCCAGAGGCAGGATTTGTGCTTGCACCCTAAACACTATAAGCCCTAAATGTATGCCTTATTAAGCCTATCCTACCTTATTCAGCATTCCTTTTTTTTCTTTTTGGAGGGGGAAAGTCAGAGCAATGGGGGTTAAGTGACTTGCCCAAGGTCACAGCTAGTATGTGTCAAGTGTATGAGGCTGGATTTGAACTCAGGTCCTCCTGACTCTAGGGCTGGTGCTCTATTCACTGCACCACCTGGTCACCTGCCAGCATTCCATTTTGCTCTCAGTTTCTCTAGCCATGGAAACTTTTACCCTTTCCTTACACATTATTTATTTTATGCCTTTTGGTCCAGAGTTCCAAAATGATGGCAGATTTGACAAACAAACAAACAAACAAACAAAAAATCTTCCTAAAAACACGGACTAATAGAAAAGGGATAGAAGAGACATTTCCTATAGCTAGCTCCAGGGAATTTTCCTTACCTTTATATAAACAGATGCATTTTATCACTATCCTTTGGATAGTGACTTTAAAAGTGGACATTTTAATATAGGTAAGCAAGCAGATAGTGAAACAACAGGTGATCAATGGGAAGAAATAGACGATAGGGAAGAAATATGATGACTTCATAACAATTCCCACTGAATTCTATGTTCTGTACAAACAGAATTGCAAATTGTTTCCTTTACTTCACTATTCCATTTTTCCTTCTCTGTGTCTTCACATTGATTGTCTCCCATATCTAGAATACAAGTCTTCCTTATCTTCGCTTTGTAGAATTGTAGTTTTCTTTCTAGCTAAGCTTAGGGACTATGAGATCTCTCTTATTTCCCCAAATCATTAATGTACTTTTTGTCTTAAATTACTCTTAATAGTAGCATATATCTAAATATGCTGCATCTCTTTCTTCCTTAGTTGAATGTAAGGACTTGATTGCAAGAACCATTTCATTTTAGTCATTTTAGCCAAACACAGAGTAGCCACTTTATAAATATCTGTTTATTTGAGATGAGTTTAGCATAAATTTACCATGGTCCTCAATCCAAGAATCCTCCATTGACAGACTCAAACTATGCTATCACTACTTAACCTTGGAGTGGTAAATATATTTTCTTCTTTAAGATATATGTTCTTCTTCCTTAGGAGACAACAGGATTCATGAGAATGAAGCTAAGACTTGTCATCAGCAGCTTGAATTTGTAATTGTCAAGTGAACAAGCCTACTAACAAGTATAGTATCTACTATGGTTCAGCCCTGGTGTTATTGGTAATTTACATAATCTTCTAAGCCCCAATTTTTTATTTATTTTTTATTTATTTTTTTGCTTTTTGGAGGGGGGAAGGTAGGCAATTGTGGGTAAGTGACTTGCCTAGGTCACACAGCTAGTTTTTGTGTTAAGTGTCTGAAGCAGATTTGAACTCAGGTACTCGTGATTCCAGGGCTGGTGCTCTACTCATTTTGCAACCTAGCCACCCCCTGAGCCTCAATTTTGTAATCTGTAAAATGAGAATAATAATGCTTGCGTTTACTAGCTTACAGTGTGTCTGGGAGTAAAGCACAAAATGTTCTACAAAATTATATATACTGGGGGCAGAGCCAAGAAGACAGAGTAAAAGCAGGGATTTGCTTGAAATCTCCCTGTAATAGTAATGAAATCTGAAGATTCCTTTGTATTGGAAAGTAAACAGGTACTTAGCACTTAATTTCAAGTTAATTACATCAAGCCTCTGTTAAGAAACAGAAGGTATGAACCCCTGTTGCTAACATAATAGGAAGGGGTGGAACAGGGAGGAGCTAATACTTTATATAAGAAAAAGCACAAGCTGGAGATTCAGAACTTCTTGGAGCAAACTGTGTTTAAGCTAAGAAGGAGGGGCCCAAGCTGTAGAAAATGATTTTGATGTTGAGAACAGAGTTTATGGTGGCGAAGCCTCTTCCAGAAGCATCTGGAACTTTGAGGAGAAAGTGATTTTGATTTTGAGAATGGAGCTTATGTTGGTAGAACTTCTTCTAAGAACAAGCCAAAACTTCTGCTGAGAGCTTCTGAGAACCATCCAGAGCTGCCAGAGAAAGCATGACTGTGGTGTCAGTACTTTGTCTGCTTTGATTCTATATTAATTTCACAGGCAGAAAGTGGATTGTTGAGGATGTCAGCAATGTGAATGAATGTTTTTGTGGCTTGGTTAAACTTTGTATTCCCAGAAACAGAAAGTGTGAAGGACTTGAAGTGGATTAGACACTATGAGCTTCAATTTGGAACAGGAACATCATGGAGAGCTGGACAAGGAACTGGGAGATGCCTGCCTTTGAACGCAGATGGCAGTTGGTTAGATTTGGGCAGGAGCTGGGACCATGGGAGAGGAACAATGGAAGCTGAGAGCCTGCCTCAAGCCAAGATGAAAAGACCTCTCCTTAGGTATTTAATGCTGACATATGAGGTTGTAGCTTACTTGTGAACTAGGGGTGGATGGCCTTTGTACTTTCCACTACTCCTTAAGAAGGTATTGAGTAGTGACTGATGATATTGTAACTTGATTGTACCCCATGGGTGGAGGACTTTGACCTTTGTATTTTGTGTCATTTAAGGAGGCTTGTCTTATAAGACCTGCATGAGGGACTAACACATTGTGTCTCAGAACTGGGGCAGTGTCAGCTGCTTCTAGAGCTCATGGCCTAGAAATTGGGGGGGAGGGAATTGAGTGGCTAATCAGAGAGGTATTGCAGGGGTCTCTGCTGACACTGAGGCAGGATTGTCTTTCTTTGCTTGGGTTTGGGTCACAGTACTGGGTGGTGATCCTAAGGCAAAGAGTAGTGCTGGCATGGTAGAGCTTGTAGCAGTGGTGGAGAGGGAATCCTCCTCACACTTCCACGGCAGGAAAGAGTGCTTCTGGTCACCCACAGACCAGTGCACAGAGAAGAAGAGGGATAAATACCTCTCTTTTGATTGTATCACCTTGGAAGAACTCAAAATTTATAGGTGCCTAGAAGTATCTCTGAAAACAGCTGCACAAAAACACTGAAGCTTGGAACAGTACATGGTCCACATTGTAAGCAGAGTTCCACCTTAACAAAGAGCTAAAAAGGCAAATAATTGGCTGGAAAAGTTAGAAAACAGTAGGAAAAAAATCAGACTATAGAATATTACCTGGTGACAAGAAAGATCAAAAGAAGACAACAAAGTCAAAGCTCCTACATTGATAGCCTCCAAGAAAAATATGGATTGGTTATAGGCCATGGAAGAGCTCAAAAGAATTTTGAAAATCAAATAAGAGAAGTAGAGGAAGAATTGGGAAGAAAATTGAGAGTGATGCAAGGAAAACACGAGAAATGAGTAACTAACTTACTAAAGGAGACCCAAAGAGTACTAAAGAAAATAGCAACTTAAAAAATAGACTAACTCAAATGATAAAAAGGGTCCAAAAAGCTAATGAGGAGAACCATCCCTTAAAAAGAAAAATTGGTCAAATGGAAATGGAGGTCCAAAAGGTAATTGAGGAACATAATCCCTTAAAAATTATAATGGGCCAAATGGAAGCTAACAACTCTATGAAAAATCAAGAAATTATAAAGCAAAACCAAAAGAATGAAAAATTAGAAGACTATGTGAAATATCTCATTGAAAAAACAGTTGACTGGAAAATAGATCCAGGAGAGATAATTTAAAAATTAGTGGACTAACTGAAAGCCAGGATCAAAAAAGAATGTAGACATCATCTTTCAAGATATCATTAAGCAAAACTCCCCTGATATTTTAGAACCAGAGGGGAAAATAGAAATTTAAAGAATCCACTACCTCCTAAAATAGATCCAAAAAAGAAAATCCCTAGGAATATTATAACCCAATTCTGTAGTTCCCAGATTAGGGAGAAAATATTGCAAGCATCCAGAATGAAATAATTCAAGTATTGTGAAAACACAATCAGGATTACACAAGATTTAGCAGCTTCCACATTAAGGGTTTGGAGAGCTTGGAATATGATATCCTGAAGGTCCAAGCAGCTAGGATTAAAACCAAGAATCACATACCCAGAAAAACTGAGTATAACCCCTCAGAGACAAAAATGGATTTTCAGTGAAATCAAGGACCTTCAAATAGTCTTCATGAAAAGATCGGAGCTGAATAGAAAATTTGACTATCAAATACAAGATTCAAGAGAAACATGAAAAGGTAAACAGGAAAGAAAATCAGAAGGGACTTATTAAAGTTGAATTGTTTACATTCCTACATGGAAAGACAATATTTGTAACTCATGAGCCCTTTCTCAGTATTAGAGTAGTTGTAGGGAACACACACACACACACACACACACACACACACACATACATACATACACATACAGAGGATATAGGGTGAGTTGAATGTGAAGGGATGATATCTAAAAAATAAAATTAAGCATCTAGAAGAATGTACTGGGAGAAGAAGAAAAGAAGAGGTAGAATGAGGAAAATTATCTCATATAAAAGAGGCAAGAAAAACTCACAATGGAAGGGAAGACTGGGGAGATGACAGGGAATGAGTGAACCTTAGTTTCATTGTATTTGACTTAAGGAGGAAATAACATACATACTCAACTGGGTATGGAAATCTATCTTACCCCACAGGAAAATATGGGAGAAGGGGATAAGAAAGGGGGCATGAGAGAAGGGAAGGCAGATTGGGGGAGGGAATAATCACAAGCTAGCACATTTGTAGAGGGACATGGTTCAAAGAGAGAATAGAATAAATGTGGGGTGAGATAGAATGGAGGGGGATATAGACTTTCACAACATGACTCTTATCGAAGTGCTTTGCATGACTACATATATATAACCTATATTGAATTGCTTACCTTGTCAATAATGGTGGGTGATGAAGGAGGAAGTAAAAGAAATTGGAACTCAAAATTTTAAAAACAAATGTTAAAAATTGTTTTACATACAACTGGGAAATAAGATATACAGGGAATGGGGTAAAGAGTTCTACCTTGTCATACAGAAAATGGAAGGGAAGGGGACAAGAGAAAGGGGGAGGTGATAGAAGGGAGGGCAATTTGGGTGAAGGAGTAATCAAAATGTATGCTATCTTGGGATAGAGGAAGGAGAAAGATGGGAAGATAATTTGGACCTCAAAAACCTTGGGGAAGTGAATGTTCAAAACTAAAAATAAATTAATTGATTTTTAAAATGACATATATCCATGAGATGTTTTTGTTTTCTTAGCATTCCTCCTTTCCACCTTTTATTCCTTGTCCTTATAATTTTGGGGAGGAGGGTGAATCTTGGTTTTAAAATAGGGCAGATACAATCACAACAAATTATTAAGTATTTTCATTTGAGGATGATTGGTGGCTACAATGACTCCAAACTAAACATCTATAAAAGAAACTAGAGTGATTGTATGTCTATACTCTTCTTCTACCATATTACTCGAAGACATCATTTTTTAGTGGCAATAACACTACATTGGTAGCAAGGAGACTTGACATTTATAGCTACTATTTTTGTGACCTCTAACAGAACACTTAAACTTTCCTGGGACTCAATTTTCTTTTCTTTGTTTTTTAAAAATTTTTAAAATTTATTTTTCACTTTCCACATTCAGTTCCACAAACTTTTTACTTTTAAATTTTCTCCCTCTACCACCTCTCCTCCCTCCCTAAGACAGCATTCAATCTGACAGCATGAAATCTGATATAGAAACATATTTTCATATTAATCATGTTCTAAAGAAGAATTATAATCAGTTTAATGAACCATAAGAAAGAAGAAACAACACAGAACAAAAAAGAGAGAATGCAAATAATACACTTCAATTGGCATTCAGACTCCATAAATTTTTTTTTCTGGATGTGGATAGCATTTTCTATCATGAGTCTTTAGGAGTTGTTTTAGAATCTTGCATTGCCGAGAACAGCAAAGTCTATCAAAGTTAGTCATTATACAATGTGACTGTTACCGTGTACAATGTTGTCCTAGTTCTGCACACTTCACTCAGCATCAGTTCATATAAGTCCTTCCAGGTTTCTCTGAAGTCCACCTGTTCATAATTTCTTATATCATTCTATTACATTCCATTACATTTATGTACCACAACTTGTTCAGTCATTCCCCAATTGATGAACATTCCCTCGATTTCCCATTCTTGGTCACCACAGAAAGAGCTGTTATAAATATTTTTGTACAAATAGGTCCTTTTCCCAACTGGGATACATCCCTAGAAGAGGTATTGCTGGGTAAAAGCATATGCACATTTTTAGAGCCCTTTGAGCATAGTTCAATATTGTTCTCCAAAATGGTTAGATCGGTTTACAACTGCACCAACAATGCACTAGTGTTCCAGTTTTCCAGCATCTTCTAAAGCATCGGTTCTCAACCTGTGGATTATGTTCAATTTAAATACATACTGCGTATCAGATATTTAAATTATAGTTTATAACAGTAGGAAAATTACAGTTTTGAAGTAGTAACATAAATAATTTTATGGTTGGGAGTCACCACAACATGAAGAACTCTATTAAAGGGTCACGGCAATAGGAAGGTTGAGAACCACTGTTCTAAAGCATTTATAATTTTCCTGTTTTCTCCTATTGACAAATCTGACAGGTGTGATGAGAATCTGAGTTGTTTTGATTTTCAGTTCTCTAATCAATAGTGATGTAGAGCATGTCTCAATATGACTGTAGATAGCTTTAAGTTCTTCTTAAAACTGTTTCTTCATATCCTTTGACTATCAATTGGGGAATGACTTGCTTTCTTATAAATTTGACTCAGTTCTCTATATATTTTAGAAATGAGGCCTTTATCAAGGACACTGATTATAAAAATTCTCTCCCAGTTATCTACTTCCCTCCTAATCTTGGTTGCATTGGCTTTATGCAAAAACTTTTCTTTTTTTTAAAATTGATTTGTTTATTTACTTTTGATTTACAAGATTCAGTTCCACAATCCCTTGTTTCAATTTTTCTCCCCTCCCTCTTCTCCCACCCCACGTGGCAGCATGCAACCAAGTATAGGATCTGCAAATACTTCCACATTGGACATTAATCTAGTTGAATAGAAGGGTTGTAACCAATGGAGTGAACAATGGGAAAAAAAGAAAGAAAACCAAACATGAAAAAAAAGATAGCATGTAGATTGCTTCAGCCTCCATTTAAACTCTGTTCTTTCTAGATCTTTCTCTGTATGTAGATATCTCCTTCCATCTTGGGACTTGCAGAGTTGTCTTATAACTGTGTGTTGCTGAGAAGAGTCCAGTTTATCAAAGTTGGTCATCACACATACGATGTGTCTGTCATTGTGTACAAATTTTTCCTGGTTCTGCTCTTCTCACTTAGCATCAGTTTGTATAAGCCTCTCCAGGTGAATATGAAGACCATCTGCTCCCCATTTCTTATAGCACAACAGTATTCCATTATGTTCATATATCACAACTTGTTTAGCCATTCCCTGTTGGGATCCTCTCACCTCAGATCCCCTGCTGGCCTGCCTTCCTCACTCACCCTCCTCAGGGTCTTTGGATGTCTCCAGCTTCCTTTCTCAAACAGAACACCCTGCACACACAGATGGGTTTAAAACATGCCTTTATTGTTCCATCTTCTCTTCCCTTCTCTCTCTCTTCTCCTCTTCCCTCCCCTCACTCCCTCTTTATGTCCCCCTGGGCAGACTAAGTCACGTGCCTCAGCAACGGGGTCCAGAAGAAGGATGGAGGTATCCCATTGGATGACACATGCTCAATGCTGTTAGTCCAAAGTTCATATTCCGGTAAGGCAAACAGCCTTATCAGGCCTTTGGCTCCTAGCACCTTGGAATGCAACAAGTCACCCAGAAGGCAACAAGAGGGAACAATGGGGATTGGGGGCCCAATAATTACCCAATTGATGGACATCCCCTTAATTTCCACATTTTGCCACCACAAAGAGAACTACAATAAATATATTTGTACATATGGGTCATCTTCCCACTTCTATGATCTCTTTGGGATACAACACCAGAAGTGATATTACTGGGTCAAAGGATATGCAATTATTTATAGCCCTTTGGGCATAGTTACAGATTGCTCTCCAGAATGGTTGTATCAATTCACAGCTCCACCAACAATGCATTAGTGTTCCAATTTTTCCACATCCTCTCCAGCATTTGTCATTTTCCTATTTGGTCATCTTAGCCAATCTGACTGATGAGATGTGGTACCTCAAAGTTGTTTTGATTTGCATTTCTCAAATCAATAGTGATTTAAAGTATTTTTCATATGCTTATAGATGTCTCTAATTTCTAACTCTGAAAATTGCCTGCTCGTATCCTTTGACCATTTATCAATTGGGGAATAACTTGTATTCTTATAGATTTTACTTAATTCCCTGTATATTTTAGAAATGAGGCCTTTATTAGAGACGCTGGTTTTAAAAATTCTTTCCCAATTTCCCACTTCCCTCTTAATCTTGGTTGTGTTGACTTTGTACAGAAACTTTCCAATTTCATGTAATCAAGATTATCCATTTTGGATTTTATAATGTTCTCCAACTCTTCTTTGGTCATAAACTCTTCCCTACTCCATAAATCTGACAGGTAAACTATTCCTTGCGCCCGCAGATTACTTACAGAATCAACCTTCATACCTAGATCATGCACCCGTTTAGACTTGACTTTGGTGTATGGCGTTAGATGATGGTCTATGCCCAGTTTCTGCCATACTATATTCCAATTTTCCCAGCAGTTTTTGTCAAATTGTGAGTTCTTACCCCCAAAACGGGGGTCTTTGGGGTTATCAAACAGTATATAACTATAATTATTGACTACTGAGTCTTTAGTACCCAATCTATTCCATTGATGCACTACTCTGTTCCTTAGCCAGTACCAAGCTGTTTTGATCACTGCTGCTTTATAATAAAGATTAAAATCGGGTGTGACTAAGCCACCTTCCCTAGCATTTCTTTTCATTAATTGCCTTGATATTCTGGACATTTTGTTCTTCCAAATGAATATTGTCACTATTTTTTCTAGTTCTAAAAAGTAATTTTTTGGTAGATTGATTGGTATGGCACTAAATA
>CM053585.1:101093556-101114311 GCA_028646515.1 Pseudochirops corinnae | reverse complement strand
ATTCAAAGTGATTTGCAAATTTCAATAAATACGATGACTGTTACTATATGCAATGTGCCTGCAACCCAAAGTTATAAAATATGAGAATTAGTAATTAAATCAGAGATCAGTTTTCCAATCAATTAACTTAACTGCATATTAGGCAAACAATAGATACAAGGCAGGGCAGTGGATAGAAGACTGACCCTGGACTCAGGAGGACTTCCAGTCAGGCCTCAGACAATTATTAGCTATGTGGCCTTGGAAAGGTCTTTAATTGGCTCAGTTTCCTCATTTGTAAAATGAGTTAGAGAAGGAAATGGGAAGCTACTCCAGTATGCTGGCCAAGAAAAACCCAAATGGGGTCATGAAGATCTGGAAAGGACCGAAATAACTGAACAAGAAAAACAAATGAAACAAGCATTATAAAGCACTTAGCACTGAGCCTACTGCAAGATAGGCATTTAAGGGCAGCTAGGTGGATAGAGTACTAAGCCTAGAGTCAGGAATACCTCTTCCCATCTGGTCTCAGACACTTACTAGTTGTTTGACCCTTGGCAACTCACCTAACCCTATTTGCCTGAGTTTTCTCATAAGTAAAATGAGCTGAAGAAGGAAATAGCAAACTACTCTAGTATCTTTGCAAAGAAAACTCCAAATGAGAACATGAATAATTAGAAACAACTGAAACAACTGAATAGCACAAAAGATATAATACCTTCTGGTTGATTATTAATTTCTCTAGGCTTCAGTTTCCTCATCTGCAAAATGAGAGATCTGTGCAAGATGATTTCTAAGTAACCTCTCAGCTCAAAACTGTAAAATGATATGATCTTATGATCTTTAATCTTCCCAGGTCTGATACCTTGAGAAGTTAAATGACTTGGAAGGGTCCTCCCAACTAATTAGTGAAGTTGGTATCAGTTTTCCTTACCCAGCATTCTTTCTTTTACATCACAATTCCTAATCCAGGTTAAAATAAAAAAGTCTTAATCAGTTGAATAGGCACACATTAATAGAAGTTAAGAATTACTGATATAATTTCAAGAGATATTCTCAGTCAGAGAGACTTTTTGGTGTACAGATTGACATTTAGTAACACATTCATTGCTGTTTGCTTGTCCCTCACTGTCATTAAAGAGAAGCGTAAGTCATGCATGCACGCACAGACTCACACACACACACACACACACACACACACACTTCATAAGTCTTTTCTCCTTGATCTCAACCTGCCTGTCCATCTATTAGGCACTTCTGAGGTAGCAAATGAGGAGTAATTTAGCTGTGATTATGGTGGAAGGGGACAAAGTTCAGAAATAAATTTTTAAAAAGAGAAGTGTGTGTGTGCATGCATGAGTCTATGTGTGTGTGTGTGTGTATATGTGTGTGTGTGTCTTTGTGCTCTGCTTGTGGACAAGCTGAAGACCAATGTGAAAGATATAATCTTACTCATCTATATTTGCTTCCTTTTTTATTTAGGGAATCCACTTTGTTTACCAGGGTTTTTTGTTAGTTCATTTGTTTGTTTGGGGTTGTTCAATTTTTTTGTAACCAAACATATTTCCTTGAGAAAAATTAAGGTTTATTTAAAAACAATAACATCAAGAAATGTGAAATTACCTTTGTAGTCTTGACGCTCTTAAAACAAAGGGGCTTAAACAAATATTATATTAAGTAGATTGATCTGAAAAGTGTTTTGGCCTAAAATTTTGGGTTATGTCAGCAGTAGCTCTCAACTGCCTAAAAGAAGGATGGAATATTTACCCATATGCATTAGATCATTCAAATATAAATAGTTATATTCTATATCTGATTTTGAGAAGGTCTAACTGTGGTTGAAGCTATGTAGCCCAGTTTGAAGCAGTAGTAGAAAAATCACTGAATTTTGCATAAGGGGCTCTGGGTTTCTGTCCTTGCTCTCATGCTTGGGTATGGAAAAAATAACTATTTCCCTGAATTTCACTTTCTTCTTCAAATAGGTAACATTTAATGATTTTTTAAAGTTCAAAAATATCTTTAAATACATTATTTCGTTCAAGTGGCTTAGAAAAGTTGACCTTAGAGGTTCCTTCCAGTTCTAAGTCTATCATTCTAAGCCCATGATCTTAATTTCATGATTCTCTTCATCTATCTCACACTTGTGAGGTAGATACAGTACATATTTTAACCCCCAGTTTACATGAGAGGCAACTGAGACCATAGAGGTTAGGTGGCTTGCCAATAGTCACACAATTAAAATACTTGTGGTACATTACTTATAGGATCAGGTGCCAAAGTGTCATTCCTAAAGCACAGATCTGACCATGTCCTTTGCAGTAATCTCCAGCAGCTCTAAATTTCCTCCAAGATCAAATAAAAATTACTCTGTATGTCATTTGAAGCCACTTACAAACTGATTCCAAGAACCTTTCCAGGTTTATTTTATATTACTCCCCTTCACACATATTATGGTCCAGTGAGACAGACCTTTTTGTTTTTTCTCACATGCATCATTCCATTACCTTGCCTATATTTTTGCACAACTTGTTAAACACAACTAGAATTTACTCTTTCTGCACTTCTGGTTTTTAGACTCTTCAATTTTGTACAAGAATCAGCTCAAACACAAACTTTTGCAAAAGACTTTTCCTGATTCACTAATTAGTTAGTGTATTCCTACTGAATTACCTTGTACTTACTTAGAACATATTCTGTATAAACTTCCTTGTATACACACTGTCATCCAATTCCCACTTGATGATCTCCAGTGTTGGGAAACCTATTACTTCCCAATACACCTCAATCTAATTTTGTATGTCTTTACATGTTAGAGCATTTACATATATTTTTAAGTGTAACATGTTGCTCAGCAACTTCCACTTATTGTTCATAGTTTTCCCCTCTATCATCCAGCAAAACAAAACAAGACCATTTTCTCTTCCTTGTAGCAGTCTTTTAAGTGCTTAAAGGGAGCTATCATAGCACCTTAAATATTCTTTTCTCTACACAAAACATTTCCAGTTCTTTTAGTTAATTGCATGGATTCCAGAATGCTTAACATTCAGCTCACACTTTTCTGGGTGATTAATGTTCTTCCTAAAACATGATGTCCAGAACTAAATATAGTACTCCAGAGTCAGTATGTCTACAACAGAAGACAGTGGCACTATTATCTTCTTTCTGGATGCTATTTCTATTAATGTAACTGATATCAGATTAAGTTTATTGACTGCTATTGCGTACTGTGGTTTTATAATGGGTTCCTATTACACTCTTAATACAGTGTCTTTTATCATTTGGATTATTATCTACCTATGCCTTCCATTATATATTTGTATACTTATGTTCCTGTGCTTGTGTCAGACTTTTGCATTTGTTGTTATTAAATTTAATGCTGTTAGATGTAGATGTGGCCTAGCATTCCAGTCTATTGTGATCTCCTTGGGCTAAAATTTGTCATCCAGTGTGACAGCCATTACTTCATCCATTCATTCAGTAATTATTTCAACAAATATTTCTTCAATACCTCAGGTATTATGTTGAGTATTAAGAACAAAGAAAAAAAATGATCATTTCTTGCTTTCACTGAACAGAGGAGACAGACTAACCACAGCAGAAGTGACCTCAGCAGCCACCATACATGAAGACATCAGGAACAAGATCCAAAACTACTGCACTGCACCCTTCAGCAACCACTTCTCTAACTAGAATCAGACCCATAACTGCTGGCAGAACTTCCTGGATTTTCATGATTGTGAGAAGGCTATGGCTAAGAAAGGTTGTCTGCCAGTGGTAAATATTTGTCTATAAGCTTCTCTGTGCCCTGTTCTGGGTGAATACTTGGGATGATCACATAGGAGAAGATACCTTCCTTGGGAAAATCTGAGTTGCTTCTTCCTCCTCCCTTATCCCCACCACAATGACTGGGTCTGGATCCCTTCTTCCTTCAGAGCAGGAGAATGTGATCTATGACTATCCCTACTTTGAGGTACATGAATCATGTTAAAATAAACAGTGTTGGAATCAGAAAAAAGAGAAAGATGATATCTGTGTTTTTTTATCACTGAGTTTAGGTTGCCCAATAATTTTTAAAGTGTCTCTTCTGGATTTTTTCTAGGTCCGTTTTTCCAGTGAAGTACTTTACATTACATACACACACACACACACACACACACACACACACGCTTCTGGTTTTATTTTATTGTTTCTTGCTTTCTCATCAAGCCATTAACTTCCTTTTGCTCAATTTTTAAAGATTCATTTTCTTCAGGGACCTTTTGAATATCCTCTTCCATTTCACTCATTCAACTTTTTAAGGCATTTCTTGTCCTTATTGTCTTTTTGGACCTCTTTTTACCATTTAACATATTCTGTTTTTTAAGATGTCATTTTCTTCAGTAATTTTGTGTGTCTCCTTTACTTATTAACTTATTTTTTCATGATTTTCTTGCATCACTCTCATTTCTCTTTTCATTTTTTTTCTCTACCTCTCTTGAATTTCAAAGCCCTTTTTGACCTCTTCCATGACCTGAGACCAATTTATATTTTTCTTGGAGTTTTTGTTTGTAGGAGCTTTGACTTTGCTGTCTTCTTCTGTGTGTGTGTTTTTTATCTTTCTTGTCACCATTTATCTTTCAATAGTCTGAAGTTTTGTTTTTTCCCCAATTGTTTGCTCATTTTCCCAACCTATTATTTGTCTTTTAATTATTTATTAAAGTATGGATTTGCTTCCAGGTTGGAGGGTTCAGTGTCCCAGACTTCAGGGATTTTGTGCAGTTGTTTTCTGAGACATTTCTAGAGACCTGTAAGTTTTGAGTTGTTCCAAGGCAGTATGATCTAAGAATGGAAGGGATGAAAATTCTTTCTACTTTACCCTCTTTGGATTTGACTCAAAGAGGGAATAACATACACACTCACTTGGACATGGGAATTTATCTTAACCTATAGGGAAGTAGGAAGGGAAAATTTAAAGAAAAGGGGAGAGACCAGATATGAAGAATATCGGTACTAAACATACATGCATCAAGTAGCATAAATTCTTAGAGGAGAAGTTGAGTGATTTACAGTGTGAAAGAGAGAGCAATCCTATATTATATACTAATGGCCTCCTCTCCGAACTAGATAAATATAACCACAAAATAAACAAGAAAAAAAGTTAAGGAAGTGAATAGATTTTTTTTTTAAGTTAGATAGAATAGACCTCTGGAGAAAATTTAATGGGAATAGGAGGAAATATACCTTATTTGTCAGTCTTGCATGGCACCTACACAAATTTGATCATGTAATTAGGCATAAAATCCTTGCAATCAAATGCAAGAAGGCAGAAATATTAAATGCATTCTTTTATATTATGATATGATAAAAATTAAGTGTAATAAAGGGCCATGGAAAGATAGACAAAAAATTAATTAGAAACTAAATAATCTGGTTCTAAAGAATAATTGGATCAAACAAAAAATCATAGAAACAATCAATAATTTCATCAAGGAGAATGACATTAATGAAATAACATACCAAAATTTATGGATTACAGTCAAAGCAGTTTTAAGGAGAAATCTTATATCTCTAAATGTTTACATGAATACTGTAGAAAAAAGGAGATAAATAAATAGGGTGTTCAACATTAAGAGCTAGACAAAGAACAAAATAAATATCTCCAATTAAATACCATTTTAGAAATCTGGAAAAATCAAAGAAAAGATTAACAAAATTGAAAGTAAGAAAGTTATTGAACCAATAAATAAATCTAAAATACAGTTTTATGAAAAAAACACAATAAAATGGACAAACCTTTGGTTAATTTCATTAAAAAAAGAAAACCAAATTACCATTATCAAAAATAAAATAATTAATTTACCACAATGAAGAGGAAATTAATGCAATAATTAGGAACTATTTTGTCCTACTGAAAGCCAATAAATTTGACAATTTTAGTGAAATAGATGAATACTCACAAAAATATAAATTGCCCAGATTTAACAGAAAAAGAAATAAAATGCTTAAATAACACTATTTTAGAAAAAGAAATTGAATAAGCCATCAATGAATTTCCTAAGAAAAAATCTCCATGGCCAGAAGAATTTACAAGTGAATTCCATAGAACATTTAAAGAACAATTAATTCTAATAATATATAAGCTATTTGGAAAAATGGGTCAAGAAGGAATTATATCAAATTCTTTTTTATGGTACAAACCAGGAAGAGTGAAAACAGAGAAAGATAATTATAGACCAATTTTCCTAATGAATATTGATTCAAAAATTTAAAATGAAATATTAGCAAGCAGATTATACCAATTTATCAAGAGTATAATACACTATGAACAAGTGGGATTTAACCAGGAAAGCAGGACTGGTTCAATATTAGGAAAACCATTAGCATAATTGACCATATAAATAATAAAACTAAGATTGTAGGATTGTCTCAGTTGGGGGAAAAAGCTTTTGATGAAATACAGCATCCGTTCCTATTTAAAAGGTCAGAGAGCATAAGAATAAATGGAATTTTCCTTAAAATGATAAGCAGTAAGAATTACACATAGTGGGGATAAGCTAGAATCTTTCCAAGTAATATCAGTGGTGAAACAAGGATGCCCATTATAACCACTCTTATTCAGTATTGCACTAGAAAATTTATCATTAGCAATCAGAGAAGAAAAAGCAGTTGAAGGAATTAGAATAGGCAATGAGGAAATAAAACTATCTGCCAATGATATGATGCTATCCTTAGAGAATCATAGAGAATCAACTAAAAACTACTTGAAGCAGTCAACAACTTTAGCAAAGCTGCATGATATAAGATAAACCAATATAAATATAAGCATTTCTGTATATCACTAACAAAGCCCAGCAGCAAAAGATAGAAAGAAAAAATTCTTTTAAAATAATTGCAGGTGAAATAAAATACATGGGAATCTACCTGCAAAGACTGACCCAGGAATTATATGAACACAATTTCAAACCACTTTTCATACAGATAAAATCAGATCTTAGCAATTGGAGGAAAAGATGAATTGCACATGGGTAGGCCAAGTTAATATAATAAAAATTACAATTTTACATAAATTAATTTACTTATTCAGTGCCCTGCCAATCAAACTATGAAAAATTACTTTATATAGCATTGGGGAAAAAATAAACTTAATCTGGAAGGAAAAAAGGTCAAGAATACCAAGGAAATTAATGAAAAATGAGAAGGAAGATGACCTAGTTACACCAGATTTAAATTATAAAGCAGAAATCATCAAAACTATTTCTTAATGGCAAAGATATAAAATGGTTTATCAGTGGTACAGGTTATGAACGCAGGACACAATAGTCAATGACTATAGTAATCTACTGTTTTATAAACCCAAAGACTCCTGCTTCTGAAATAAGAACTCACTATTTGGCAACAACTGTAAGCATAACTGGAAAACAGTATTGGCAGAAACTAGGCATTCACCAATTTAGAAATAAAGGGTGATACCATAAACAAATTAGGAAAACAGGCAATAGGTTACCTGTCAGATCTATGGAAAATGGAAGAATTTATGACCAAACAAAAGACAGAGAACACTATAAAATGCAACATGGATAATTTTGATTATATTAAATTAAAAATATTTCACACAAATGAAGCCAAGGTACACAAGATTAGAAGGGAAGCAGAAAGCTGGAAAACATTTTTTACAGCCAGGGTAAAGGTAAAGTCCTCATTTCTCAAATATGTAGAGAACTGAATAAAACTGATAAGAATACAAGTCATTTCCCAATTGATAAATGGTCAAATGATATGAACAGACAGTTTTCAGATGAAGAAAGTAAAATTATGCAGTCATATTAAAAAGTTCTAAATCACTATTAAATAGAGACATGCAAATTAAAAGAATACTGAGGTGCCATCTCACACATATCAGATTCACAAATATGCCAGAAAAGGAAAATGATAAATGCTAGAGATGTCAGGAAATTTGAATACTATTGCATTCTTGGTAGAATTGTGAGCTGATTCAAGCATTCTGTAGAGCAATTTGGAACTATTCCCCAAAGGCAACCAAACCGTGCCTGTTCTTTAATCCAGCAATACCACTATAGAGTGTATCCCAAAGAGATCTTTAAAAAAGGAAAAGGGCCTACATGTACAAGAATATTTATAATAGATATTTTTGTGGTGGCAAAGAATTAGAAATTGTGGGAATGTCCATCAGTTGGGGAATGGCTGAAGAAGATATGGTATATGAATATAAATGGAATATTGTAGTGCTATAAGAAACAATAAGCACGTGATGACCAACCTTCATGAACTGGACTCTTCTCAGCAATGCACAGTTATAAGACAACTCTATAAGTCTCAGGATGGAAGGAGATGTCTACCTTCAGAGAAAGATCTAGAAAGACTAGAGTTTAAATGGAGACTGAAGCAATACATGCTATCACTCTTTTTCATGTTTGGTTTTGTTTCTTTTTTCCCAGTGTTCACTCATTGTTTACAAACCTTTTATACAACCAGACTGTTGTACAATGCGAAAGTATTTGCAGATCCTATACATGAATGCACGCCACCATGGGAGGGGGGGAAGGGAAGAGAGGGGAGAAAATCTGAAACTCAAGGGATTGTGGAACTGAATCTTGTAAACTAAAAGTAAATAAACAAGTCATTGAAAAATAAATTAATTAATTTTTTAAAAAAAGAAATAATAAGCACGTGGATTTCTGAAAACACCTGGAAAGACTTACCTGAACTGATGCTCAGTGAAATGAGTGCAACCAGGAGAACATTATACACACCACTAGCAACTTCATGTTATGATCAACTATGATAGACTTAGCCATTCTCAGCAACATGATGATTTAAGACAGTTTCAGAAGACTTGTGATAGAAAATATTATTCATATCTAGTGAAAGAGCTGTGGAGACTGAATGCAGACTGAAGTATACTATTTTTACTTTTTTTTTCTTCCTCATGGTTTGTTTCTTTTTTCCTAATTCTTCTCTCGCAACATGACTTATGTAGAAATATGTTTAGCATGATTATACACGTATAAAACATATCACAAATTGCTTACTGTCTTGGGGAAGAGGGAAGAGGAGAAGGGAAGGGAAAATTTTGGAACACAAAATCTTGCAAAAAAAAGTGAAGGTTAAAAACTATATGTACATGGAATTGGAAAAAAAATAAAATACTCTTATATGCGAAAAAAAAAACAAACCACTGCTTCTATTTGTCAATAAAGAGCTGCCTCACCACAGATCATGAAGGGATTCTTTAATTACTACCTACTGGTACCTTCTTTAATGAATGATCTCTTCCCTGCTATCTTCTGTGGCTCCACTATGTTATTCTTGGGAGAGCAAGTGGCTTCTTTGTTTGCCTCAGAGTGCCCAGCTCTCTCCATTTCCAGAAAATTTTTTAGTCTTTTTAAAAAAATCTGCAATTATACAAGGTCCTCTTTTCCCCTCCCTTTTAAGTATCTCTCTTCCATTCTCTATCATTCTGCCAGGAAGGAAGTCCCATCTCCTCCACCTTTTGTTTCCTTTTATTTCTGATAGAAGTTTTATTTTATTTCCTTTAGCAATCCTTCTTCTTCCCTAAAAAACAACAGCATTAATCATTATAACTACTGGTTCTATAATGCTTTAGAATTTGCAAGGTACTTTACATTGTTTCTCATTCTCTCCTTGTAACAACCATGGAAGAAAGGCATTTTAGAGATAAGAAAACTGAGGCTGATAGAATTTAAATGATTTGTTTACAGTCACACATAGCTACTAGGTGAATTTGGATTTGAACTCAAGTCTTCCTGACTAAAGATCCTGACCATAGTCTATTATCTACCCTATGCTACCTCAACCAAACTAAAGGATGGGATTTCAGGGAGTCAGAACTAACCAATGGAGGATATGAGAGATGAGTTATGTAGGGGGTTCCAGTTGAGATGATCTTTAAATGTAGCTAGAGATTCTAAGAGTCAAAGTTACAAAGGAGAACTTACCATAAGACATAATATTGCATTGTATAGAGAACAACTTGTTTAATTTAGCTGAAATAGAGACTGTGTGAAGGAAAACAATGTGAAATAAACCTGGAAAATATGATAAATCCAGATTTTCAAAGGTTTTAAATGCCGAAAGGATAAGTTGGTATCTTATTCTAGCGGAAAATAGGAGTCATGAGAACTTTTAGCAGGAGAGTGATACAGTCAGATCTGTGCTTTAGGAATAGAATTTAGCAACTGTGTAGAGAATACATTATAAATGAAAGAGACAAAAAGATTTCCTTTCCAGTTTTCATGTACTCCAGAAATATTAACATTTCTTTTTATTCTATACTGTCCTTCTACAAATGACTTAGGAAACTTGACTTTCTTTTTCTATATTCCATATGTCTCTCATGTAGAGATTTCAAGTGTTTCCAGAACACATATAGGGTACTGTGAGATCTTGTGTTTCTTGAGTGTTCTGAGTGAAAAACCTACAGCAAATAAGATCTTAGCTATTACAATCTTTAGCTATTAATCAAAAATTTTAAATGTGAAGAGAGTATATATGGGAAAACACCTACATTCTTAAAGAATATGATTTTCAGAGTTCACATCTCTCCCCTAGTATTTACACAGATTCTATAAAGAAGATGCAAAATTTCAGGCTAGATGAGGAGAATGGGAATCATTTACACGGTGTTTGGAAGGACTTATTTTAGCTTTAAACTTCTTTTTTCTTCCTCTTCCCTTCTGGCAGATCCTTCCAAAAAAAATGAAGAAAAATCCAGATAGTCAGATACCTAAATCATTAGAAGTAGCACAGAAAAAGAAGAGCTCTAAAATAAAAATATCATAGGGTTTCATTCTCTTTTGAATATTTTGTTCTACCTATATTTTTAAAAGATATGGTATATCAAATGCCTAGTTTACTCTGACTTGCTATAGAATATCTCTAATGCCTTCTTGTGCTGTGTAGTTGACTCTACATTTTTAAAAATATTATGACAGTTGATCACAAACTCCAGTAGATTCGACCAGGATGGACAACTTTGATTAAAGTCTCAGTGAAAAACTATCTCCATTTTCTGAGGATCAGTCCACTTAGATATATAAAGTAAGAGCATCTGTAGGCAAATAACTTCATGTTAAAATCTTTAGGCATGGCAATTCATGCAACACAGAAATTATGGTTGTATGAATCGTATATGGATGCATGATATGTGATTATAAGAATTATATATGAGTATATAGCCCTTTTAATCTTTCTAAAGAATCAGAGTTTTAACTAAAACTTTTTGAATCTGGAGCAAAGGAAGGGTCAGAAAAATGAAGGGGAAAAGTCAGGTAGGATTTCACCCAATTAAACATAACCTGGAGCAGTGGTCAAACTTTTTTTTATTAGTTTATTTAAGTTTTCAACATTTACTTCCATGAGATTTTAAGTTCCAAATTTTCTCCCTATCTCTCCCCTTCTCCCACCCCAAGACAGTATGTAATTTGGTGTAGGATATACATATGCATTTATATTAAACATGTTTTCTCATTAGTCTTACTGTAAAGAATTAGAACCAATGGGAGACACCACAAGAAAGAAGAAACAAATGAGAGAGACAGAGAGAGGGAGGCAGAGAAAGACAGAGACATGGAGACACAGAGAGAGAGAGAGAGAGAGACAGACAGACAGACAGAGACAGAGACAGAGGGAGATAGAGACAGAGACACAGAGAGGGATGGAGAGACATAGAGAGAGGGAGGGAGGGAGAGAGGGAGAGAGAATAACATGATTTGATGTACAGTCAGATTCCATAGTTCTTTTTCTGGATGTCTACAGCATTTTTCATCTTGAGTCTTTTGGAGTTGTCTTAGAAGTTACTAAGAAGAGTAAAGTCTATCAAAGTTAGTCATCACGCATTGTGATTGTTATTGTGTACAATGTATACTTTTCGATATCAAGTTGTCCCATATCAATGTAACTGAATATTACTCCGCTATGAATGACAAGCAGGTAGATTTCAGGAAAAAGAAACTGGAAATACTTACATGTACTGATCCAAAGTGAAGTGAGCAGAACCAGGACAACAGTGTACAAAATAGCAGCAATGTTCTATGACAGTTATTTATGAATGACTTAGTTATTCTCAGCAATACAATGATCCAAGACAATTACAAAGGAGTCATGAAAAATGCTATCCACATTCACAGGGGGAAAAATAGTCTGAATATAGATCAAAGGATAATATTTTCACTTTTTTTGGTATTTTTTCTTGTGTTCTTTTTCTTCTTTCCTAACATAATATAGAAATATTTTACATGATTGCATATACATAACCTATATCAAATTGCTTACCATGTTAGGGAGGGGGAAGAGAGGAAGTAAGGGAGAAAATTTAGAAGTCAATTTTTTTTTAAAAATCCAATGCTGAAATTTATCTTTACATGTAATTGGAAAAAAAAAAGATATCATTAAAAATATTTTGGTATCAGGGCTCCTTTATACTCTTTAAAATTAATGAGGACACCTTTAAAAATCCTTTTGTTTTGGTTTGCCATATCAGAAATGAAAATATCTTAGTATTATTATGAAGACAATTTTGACCTTATGGACACTGTGCAAGGGTCTTGGGAACAACCATGGGCCATGACTTTGAGAACCATTACTCTGGAGAACTAAGGGGTTTCGAAAGTGCTACAGGACTTACTCTGGGGAGAGTAGTGGCTAGAGAATTTGGAATTGATCATGAGGCTGTTGGGAGGAGGAAATATACACACTCCCAAAATAGAACTTTCATCATTTTTTATATTTTGATACTCTGAAGCAATGGTCCACTTGCCCTTCCTGAGTTAAGAATAAATTCAAAGACATTTCTTAAGTCTTTGCTATTTTCCAAGCTCTGAATAGAGCTTGTGTGATTGAAAGGAAAATGCACAAGATATGTATTCCAAAAATCTTGAAGCAGATGCTGGTTCAGCTATTTACTGACTCTGTGACACATGGAAAGTTCCTTAACCTCATTAGTACTCTTTTTTCATCAATAAAATAAGAACTAGCTGATTTCCATAAAATTCTTTCTATCACTAAATCCCATGTTATTTTACTTTCATTAAGTAGAAAAAATCCCTCAAACATTTGTTCTAGCTCAATTCTACTGCCTGGGTAAGATCCCTTTTAAAGAGATTGAATGATTTAGCCTATACAGGCTAACTTGTATTTATATTGCAGACCATCCTTCACTGGTCTACTCACAGTAACAAAAACAGCTTACTGGTCCACCATTCTGTTCTAAAAGGTTAGCAACTCTCTTATTAAAACAATCATTGATGACTCCTCTTTCTTCCGCCTCCACAGGTATGCTGCTGAACAAAGCCGTGTTCTCTCTAACCTGATTAGGAAAACTCATTCAGGTAAGATGCTTCATTAGCAAATACTTTTTTTTTTCCTTTCAAGCTGTCTCCTACATCTTAATTTACTGGACAGTACTAAGGAACTCAATAGAGTAACTTTGGGTTGAGAGATGATTTAGTAAGTGCCAGGATAATTTAGGAGAAAAGTGCCATGAATGCTTCGGAATCCAGACTAGACAACGGTGTTTACTACATGACTCATTGGAGGTCACTGGATAGGTATCTGGCCAAGGTCTTTTGGGGTCACTAATTTAAAAGCTTACTATATGCCTATGTGATCAAGATTTGGTCTCTCTTACTCCTGAAAGGTTTAATATAACTCTCTGCCTGGTGTAGACATTTTGCAATTTGATGGGTTAAAGCTTTTGATGGAAAAGTTTTTTGTTTTTTTTTTTATTGTGGTAGCAGATTTCAGTCACCCATTATACTGCATCTTTAGACAGCTAAATATTCGACCTGGAGTCAGGAAGACCTTACTAAGTTAGAATCCTTTAATGGCTTTGTGACAATATATGTCCAAATGATTTAAGAAATTAATATAACCTTTCTCAATCTCAGTTTCCTCAGCTGTACAGTGGTGATAATAATAGAAATTTATTTCAGTTGGAGGATTATTTTGGGGATCAAATGAAATAACAAACATGATGTCCCTTTTTTACATATATACATATATGAGCATGCTAGTTATTATTAAATACTATTTATATACTACACATAATTTCAGATATTGTTTGAAAATTCTCAAGGGCAATTACTATATCTTACTTCACATTTTTATCCTTCAGTTTCTATCATAGTGACTTTTACATAGCAGATACTTAAAAAAATCTACTAAATCAATATCTGAATGAATGGAAAAAAATGTTTTTGTTCCCTTTTCATTCAAAATGGGCTGATTGCCTGTAAAATTAATCTCTTTCCTGAATGTGAATATTTTCCATTTGTGACATCCATTAGTCCTTTTGCATACAGACTATGATACCACGTGAATTTCTACCATAAAAGATGATTATACGCACTAGGACATCTCATATGCTCCAAGATTCTCAAGTAGCATTGAATCCAGATTTTTATCTTCTTCATTTAATCTTGTTATTCATACTTTTGCCCTTGGACAAGGTTCAATCCTTTCCCAGAAATCTATCTTTTTTTTTAAGACATGCCATGTACTGGAGGGATGTTTGTGACTTAACCACATATTTGGCAGATATTTTTATTCCTCCTAATGATAGCATAAAGCATCAGCAGTGGATATCATTGATAACAATATCTTTCTTCTGGCACATCCTACGGGTGATACATCTGTCCTTCTTGAATGACATTCATTATAACTGGTTCACCCAGATAATGATATGCCAAAGCCAGTGTTACCAGTCATTCACTGTTTGGACAATTACTTCCCCACGCTGCCTACATTTTACTGACTTTTGTTCACGTTGGCACCAAAAACAAAAGTTCAAGTAACTTTTCTTGTCCTTAGGAATTACAAAAACAGCTGAGTGGTTCCAAGAGAGATGTCAGAGAAGGTTGTGAAATCAGAAAAGACTCTTTCACCATTTCAGTACAACCCCATATAATAATATCTTCACACATGTCACAGCTATCAGCCACTACAGAACAAGAGTGTGGTTTCCTACAAGTGTTAAATTCAATATCTTGAGAGAGGAGAGTATTTAAGGGTTTTAAGTATGCAATTGTGTAGTTTTCCCAACACCTGTCAGATAAGCTTATGACTTGTTTATAAGTTTGGGAATATACTCTTTCTGTACTTGAACATAACAGCTGCCATGTCAGCCTGGATGTAAAGCAAAGGTAGTTGATGAAGATACTCCAAGAAATTTGTCTATATTGGACTATGCTGGAATCATTAAAGGGAAGGAAAATAGAGTTTCTCTATGAACTGACAAAACCTAAACAAAATAATATGATATGGTCTTATGACTAGGGAGCAACTGCATGGTTAACTAATAGGACTGGCACATACTTACAAGTAAAGATTAGCTTTTTTAAAGCGATGATTTCAGGTTGACCTCTACTTAAGAAGATAGTGTCACTCAAGTTTGAAGTTACAATCACTTTCATACATTCTGTATAGAAAGCACTATTTGTACCATATTGTCCATTTTAGTTTTAACTCCAAATATTACATCATCTTCAAAAAGATGGGATATGGGCATTGTCAGGGCCATTTTGTTTGATGAGTTCTTGAAAGATGTTGTCCAGGCTTCTTTTTTTTCATCATGGCTTTCAGGTAGAGAATAATTCTTAAATTATCTCTCCTGTATATATTTTCCAGCTGAGTTTTTTTTTCCAATGAAGTATTTTACATTTTCTTCTATTTTTTTATTCTTTTGATTTTATTTGATTGATTCTTGAAATTTCATAGAGTCATTATCTTCAACTTGCCCAATTCTAATTTTTAACTAATTGTTCTCTTCAATAAGATTTTGTACCTCCTTTTCCATTTGGTCCATTTTACTTTGTAAGGACTTATTTTCTACAGTAAATTTTTGTTCTTCCTTTTCCAAGATACAGACTTTCTCTTGAGTAACTGTCATTTTTCCCCCAACTTTTTTTCTGCCTATCTTATATGATTTTAAAATTCTTTCTGAGGAGCAGAGCCAAGATGGTGGAGTAGAAACAGGACTTCCATGCAGCTCCAGCTTCCACATCCTCCAATACATGTTAGAAAATGATTCTAAACAAACTTTGGAGCTACAGAACCCCCAAAGTGACAGAGAGAAACACATCTCCTTGTGAAGGAAGCCTGGCTGGCCAGCAGGAAGGGTCCATCACAGCTCACTGGGAGCCAAGAGAAGTCCCACCTGAGCTGCTGTTTTAGGCCCAAGGCAGCACCAAAAAGCAGCCACCAAGTAGACTTCATGAGAATAAATCACCAGCAGCTATAGCTGTTTGCAGACTTTGCAATCCACAAATGCCAAAGACAAAGTAAAAGGTTAGTGTGGAATGTTTTTGGAACAGGGGGAGAGTAATCCATCCGCTAGACCTGGTGCAAGAAGCAGCAGAGGTATAGCAGTTGTAGTCTCTCACATGTGGCTACTTCTGGAGAGCCTGGCCTGCAGATTGTAGAGGGACCAAGTGACCATTCAGAGGGTGATTTCTCTTGCTTTGATCTGCCTGGATCTGGATCATGGTCACAGGTGGTGGTCCTGGGGTGTATGACCAGTGAGCCTGAGAGTGTGAGGGCTATAGAAAGGGTGCCCATATAATAGCTCTGGCAGCTACAAAAACCCCAGCAATTTGGGACATAGGTCTCTCCATTATGGAAGCAGAGTTATACCACAGCAAAGAGCCTAAAATTCTAGTAATTGGCTGCCAATATGAGCAAGCACAGGAGGAACAAAAAGATGATGGAGTTCTTTTTTGGAGAAAAAAAGTATCAAGGCTTGGAGTGGGACTAAAACAGCAATATCAGACTTCCTGCATCAAAAGCCAAAAGATATTAACTGGTTAAGCCATGAAGGCGCTCAAGAAGGACTCTGAAAATCAAGGAAGAGAAGTGAAGGAAAAATTGGGAAGCAAAATGAGAATGATGCAAGAAAATCATGAAAAGAGAGTCAACAGCCTGCTAAAGCAGACCCAAAAATACACCAAAGAAAATAACACCTTAAAAAATAGACTAACTCAAATTTCAAAAGAGGCCCAAAAAGCCGATGAGGAGAAGAATGCTTTAAAAAGCCAAATTTGTCAGATGGAAAAGAAATTTCAAAAACTCACTGAAGAGAATAATGCCTTCAAAATTAGGTTGGAGCAATTAGAAGCTAATGACTTTATGAGAAATCAAGATACTACAAAACAGAACCAACAAATGAAAAAATAGAAGGCAATGTGAAATATCTCACTGGAAAAACCACTAACATGGAAAATAGATCCAGGTGAGATAATTTAAAAAATTATTGGTCTACCTGAAAGCCATGATAAAAAAAAAGGAGTCTAGACACCATGTTTCCAGAAATTATCAAGCAAAATTGCCCTGATATTCTAGAAACAAAGGGCAAAATACACATTGAAAGAATTCACAAATCCCCACTTGAAAAAGATGCCAAAAAGAATACTCCTAGGAATGTTATAGCCAAATTCCAGAGTTCCTTGGTGAAGGAGAAAATACTGCAAGCAGTCAGAAAGAAACAATTTGAGTACTGTGGGAACACAATCAGGATAATACAAGACATAGCAGCTTCTACTTTTAAGGATCAAAGGGCATGGAATATGATATTCCAGAGGTCAAAGGAAGTAGGACTAAAACCAAGAGTCACCTACCTAGAAAAACTGAGTATAATGCTTCTGAGCAAAATATGATCATTCAATAAAATAGATGATTTTCAAGCATTCTTGATGAAAAACCAGAGCAGAACAGAAAATTTGACTTTCAAATACAAGAAGCAAGAGAAGTATGAGAAGGTAAACAGGGAAAAGAAATCATAAGGAACTTATTAAAGTTAAGCTGTTTACATTCCTACATGGAAAAACAATAATTGTAACTCATAAGACTTTTCTCAGTGTAAGGATAGTTGAAGGGAATATATATGTGTGTATATATGTATCCATATACACACACACATATATTATATATATACATATACATATACACACACATACATATATGCATGTATATGAAGGAGTATGTGTATATAAACAAATATATGTGAGTGTGGGTATGTGTATGTACACGTATACATAGACAGAAGGCACAGGATGAGTTGAATATGAAGCTATGATATCTAAAAAAATAAAATTAAGAGGTGAGAGAGGAATGTATTAGGAGAAGGAGAAAGGGAGAGATCAAGTAGGGTAAATTATCTCATATAAAAGAGGCAAGAGAAAACTGTTACATTGGAGGGGAAAAGCAGGAAGGTGAAAGGGAATGAGTCAGCCTTACTCTCACTGAATTTGGCTTAAGGAGGGAATAACATACACACTCAATTGGGTATCTTACCCTACAGGAAAATAGGGGAGAAGGGAATAAGAAAGGGGATGATAGAAGGGAAGGTAGAGTGGGGCAGATGGTAGTTAGAAGTAAACACTTTTGAAAAAGGGATACAGTCAAAGGAGAAAGTAGAATTTGTGGGTGAGGTCCGGATAGGATAAATAAAATATTGTTAGTCTTTCACAGTATAGCTACTATGGAACTGCTTTGTGTAACTACATATGGAAAACCTATACTGAATTGCTTATCTTCTCAGTGGGGGTGGGTGAGGAAGGAAGAAGGGGAAAAAAATCTGGAACTCAAAGTTTTAAAAACAAATGTTTAATTTAAAAAATTTGTTGTTGTTTTTTTACATGCACCTGGGAAATAAGATGTACAGGCACTGGGGTATAGAAATCCATCTTGCCCTACTAGAAAGTTTGGCAAGGGGGAAAGGGGAATATATATAACACAGAACAAATTGGAGGAAGGGATATTCAGTAGGGTTGCTATTTTGGGGTGGGAGAAGGGGAAAGATGGGGAGAAAAATTTGTCACTCAAAATCTTGCAGAAATGAATTTTGAGAACTAAAAATAAATAAATAAACTGGGGGAAAAAAAACAAAACCTGAAACTTGAGATAGTGTGTGCTCCACCCTGGACATGGAGCCTACTTTAACAGAATTAAATAATAGGCTGAGAGAATGAATGAACAAAAACAACAAAAAATATCCTCACCAGAGAAAGTTACTATGGTGAAAAAGAAGGTCAAAACACATATGCAGAAGAAGATAACAAAGTTAAAGCTCCAACATTTAAAGCCACCAATAATATAGATATATATATATATATACACACATGCATATATATGTATGTATATATGTATGTATGTATATGTATATATATGTATGTGTATGTACATGTATATGTATGTGTGTGTATATATGTGTGTGTGTGTGTATGTATATATATAAATTGGTCTCAGAACATGGAAGAGTTCAAAAAGGATTTTGAAAACCATATAAGAGAGGTAAAGGAAAAATTAGGAAAAGAAATGAGAATGAGGCAAGAAAATTATGAAAAAGAGTCAGCAGCTAGGTAAAGGAAACACAAAACATACTGAAACAATTTTAAAAAACAGACTATGCCAAAAGATAAAAGAGATACAAAAAATCAATAAGGAGAATAATATCTTAATATGCAGAATAGTCCAAATAGAATAGACCAAATAGAAAAAGAAGCACAAGGTGGAGCCAAGATGGTGGTGTGGAAGCAACAAGGTTCCACAGCTCCCACATAGCCACCTCAAATACCTATAAAATATGACTCTAAACAAATTTTAGACTCCAAAACTCAGAAAAATAAAACAACATATCTCCCACTGAAGGCAGTTTGGCAGGAAGGGTTCATTGCAGCATACTGTAAGCAGAAACCAGGCCAGTCTGAAAACACGCCTCAGAACAGCCAGGACAAGCTGCAGCTGGAGCCTTCAGGAGAGTGCATCAGTGGCAACTGTGGCAGTTTCTAGAATTGGCAAGCCATAAGAAACAAGGACAAAGTGAAAGGTAAATAGGACTCAGCTAGATTTGGGGAAGAAAAGCAGTCTGGCCAAACTGCCTCCAGGGCAAGGAAGCAGCAGAAGCAGCGGCCCTGCAGCCACCTCCACGTGGCTGCTGCAAAGATCCCGGCCTGCAGAATGCAGGGGGGCCAAACAACCATTCAGAGGCTAAGTGTTCTTGCATTGAGTGGCCTGGATCTGGATCGCGGTCTTGGGTGGTTGTCCTGGGGTGCGTTTTCAGTGAGCCAAAGCTGGTGGGGGCTGCAGCAGCCTCCTTATAGCTCCAACAGCTGCAAAACCCCCAGCGATTTGGCACAGAGCTTTCTCCTCTGGAAGCAGAGTTCCACAGAGCTAAAAAGTCAAGTAATTGATTGGCAACAAACAACATGAGCAGGAAAGGCAAGCAAAATAATAACAGCAACAGAATTTTAAATTCCTTCTTTGGGGACAAAAAGGATCAAAGCATGCAATGGGAGCAAGGCACACAGTCAGAACTCTGACACCAAAAGCTTCCAAGAAACATTAACACTTCCTACAAGCCACAGAGGAGCTTAAGAAGGATTTTGAAAACCAAATAAGAGAAGTGGAAGAAAAATTGTGAAGAGAAATGAGAATGATGCAAGAAAATCATGAAAAGAGAGTCAACAACCTGACTGAAGAAAATAACACCTTAAAAAATAGATTAAACCAAATTCCAAAAGAGGCCTAAAAAGCCAATGAGGAGAAAAATGCCTTTAAAAATTGAATTTGCCAGATGGAAAAAGAATCTCAAAAGCTTTCTGAAGAGAATAATTCCTTCAGAATTAGAGTGGAGCAAATGGAAGCAAAAGACTTTATGAGAAATCAAGATACTATTAAACAGATCTGAACAAATGAAAAAACAGAATGCAATGTGAAATATCTCCTTGAAAAAAAACACTGACCTGGAAAATAGATCCAAGAGAGA
>CM053585.1:101071148-101093056 GCA_028646515.1 Pseudochirops corinnae | reverse complement strand
ACTAGGTAAATGATATATGTTTGATTGATTAAAGTGAAACCGTTAACCCATTTTGAGTTGCTTTCCTTTAGAAAAGCAGATCTAAGAACCTGTGCTAGTAGTCGCCCTAGGTATGCTAGGGTGCTTGCTGTTACATATATTTATTTCTATTCTACACTCTTCCTCATAGAATAAAAACTTTTAGAAAGCAGGGACCAGGTTTTTTTCTTCTTTTTTTGGCCTCATAGTATCTCACACAGTAGTTTGAACATAGTAAATGCCTAATAAGTGTTTGTTGAAATGAATTAGGATTTTATTTTTCCTCTTACAGAACTTGGAAATTATTGAAGTTTTGAAAGGAGAAGCATAATATACAGTAATCACAGCAGTACATTAGGAAGATTGCATGGTATGGAAGAATGGGTTGGATGAGGTGAGCCTGAAGAGAGTAAAACATTAAACATGCTCTCTTTGTAGTTTAAGTAAGAGAGAAGAGAGATAACAATGTGAATGGAAAGCATGAAGAGACAGAAATAATGTAATATGAAACACTGTAGTTAGATCTGATGAGGTGAGGAAGAAAAAAGAATCATAAATGATTTCAAGAATTAGAACCTTATTTTTTTAAACAACTTTTTTTTTGCTTTTTTTTTTTGGAGGTCAGTTGGGGTTAAGTGACTTGCCCATGGTCACACAGCTAGCTTTTGTGTTAAGTGTCTGAGACTGGATTTGAATTCAGTTGCTCCTGACTCCAGGGCCAGTGTTCTATTCACTGTGCCACCTAGCTGCCCTGAATTTGAACCTTATTAATGAGATGTTAGTATCATGAACAAAATTAGAGAAGTTGGGGTTTGACTCATGCTTAAGAGATTTGTTTTGGAACCTTTTTTTTCTCCAACTCTACAGTGTTGGCAAACCAGATGATGGTGAGGTCCAGCAGGTAGCTGGCAATAGTGAACTTGAGTTCTGGAGAGAGGTTTAATGGTATAGATTTGGAAGCAAATCTGCTTAGAGGTGATAATTGAAATAGGAGTGAAAGTGATTGCCAAGGGAAAGAGTGAGAAAAAAAGAAATGAGGCCTGAAGACAGATGAGTCATGCAGATTTCTCTAAATGATTGCTTTCTGAGGAACAATAGGAGCCATGTGAAGGTTAGACTTTGGCGGTAGTCCAGTTACTAAGTAAGGTGAACTGTCAGATCAAGTCTCTGATCAATAAGGGACACATGAAGACTAAAACCAACTTGTAGACAGACAAAACTCTGAGAACTAGAAAGCTATGGAGTGTTAGTGCTGTCTGACAGGTATTTAAAAACCCTAACTTTAAGCATGCCTCTTCAGTGGCATGTCAGGTTTTACTTAGAAAGAATGCACTTCAGTTCTACAGTTCCCTTACCTATTAATAAATAATAGTGGTAGGGAAGGAGTGGGTATATTGTGGGTTAGGATTGTGGGAACATATTTTCCTTGGACAGATTATTGTACTGGGAAATTATATACAACACAAATAGACACATAACTTTCTACAGGTTGGAGAAAGCAAAGGGTTAATGAGTTTTGTTTTGTTTTATTTTTTTTTCTACTGGAAATTTAGCCCTGAGCTGTCTGACAAACTACATTGCTTTTGAGCTCTCAAAGACTCACATTTGTTTTGCATGATGGGGGCTACCAACCTATCCCTCTGTCTTCCTTTCCCTCTCGGGCCCCCATTCTGAATGCACTTCATAGACCTCAGCAGGGCCAGCCTGTTCTGAACGCAGGGACAAGACAACAACACTGACTTGGAGTATTAAAAATGCATTTGGCCTGTGAGTCTGTTTGGGGTTTTGCAGCTGATGACAAATGGCAGAAGCAGTGAAGTGCAGGAGTAAAAGATGGGAACATGTGTGAGAGAGTGCCTGTTGGGCTGATAGCCATGTTGTGTGCCTTCTGTCATGCTCCTCTCACTTTTGTATTATCACCAGCCTGCTGAGCTCATGACCAGTGAAGTTGAAGAAAAAACTACCTAGTAGTTTGGCTTCTATGACAGGAACCTTGACCACTTTCTATCTAACCTTTCTTATCACTCTTCTATTTCTTCATTTTTTCCCTTTTCCCACCCCTCACATTTTTACATTTTTCTTAGTGCTCTCTTTCTCCTTCCCTCCCTTCCTCCTTCCTTCTCTCTCTCTCTCTCTCTCTTGCTCGCTCTCACTTTTGCTCTCTCTCTCTCTTTTTCCCTTCACTATCTTCCATCTGTAATTTCTCCACTGATGATTGCATATCTGCATCTCTAAACTTGAATTGTCCTTCTGGTCCACATTTACAGATACCTTTAGAACAGATGTGCCTAAATTGTCTAAGGACTAGTAAAAATTGATATAGTTAACCTTGATCTCACAATTTTCTCTTCCAACCCACATTTCTTCTTTATCTATTTTTGATATTCATGTTATCATATGTGTATTTTTCTGTTACTCATGCTCAAAATCTTATGCCTCCTTCTCTAAATCCTCTAGTTTCTGCCTCCAAAATATATTTCATAGGTATCTTTTCATTTCTATTACTATTACCCTCATTATTTGAAATTCCTATGACAAATTATCTATACTACCACAATAATTTCCTCAGTGATGACCCACCCTCAAGTTCCCTCTATGATAATATCCTACAGATTGTTTTCAGATTAATCTTTCTAAATCATGCTTCTGACAATGTCACTGATCTACACATGCACATACACACACACACACACACACACACACCTTCAATGGTTCTTCACTTTCTACACAATAAGATCTCAACCTATTTTTTCCATATCCAATCATTTCTTTTTACATATCCTATACTCTAGTTAACCTACACTTAACATTGTTTGTCAAATATAGCTCCAGACCCTCCTTCCATGTGCCTTTGCTCATATGGATCTATTCACCTTCATATCCTTACCTGTGAGTTCTGCTTTTCTAAATCTTACCCATACTTATGATTCAACTTGAGCTTTATTACCTCCTTCGTGTGGCCAAAAACAAAACAACCTCTTTCTTTTTCATAAATTCTATTATTATCTCTTCCTATAGATGTATATTCTACCTTAATATAGAGTTATACATGTCAGATTTCCTACTCAACAGGAAGTTTAGCAAGGACCAATATATTTTATTGATCATTGTATCCCTCACTGAAGTCATCACAAGTGTCATGTGCATTGAAGATTATCAAAAATAGTTATTTATTGAATGCATACATTATTAGTGAAATGTGGCTCAGGAAATAATCCTCTCAGTTAAAATGGACAATTTGAAGCCCATCAGTCTAATATCTTGGATTTGCTTCTATTTATATGATCACTAGGGATTCTGCTTTATTGACTATTTTGACAGATGTTCATAGACTTTCCATCAACTTATCAGGCATGATTTTTGGTCTCTATGTGATATAAAGATAGGTATCAGGAGTAGAATTCAGGATATCTAGGTTTGAATCTCATTACCAACACTTACCAATTATGTGTACTTGGTTAATTTAGAGTAATGGAAAGAAGCTATTGTGGTACAAAAGAAAGAACATTTTGCTGTAAATTCTGCAATTTACATTTTGATACATGTGACACCTTTCTGCATATTTCCTTATTCAGGCATATGTCTAGCAATGGGCTGTCTCTAGGTTTAAAAGGATGGGGCATTCTAGTGACTTTTTTAAAAGTAAAATTCTCAATTGCTCTCCAGAATGTTTGGACCAAATTATAGCTCCACCAGCAATGTATTATTGTGCCTTCCTTTCCACAATATCTCTAATATTTATTAATTCTATCTTTTGTTATTTTTACCAAATCGCTGAAAAATTCTCTTTTTATACAAGAGTATATTGTATCTCTGCTAGATTAAGTGGAATGCCCAAGGTCAACTAAACTAGTAAGTAGTATGTTAAGATATGAAATAAATTATTTGGATTCTAATTATATTGCTCATTAACTACAGAACAGATAGTTCCATGAGATAAATGAATGAGGAACATTTTCTATGTGCTAGGCACCACAAAGATGGAAATGAAGAAGCCCATTACTTCTGGAATATATATGGGGCAAAGGGGAGGAAAGGAAAGTCTACTTGCAATTGAATAGATTGAGCCAAGCCTCAGATGGAGCTAAGTATGTTCTTTTAATTGAAGAGGTAGAACATTCCAGGCATGAATCTCAGTCTATAAAAAGACACAGAGTAAGCAGATGTAATACGTACATGCAATAAGGAGCTTGATTTTGACTGCAAAGCACGTAAATTATAGGCTATCAGTCTGACAAGTTAGGTGGGAGTCAAATCAGGAAGGACTTTAAATGCCAAATAGAGGACGTTCTATCTTATTCTAGTGGATATAGGGAGACTTTGCTGATTCTTTAGTTGTGAAGTTGACATGGACCTATACTACTATGATATTAATTTAGAACCTAAATTGAGGAAGGGTTGGAGGATAGCCTAGGCTGTGATTCTTAAGCTGTGAATCTGAGCAATACATAGAATTCTGATGTTTTAATGGACATAAGAAAATTACAAATGGTGGTTTTAGGGGGAAAGACAATCAGTTCTCTTTTAGACATATCTAATATTACATGTCTTTAGAAAACAAGCTCGAACTATTCATCTATCAATTGAAAATGTAGGATTGGAGCTGAAGAGAGGGAAGTAAAGATTATAAATATATATATAAATTTAATAATTTAAATATTTGAAATAATTTAATTTTAAATAATTTAAATAATTTAAAATAAAATAATATAAAATGTAAATATATGTAAAAGATGTGAATCCAAAAATAGTTGTGGAATCTCATAATTTGGTGAAGTTCACTAAAATCCCATTAAAGTCAATAATGGTATAATGAAGGATTAATAATCTTTCATGTTGTAATGAAAATGAAACAGTCATGCTAATACTACCATTACTAATATTAAAATAATAACCAGCATTTATTTATTGTTTTAATGTTTGAAAAGGATTTTACCTATATTATTCCATTTGATCTTTACAACACTTAGAGGAAGATGGTATTATTAGCTCCATTTTAGAGATGAGGAAACTGAGGAAAATAGAGAGTAAGCCATATGCCCTAGGTCACATAGTGTGTGAGTCCACCTATGAACTCAGATCTATCCAAATCTAGGCCCAGCTCTCTATCCATTGTGCCACCAGTTGCCAAAAGACACAATTCCATGTTCCACAGGTATTAGAGGAAGCAGAAAAGATCAGAAGCATGGTGGAGCAGATTTATGTGCCCACATAATATGCAGGGAGTAATGGAGAACTCATTACTATAACTCTCCTTCTCAGTCTGAATGGCAGTCTTTGACATATTATTAGACAAAAAAAAAAAAAATGGGAAAAAAGAGAAATATTGATGCTGCTAAGATTCCTGCTCTAGCCTGCTAGATTTTCTGGATTTTTGGTGAAGCATATAGAAAAGCAACAATTTTTCATGTTCTCTTAAATATATTACCAAGACATGTTCCCTCGTGCTCTACTCACCCACTCACATGCCTGCATATCTCTGTCAGGACTCAGGAACCCAAGTTACGTGGCAAAGTTCTGGATTTTTTACAAGGCAGAGCTGTTCCCAAAGGTCTCAGCTTCATATAAGAAGAATAGGTAGGAAGCAAACTCTGAAAGCTCATGAAAACTTGCCATTCTGAACATGAATATCCCTTTAACCTAATATTTATATTAAAATTTATAGACTACTCTTATGAATGCACATGGGTCAGTTTTTGGCACACTAGTAGGTAAAGAGTTTTCCCAACTATTGATCTCTGAACAATTAAGCATAAATAGTGCTCTGGAAATTTGATTTTTATGCAATGGAAATGCATGGAACATCAATTATTGTTATACTTCATGTATTTCAGGAACATTTATAAATCTATGGCACCAAATCAAGTTAAACTTAAAGAAAGTAGAGAAAATGTGTGAAGGCATCATAATCATCCAAAATATAACTTGAAAAAGTAAAGTCCTATCCAAAATAATGTTGTCAAAACTCAATGAATGTTTAAAGTTATTTCAAGTGGGCCTAATTTGTTCCTAGAACATGGATAGGAGACGAAAGATTCCAGAAACATAATATATTGAATAAATACAAAAGTACCCCCACCCCTTTTTATAGCCATCTTCCTCTATGGTCAATATCCTATTCCAATGTCTCATAAGAGAATGGAAGTGAATCTTGATTCCCACTGTCTATGCCAATGGAACATAAGGTTTGGTCATTCATACCAAGTGAAAAAAGCTTTAAATGCAAGTCAATGATATCAAGTAACTGTCACATAATTTTATGCATATCCCATACCTATGACAATGTCTGCTTCCACCCCATCCCAACTAAATCTCTCCTAAAAATTAATGAGGAGGAACTCAGAAAACAGATAATTTGGAAATTATATTAAACTGTTTTAAGGGACATAAGATAATATATCTAGAGATAACAGGGACTTCTGAATCCATATATTGTAGCCCTATCATTGTATAAATGGGAAAATTAGAGCCTGTGGAAGTTAGATGACTTATGTAAGCTCACATAGCTAAGTGTCTGAGGCATGAATTGAATCCAGGACTTCTGAATTTATAATTTTTCTACTCTACCACACTGGGTCAACAAAAGTTCTTGAAGTCTACAATTGTACACAAGGGATGATTTCACAGAGATACAAATGATATAACCCTAAAGTATTGGCACAATGATAGGCAGTACATATAACTTCTCACAATGTTCCTGTTCTCTTCCAAAGATTCCTTTGACCTCAGGGAAAGGTGATCACCATGAAGATAGGGTTCTACCATGTATAAGAAACTTATTAATAGGTCCCAATGGGTCTTATGTTCTCCAGAAAGTTTCCCTATCAGATAATCTTTCATGCAGGGCCTCAGCCTTAGGTAATTTCCTCGGGAAATTTTATTTTTACTACTTCATGATAACTAAATTGTTTGTCATCTAATGATGTCATAGCTTAAATTCCCTGTTAGCCTACTTCAAAGACAGCCTGATTTGCCTCTTTTTCACTTGAACATATTCTGTCTTTATTCCTGAATGGAGGGGGCAATGAAGAGAGAATGATACTAAGAATCAGATCACTACCCTTTGCATAAACATAGTCTTTCTCAACACAGGTCCCCAGGCAAATCTGGACCATTTCTGTGCTTACCAAAGCATGTAGGAATTGATTGACATTATCATTCTCTGGCCTACATATTCAGCACAGCTTCTTATACCAAACTCTCTCTTCTTGCACTCCCATTCTCACATCCTGTAATGACTCAGTCACTTTGACCACTAGTACTAGCTCTTAGATTGTTTCTTTCTTCACCATATCCAAAATGAAAACAAATCATGAAGTTATACCTCCTTACGTTTAAAGAAGCGCCATTTGTTGCATATTTTTATGCCTCCATGCAACTTAGAAGTATAGGGTCCTATCAAAAATAATGTTGCTGAGACGCCAGAAATGTTTAAAATTGTTTTGAGTAGGCTTGGTCTGTTCCTAGAACTTGAATAGGGAATATCTGCAAATAATAAATTGCAGAAAGGATAAAAATCAAATAAGGTAATATTTTGAAACTTCTTAGCTTAGTGTCTGGCTCTTAGTAGGTGATTAGCAAATGCTTATCCATTTCCCTTCCCGTCTCTCCAGGTTCTGTAGCCTCAACTTTCTGTTCTTTGCCTATCTTACCTGACTGGCTCTATTTCTACCTTAAACCTTCTTGATGAATCCCTGCCTGTGAACACACACGCGCACACACACACACACACACACACACACACACACACACACACACACCTTTGAGTTATCTGTGCCAGACTTCCTTTACTAACATTCATAGTCTTGTAATGGACCTGTTTATATGACAGAATTCTGAATTTGTTGTAACCCATTTGGACAGTTGGAGCCTTTGGTTTATTTCCTCCAAGCTCTCCTGCCAGGCCTCTATGACTCAGGTCTCGCTAGATCTTTAGTATAGAGTTAGCATGACTTTGCCAAGTAACTCCATGTGCCGGAGCAAAGACAGAGCTAACCTGTCAGTGTTTCACTGTAATCATATGTGTGGATTGTCAGGGTACAGCATATACTTCCATCTATTTGTATTCTGCTGTTAAAGAAATCGGAAAAGATCAGAAAATTCAGTTTTTAGGTTTTGTTTTTCATGTTTCTTTTCCCTAAGTGTCCACAGATATTCCATAGTTCTTTATTCATTATGTTTCATTTTTCCCCCTTTTGGCCTAGAGAGTCTATATTAATACTTCATGAGAACTTATTTATATTTATAAAGTTTCAATCAAAACAAAGCTTCAAAGCCAAAGATATTGAGCTTGAAACCCTCATGTGTTATAACAATTGGTGCCTTTAAGGCTAAAAAGTTAATTGCATTCAGGTCCCCACCCCTGAAATGGTAATTTTCCTTAAAACCAACAAATTATTGTTTTCATAGCATGGCACAATTTTTCCCAAAATCAATGCTGAGGTTTGATGGATAACTAGATTATGGAACATTCTGAGATCCTCACATTAAAAGGTATAGTAAGGAGTCCCAACATTTTCTCTTACTGAGTAGAAGCTTCTAGTTCTGTACCTCTAGCTGTTAAACAAAACCAAGAAGTGTTGTTGATGTTTGAGGTCACATAAAGTTTTCAACAGAGCTAGTCCAGGGTCAGCCAGACTATATCAAGTCCTTCAGTATTTACCATGCATTGATTGTGTATCTAGCTTCATACTTGGAACCATGCAGTATACCAAAAAAAGGTGTGTGTGGTCCCTGATCATGAGGTCCACACAATTAAATTAAAAAGTTAAAATATACCCATGTGAAACAACTAGAGAATAACAAATATTCTCTACAATTGAGAGAGTGCTATAAGAATACCACTAATTGCTATTGTTAATAGTATCTGAATATAATTTTTAAGACTTTCAAAATGCTTTACCTACCTTATCTCTTTTGAACAACAAAGTAAAATTCTGAGAAAGTGACTATAGACATCATCTTCATTTTAAAGATGAGGAAACTGAGGATCAGAAAGGTTCAGTGACTTTCGCTGCTCTACAAAGCTAGTAGATGTCAGAGACAGAATTAGAACTAAATTTACTGTTATAACTAATGCGTACTAATCACAGGATATTAGAAATAGAAAGGACCTGAAAGGTGATCCAGAAGATGAGGGAATAGTACTAAAGAGAAAGAAAATGATTTTTCACAAGTTTATGGTAAAGCTACATCGTTTGACTTCTAGTCAAGTGTTCTTCACTCCGTGATACTGCTTTCTAAAGTAAAAACAAAAATGCCCAAGAAATGTAGAGTAGTCACACTTTTACTCCAATTCCCTCAATCATAGGTTTACCTCATTCGTCTTAAAGGCTTGGGACAGGCTCTGGGAACCCCCTTGAACTCTGATTGAATCTTCCCATTTGATGAGGCATTTACCTGTGGCCATAAGCCTTTCATTATAGGCCCACATCTCTGTTACTAGCCTAGCTCTCCCTCCTTTGTCCAGCAATTTTCCACCCTAGAGCCTCCCAATACCCAAATCTGTTACACCCTTGAACTGGCCTAGCCCACCATTGTCTGTAGCCTCCAGGTTGCCTCCAGCAACTTCCCACTCTTAAGCACTCATTTACTGGAGTCTGACCTCATTGATTCCTCCTGAAGACCCTTCCCAAACTCCTTCCCTAGACCATCTCTAGATTCTTCCCACAACCTTTCTGTGTATCAAACCCCATCTTGCCTCTATGTGGTGTGAGAGCACCATAAAATTTTCTAGCACAGACTTGCTCTGTGTCAGATGATTCTAGTCTGTTTGTCCAATACAAGCCTTACAAATACTGAGGCTCTTTAAGAGTCTACAAAATATGGAGAACTTTTAATATACTTTGCTTTCCTTGGGCTGAGAGAAGACTTGAATAGAATTCATTTGGCAGGACCTGTAATGTTGGTATTATGGGATCGCATGCATCCCTAACCCTAGACCTCATCATTTTATGGCAACCCTGCCATCATCAGGACTACAGAGTCATCTAAGACACCTCCTCTAGAAAGCAGTAGTTTGGGTTGTAGAGAATCTTATAGGGCCCATATAAAATCAATCACCCAACAAGCATTTGTTAAATATCTACTATGAGAATAAAAAGACAACCTTGGAACCAGGAAGATGTGAGTTTAAGTCCTGAATATTTCACATCCCAATTGGGGGATCCTGAGCAAGTAATTTAACCTCCCAGTGCTCTGGGCAAATCTCCAAGACTGTAAGTTGCAAATAAGTTGTCAGTTCACATTTGTATAGGTTTGTTTACTTTCCCCAAGAGTTCTCCATTCAAATGTAACTACATTTACAGTTCCTAGACCTTTTTGCCTGGCAAAATTCAAGACACTGGAAACTAAAGCCAAAATGAAAATATTCCCTGCCTTCAAAGAGCTTGCATTCTACATAGAAAGCTGGTTTCTTATAAGCATGTATACGTGGACATATACAGAAATTTCAAAACAGGGTGGCTTAACATCCTCTTCTCTTGAAGTCAAAGTCATAGCTGAATTAAATGAAGAGATGGAAGATATTTTAGGCGATGAAAGCATGTGAAAAACACCCCTCCTAAGCTAAATTCCTCCCCTACGTAATCTTAACACTTAGAAACTCTCTTAAATATGACTAAATACAATTCTTTCCTTATCCTAAGACAATAGCAGACAAGAGAGGACCACTGCAAGCTGTTATTTGCCCAGAAATTAAAGAAAAATTAGAGCATTTAGAATTTGACAATGAAAACTAATGTGAAGGAATTATTGATTTTATATGTACTAGAATGACTATAATCTTCTAGGAAGTATAAGAAACATACTGAAAGATTTAAAAAAAATTAGAAAAGCCCAGGAGAGAACCTTAGGGCGCACCCAAAACCAAGAAATGGAATGATCCAACAAAGGAGCCTGGGGAGGGGGGGACTTTCAGACATTAAGAGAATATTCCACATTCGCTCCTTTTGTACCATCTGATCTTACTTCCATTATTCTTCTGTATTTTCTCTATCCTACCCCTCCCCCCTTCATGCTGTTGCCCATGTCTAAAAATAATCATAGTTCCTCCCTTCTGTATTCCATCTTCTGTCTCTGTCTGTCAATCATACCTGGCATACATGCCTTCCTTACTTTGGCCTCTTCATATACAATCTCCTTTTTCCTTCTTGACTAAGCTGAAATGTTACTTTTTCATTAGTCCTTTCTTGATTCAACCAACTGTTAGTGCTTTCCTTCCTTGATTATATTGATTTCTTGCAAATTTATGCTCCATGGATTCACTTTGATCACATTAACTGTGTGTGTATATGTGTATATGTGTTGTGTCCATTAATAAATCTAAGCTTCTTGAAGGCAATAACTATTTCATTTTTTAATCTGGATATTCCCAGGGTCTCTAATGGTCTTTAGCTCATAAAGATATAAGGACTGAACTTTTATCTCACATGGCTATAAGATACTCTCAGATTAAGAAATTTCCTCTACAAATGCTGACTGTCACCTTCTCTGCAATTTATAATTGTAGAGAGCTGCTAGATCTATAACATCAAGCTCAAATAGAAACAGGTAACAGGAGGATCCCTGCTGGCCACACATTAACTAAGAACACCATATTGGCATTATCTACATTCTATTATGTTTTCTTCATTTTGTTAAATATTTTCCAATTATTTTTATAATTTGAATTACTCTGCACTTAGATATGTTGTTGCGTATTTCTTTCAAACTTCTGGTCTAGAGCACTGAGAGGTTAAGTGACCTCCTTGGTAACCTTGTATCAGAGTGGGAATTGAATTCAGTTCTGCTTGCCTTCAAGATTGTCTCTCTAGTCATTACCCCTCTAACTTAGCACTTAGTAGTTGCTTAAAACATGAACATTGATTCATTACTTTACTGATTGATTCCTCACAGGATTTAAAGCTGAAAAGAAAGAGTGATTGCAAGAAAAACAGAATTATTTTATCTGTCACCTCAAATAAGTGGTATACTAAGAGCTTGATCCTGCATTTTCTCTCCTTGCATTCATTGGTTTGTTCTATTTTCCCTAACACCATGCTACCTCCAGGCTTCCAGACCTTCAAAAAACCAGCCAATGAAAGTCTTTCTTTGTGCCTTACAGAGAAGTGAGCATTGAGTAATGGAGGCAGGCCTGTCTTCATGCTATTATCAGGGCAGCTTCCACCAGATAAAGTGATTTAAGGTAAAGTGACTTTATATAGTACAAAAACTGTCATGATGAAGCTGAAAGAGCACTAGATTTAGAGGAAATATATCTAGGATTGAATTTAGGTTGTGTGACATGTGCAAAATGAGGTATGTGATTATATGACAGTATCACAGAACTAGGGAAAACATCAAACATCTGGAATGCCATGCACGAGCAGCTTTCCAGAAGAATGCTACTGTGAATGGCTTTTAAGGTTCTGGTTACAAAGTATAGTGAACATCCTATTTATTCTATAATAAATAAAAGCAAAACATTCATAGCCAATCAAGTTAAAACATTCACAATATTACAACTTATCACAGAAAATCACAATACAGTATTCACAACACCTTATCATTAAAATGGCCACGTAGTTTCCACCATAGTGGCCACAAAGTTTTGAACAAAGAGCTATCATCTGGTATCCCTAAGGAGGTTTGCCTCTTTAGTCATTCAGTCACCTCAAAGTACAATAGTCAAAGTCTTCCACTCATGGGGCAATTAAGTTAACTCAATCAGTCACTTATTGAGTAATCAATTACTAAGTATCATTAATCACTAGGCACAATAATTAGAAAATACACAGATGGTCAACCCCTATGTCACTTGTAAATTTACAATTCCTCAGTCAGTATACAGTATCCAAGCAAAGTCTTCTTTCAGCTCGATTTGGGGTGGTTTCTCAGATTCCCTGGATACACTTCTATAGTTCCAGATCCTACCTGAATTCACCAAACTGTCACCTGGGCTCAAAGGTAGACAGCTCCCAGGTCTTTGTCCAGCTCTCCTTATAAGTCCTGCTCCACATTAAAGTTCAAATGGTCCAGTCTATTTCAAATCCCTCACAATTTCTGTTTCTGGAAATTCAAGGCTCAGCCAAGCCATAAACAGACAAAATCTCTGCATCCCAGTCATGCTTCCTCAGTCCTTGGGCAGTTTGGTAGTTTGGCTGGCCCTTGGACCCAGAAGAAGTCTCAGCTGGCTCCCATAATCAAAGGCACTCCACCCAGGGTTTTAAAATCAAAATCATTCTCTCTGGCCTGGGTAGGGGTGGAAAGGGGTGTTTCCTTTTCAGCCTCCTAGGCTGCTAGGTTCCTGTTCAGCCTCCTCAGGTTTGCTCCAAGATTTGATTCAGTTCTCAACTCTCAATTCTATTCTCTAGCTGCTCCGCCAACAGATGCTGGTCCCAAGAAATTCTGACTTTCCGTTCCTAGGGTTTTTCCTTATATACACACAGCATTAACTTCCTGTTTCAGCCCACCTCTTCCTGTTACATCAGCAACAGAAGACAGGAGTTTATGCCTTCTGTTTCCCCAACAGTGACTTGATCAGTTACTAAGTCCTAAGTACCTGCTACCTTTGCTTAACTTGAAACAAGGTGCTAAGTACCTGCTTACTTGCCAATACAAAAAAAAAAGTCTTCAAATTCAAATTAATTACCATTACAGCATCTAGTTCAATACCCTCATTTTACCCATAAAAAGAAATAGGTCTAATGAGGGTAATTGACTTGCTCAAGGTCTCACAGATAGTAAGGCATAGGGGAATATCTCTCTAAATCACTTACAGTGTTAGTTCTTATGAGAGTGGGAAGTCATTCTAGATTTAGGGGAAAAGATATAAAAAAGAGCAGTATGTATAAGGACATGATTTGATGGTATAAAGGTGATGAATGTGAAATTCTGTTGAATAAAACAAGTTGCTATGGAAAAATTATTGGTTTTTAAAAATATTTGTGTTAGAAGAAGCAACAGAGGACATCTAAACTCTCTCCATGTATTTTACCATATATGTTTAAATTCAGAAAAATAGTTAGTTATTTACCATTTCTTCTCCTATATTAGTATACCTATTGCTAGTTTTAAAAAAGGGCAACTCTGATCGAGGGAAATTGTACATTTTGTTTAAGTGACAAAAAGTTGCTTGGCATTTTAAAATCTCTGGGTCTTTCTTGAGAACTTTGGAATTGATTGTGTGACAAGAGAGACACTGGCACAGGATCTCCATACATGGTGTGCCCTCATCAGGGAAGATTTTGTGCTATATTAGCAAAACAGAATTTAAGTAAGTTCAAAAGAGACAAGAGATGTACATATTTAGAGAATCTGCCCTAAATGTTCACCTGAAATATCTGTGCCCAACCTGTGATAGACCATTCTCAGTTCATTTGGTCTGATCAGCAACAGTTGGACACTTTGTAATTTGTTAAGTCATTTTGGTCTTCTTCAAGGATGAAGGACAACAACGAAGCAACCAAAACTGACTTGGGGTTAAAATACAAGCTTCACGTTGTTCATCTGTACAATAGATATAATAGTAATATCATTAATCATGCTAAAATATTTATTTTGAATGATTTATAAATTCCAAAGTAGCATAAACCTTATTATTTATTCTTGCAATAAATAATATTATCTATAAAAAACAGAGTCTACAAGAGACTGATTAACTAATGTTAAGAATCTTTTGTAACAAAACTATATACTTAAACTTGCTTTTTTGTATCTAAATTGTCATAAGTATTTATCTCATTAGAGTAGAATTTTTATGGACTATAATATATCATTCCCCAATTGATAAATGGTCAAAGGATATGAATAGGTAGTTTTCAGGTGAAGAAATTAAAACTATCAATAGTCATATGGGAGAAAATGTTCTAAATTACTATTAATTAGAGCAATGTAAATCAATACAACTCTGAGGTACCATATCTATCAGATTGACTAATATGAGAAAATAGGAAAATGATAAATGTTGGAGAAGATGTGGGAAAAGTAGAACACCAATGCATTGTTGATGGAGTTGTGAACTTATCCAAACATACTGGAGAACAATTTGGAACTATGCCCAGAAGGCTATAACACTGTATATAACCTTTGATCCAGTAGTAGAACTACTAGGTCTATATCCCAAAGAGACCAGTAAAATGGTAAAAGGACCCACATGCACAAAAATATTTATAGCAGCTTTTTTGTGTGTGTTGGCCAAGAATTGGAAATTAAGGGGATGCCTATTGATTAAGGAATGCCTGAAGAAGTTAGCATAGATGAATGTGATGGAATACTATTGTTCCATAAGAAATTATGAGCAGGAAGATTTCAGAAAAAAACTGGAAAGACCTACATGAACTGATGTTGAATGAAGTGAGCAGGACCAGGAGAACACTGTACACATTGACAGAAACATTGTGCAATGACCAGCTTTAATAGACTTAGCTCTTCTCAGCAATTACAAAAGAACCTATGATGAAAAATGCTATCCACATTTAGAGAAAGAATTATGGAATCTGAAAGCAGATCAAAGCATATGGTTTTCTCTCTTTTTGTTTGTTCGCTTTTTTTCTTTCTTGTGATTTTTTTCCTTTTGTTCAGATTCTTCTTTCACAACATGACAAATGTGGGAAAATGTTTAAAAATAAAACAAAAACAAAAAGGAAACATTATCCAAGGACTTGTAGTCTATCCCAGAATGACTTTTGTTTAGTATGTTCCTTCTTTTTCAGGCACATGAGGATAATTGGGAACCATTAGCAGGGAGCTAAGGCAGGAAATCCCCAAAAAGAAGGCTAAAAGAAAAAAAAAATCTTTGGTCTGGTTGTTCTCCTCTCCACAATGAATAATGATAAAAAGAAATGTGGTCAAGAGCAGTGCCACTGGGTGAACTGGGAGTTGGCAGTAACTATGTAGACAGAGATAATGAACTGTGTCCTTTAAACTTGCTGGAGAATATTGAGGTGATTTCACCAACTCAGTCTTCTTTGTTATGTTTTGTTTTTTAACAGCACTTGCTTTCCAAAGAAGTTTCCCCCCAATTTTCTTGGTTTAGTTTATGTTCAACATCTTTGTGAGGTAGGTATGGGGGTAGGAGTAGGTATCAAACTCTCACTTATAAATCAGCTATTGCCTCTTGAGTAGAACATACAATCCAGAATCAGGATATCTTATGCTATTCCAAAGCAGCAAATGAGAGAAAAGAAGAGATAACTGAAACAAAGAAATGCAGAAGTCAGATCTTTACTGGGAATACATATTCAACTGCTATTTTTCAAAAAGAGAAAACATTCATTACTTCTATACTTTAAAAAGATTGCAGGATTCATATTAAAATGGGAAGGTCAGAATTTGAAATAACTATCTTGATGGACTATTTGTGTCATCTGTAAATACCTTCCCTGAGCTATGTGCTGGTTTTATTATTATAATAGTCAATGCATCATGGAAGGGTATAAAAATGTGCATTTTCTTTCATAAGGAAGACAGAAAGTACAGCATCCATTTTACAGTTGTGGTACAGAATAAAAGGTGTGGTGTTTTAACACCTCGTTACTTCTGGAAATGTTTGTGAAATCATGTTTTTTTTTTTTTGAAGATCCAAGAAAATGACATCCAACCCTGATGATTCAATTAAGCCTGCCTGCAGATAAATAGGAGAGAATGACCTTGAGAAGAGAGTGTTCCAACACACACATCAAAAGGCATGTGTTGAGACAGGCTTTATGTCAAGGATCCTCTGTTGAACACTAAAACACATTTGCTATCAAAGTGAGAATTTTTCATTGTCACCTGAATGACTCTAGTTACTAATTGAGAAGAGAAAACCCTGCCTTGGCATGGATTACCCTGATGGAACAATTAAAGGAGTAGTTTACATATTATCAAGACCCATTTACTATTGAGAGTATTCATGATTAGTGTCCCTGTGACTACAACTAGAAACTAGCAGAGCAGATTTTGTTTCAGCCTTTTAAAGAACTTAGAATTTCTTCAGTTGTATTTTAAGTATCAATATGATTATCTTTTGTTTTAGAAAATCATGGTATTGATGGTGCATGCATACATACATACATACCATGCATACAAATGAAAGTGAAAGGACAAATGACTGACCAAATATTCCAAAATGAGGAAGCAGGAGGGAATCTCAGAGAAGCTTCTTTGTTAAAATTTGAGTATCATCTGTGTAAGGTTCTGTTCAAAACAGTCCCTTTGTCCTCATGGACTTACCTATCTCTTTGAGCTCATAACCCTTTTCTAATAGCTTTCTCTATTCCTCCCCTTTGACAACTCCCATCTCTATATGTTAGCTTCACTTTCCAGAAGAGTGCACAGGTAAAAAGAGAAGAATGAATGTGGCTAGGCAACACCTCATATGAAAGGGACCCAGGGAATTTATGGACCTGGAAACTCAGTGTTTATTGAGTGAACATTGTGATATGATTGAAGAAAAAAATCTTATGTAATCTTACAACATATTAATAGAACTATTATTTCTAGAATGATAGCAGTACTGGTCTGGTGCTAGACTGCCTCGGTCAAATTACATCTGAATCATTTTGTTTCATAAGGTAAGTGGGAACAGGGGAAGTCTTGACTAAATTACATCATCCTAGCAGTTATCTTCTTTTGGCACCAAGGCTGGATACAAAACCATTCTGACACAGAAGAGTCAACAAAAACTTATAGAATATTATGGGGACAGGTACAACAACTAGTAATTCATAAAAATATAATAAAAGAATTCAGAATGTAGAATAGTTCCTGCATGAGCAGAGGAGAGTAGTTTGAGTATAACTAGAAATTCAGAGCAAATAGCTAACTCCCTCCTAACTGTACTTTTCTTAGGTTATACTTCAGAGCATTCTGTCTGCCTTAAAACTAGCTTCTCTGTGTATGAAGAGAGTTGAAGGGAAAAAAAAAATATTTACCCCAACCAAAAGATTAAGTTTGTGTGGGGCAGTGGCCACCAAGAAGAAAATACATTTGTCAAATTATAGGGTTTTTTATCTTTGTCTATTTCTTTTCCATTTTTTTTTCAGGAGATACTCTTCTTGTGCTGACTGAAAACAGCTATGAATCTGACTCACAAAAACTGCAATAGCTCTGAAGCAATAATCTAGCTCACGAGAGAGGTGGAAACACTTTTCTATTAGGAAGTGACTGCTTATTTGCAATGAAGTAAAGAAAGAACAGATAATATCAGTTCTGCTCATAAGTAAAAAGTGGCAGCTTCTAAGGCAGAAGGATGTGCCAGATGAACTCCAAACCTAGAATCATGGTGTCCACACTACATATGTTCTTGCTTCCCCTGGTTGTATAACAGCATGTCTGAGAGTGTGCCACTTTGTATATGGATGTAATTTTTTCCTATTATTTATTTTGCAATTCTACATTAAAAAAAGCATTGGCTTGGGGATTCATCAGCTCCAGTTTTAAATAGATGATGACCTGAAAATCATCTTAGAGTTAGATGTACCTTGAATAAATGAATGAATTCATAAAAAATTATTAATTCTTTGCCATGTTTTGACCATTATGCTAAGAACTGAGGAAACAAAAACAATCAAGAAATTTCTTGCCATCGATATCTTATATTTTAATAATATAATACATAAAATGGGATACAGTTAGAGATGGGAAAGTGGGACAGTAAAGTTGAGAAAGAATTGGCAAGTGGCATGATGGTCAAATTTTTGGTAAGATTAGGTGAAGTTTCACCTATAAGATTTCAATGTCCCAAAGGAAGAATACAAGTTTTAGTATGTTGAGTTGAAGAGTAGGGAGTATGGTTTGGAAATGGCTAATAAGTGTAATGATGGCTGAACCCCCCAGTGTAGGTGGAGATTAAGTAGTATAGACTGTATATTTTAAGCATTTGGGGGCGATTTTTGAAAATGTAATGTTTCCTTTTTTTCTTTAATCCACCATGTGTTGGAAACACTTTTGCAGAAATCTTTGCACAGAGTGAGTAAGGGCTGGAGAAGTAATCATAAAGTTTAATTAGATTATAAGTTCTATATACTGAGCACTTCTGGTAGATAACAAAACAGGTCTAAAATCTTGGTCACCAATTTCCAAGATGTTATAGTCTTCTAGAGGAGGTGGAGCAGGAAGAGACGTATTACACATGCTTACAGGTTAGTTACAACCTTGTGCTTTGCAAATCCTTTTCTTTTCCAATTTACTTTCCTCAGCCATTATTTTCTACGACAATTTTGTAGTACTGGATGCCACTGAACTTCCTCCCTTTTTTGTTGAGGATTTCTCTTCTCCTTTGTCTTTTATGACATCACATTATTATGGTCCTCTTCCTTTCTGACAGCTCCTCAGCAAATATGATTTTTAAATTGCTTTTAAAGACACCAAAAGGAGATATCTCATGTGTTCACTTCAAGTTCTTTCAAGGTTACTATCTTGTTTAAATAAGCTGTATTTAAATAGAATCCTGCCCTGTCCTCATGAAGAAGTTTACCCAAAGAGGGTTAGGGGTTCCTGAGACCCCACAATACCAACATGCTGGGTCCTGAGGAAAGAATTCCACTCAAGTCTTCTCATCCAAAGAAAAACAAAGTTTATTGAAAGTTCATTAAAAGTTCACCATATGGGGTAGACTCTTAAGGAGCCAGTCTATGCTAGATCATTCTATGGCCCTCTCGCAGAGCAAGTCTGTGCTAGGATATTCTATGGCACTCTTACATCACATGGAGGGGAAATGGGATTCTTACATACAGAGGAATCTAAGGATAGTCTAGAGGAGTAGTTTGGGGAGGGTCTTCAGGAGGAGTCAATGAGGTCAAACTCTAGTAATGAGTTTGGGGAGGGTCTTCAGGAGGAATTAATTGATATTTTGATAGGCTCAAGGGTGGGAAGCAGATGGACAATGGAGGGCCAGGCTAGTAACAGAGGTTTGGGCCCAGCCACAATGAAATACTTAGGGCCTCTGCAAATGACTCATCAAGTGGGAAGATTCAATCAGACTTCAAGGGGTTTCCCAGAGCCTGTACCTCAAAGATTCAAGGAGAACTCAAGGCAGGTCCCAGAGCCTACACCTTATCACTGGTTGGTCATTATAGTCTGCCTAGCTCCATTTCCTTGTGTGTCTCTTCCTGTCTTTTTTTTCTTCTCTACTCCTCTGATTGCCTCCCTATTACTTTAACTTTGTGCTTCTCTGCTTCTGTGTTTCTATCTCTCTTTTTTTTGCCTCTTAATGACTCATTACCCCTCTCTGAGAACCTTAAGGTGAAGGATTCTTCTGGTACACTCTTGGGAAATTTCCATATGATTTGCACTGACTTGGCTCTTCTATGTGTGATCCTAGCATCTGACATTCTATAGGGTCATTTCTAACCTGCACATATGGGGAAACTTGACAGACTGTACAATTTCCTTTCTGTCATACAGTTTGTTATAGTAAAGGGAATTCTTAAAATAGAATTTCATTTCTTTGAGGGTCAGATGCAAGGGAATGTTTCACAAAAAATATTCTTGGCTAATTTTTGTCTTTCATACTTGTTAATCATTTTACAAACAAATTGATTTACAAACAAATTTTGTGCTTCTGGTGCCTACTGTGGATGATTTTAGAGGTGACCAGTGCATTCACCATTATATTTGGTGAACTTCCAATGGGCAAACTTCACAAAGATATCCATATGATCTTCACCAGGTAGATATTTGGCAAATCAATGTACTGGTATTGACCTTGCCCCTTAAAATGAGGAAAGCATCTTACTTTATCCATATCCACATTTCTTGATGGAAGATTTATTGAATCATTTTCTTCCTCCCATCTTCTAACAGTAGCCATCCCTAAAGTCTTAGTCATTGGTCTTCGACATTTCATTTCTTATATTCTCTCCCTCAGCAAAATAGTAATAAAATTATAGCATCTTTCTTTTATCAACAGTGGAAATTTTATATAGAAATTATTGTAAATGCAATACATATGTGGCATTGGAAGACTGCATGGGGTCTAAGGAGGCTTATTGAGGGAGCTACTGAATATACAAAAGGAATTAGGGGGAGGACTAATTATACCTAGATAATGAAATTTGATAGGAAGGGTGAAAAGAAGTGATAGGATTAAAAGTGAAATGAGAATGGAATCTGGTTTGAGATGATAAAGGGGACAGTCCCACTATGCACTCCTCAGGTGCTCAGGCATATGAACTTCACTCAAAGGTATTCTATTCCACAACATAAAAGAGGGAGGAATTCCCTGAAAAACACTCATAAGTATTAATCCATACATTTTAGATATCCACTGATTAGCAACTGACTAATTCCTGAGGTATTGTCTCTGCCAATAAGGTGCTAAGAATTTAGATTCTCTGCCTGCCTTCCTAACTCAATGGTTCTAAAACAAAACTGATCATTCTTAGCCTCAAAACAGAATTCCTTATTTCTAAACAGTGTTATTATTCTATCAGTTGACTAGACTCTAAACATTGGTGTCTTTATGACTCTGTTTCCTTTACTTCTTCCTCCACCCATAGGTAGTCATCAAGTATTACCGATTCTTTCTTCATAATGTCTTGTTAATACATTTCTTCTTTTCTAGTCTCATTGCCCCATTTTAAGCATTTACCCTTGTCTTCTCACTGGTTGGTCATGTGACAGGCTTTTGAATCAAACCTTTAATCCCTTCCTACATATTTGGTATCTCATTTTGCAAAAGTAATGTTTATCACATTGTAATGCGAAGCAAGGGCAACTTTCAAGGTTCAGATTAGCAGCACAGCAAACCCATTTATTCAGCAAACATTCACAGAACAGAGAAAGTCAAAATACAATGTAACTTGTTCCTTTAGCAAGTAAGTTCTCAATTCAATCCAGGTACTCCTTCACCCCTACACTGTACATTCGTTTAGTCAGTCAAAGTCTCTTCTCAAATGGAGATTAGTCTCCAACTATAAACAAAGTAC
>CM053585.1:101045656-101060702 GCA_028646515.1 Pseudochirops corinnae | reverse complement strand
ATAATTTTTTTAACTTCTTGAATCTTCTTTTTTGTTCATGTTTTCTTTCACAAGATAACTCACATAGAAATCTTTTGCATGACTACACGTTTAACCTTTATCAAATTGCTTGCTTTCTCAATGAGGGGTATGGGAAGGCAGAAAGGGTGAGAATTTGGAACTCCAAGTTTTAAAAATGAAAGTTAAAATTGTTTTTACATGTGATTGGGATAAAATGCTAAGAATCTTTTAAAAAATATTTGTTGATTAATAGATCTCATTTTATTTTCTAGGACTAATCCCTGCCTGTCTGTAAATATGTAATAAATCTTTTCAATTCATAACTCAGAGGGCCCAGTGATGATCCCACACTGACTTCGTAAATTGTTTCTAGGAGGTGGTATCTTTCCTTGTTTATGTGATCAGTGTCCTATTTTATACTCTAGTTGCATGATCTGGGTCTCTGCCTTCTTCCATGGTGCCTTAACCATGGCCTTAACCAGAATTGTGGGATAATGTTTTAAAACAACATGGAACTTGGAGCCAGGAATTCTGACTATGAATCCCAGCTGACATTTATTAGTTGTAAAACCATATGCAAAGCATTACATCTCCTTGAGACTCAGGTTACTATTCTAGAAAGTGGGGATTAAAATATGTAAATTACTACTAAAAAGCCAATTTAAGGAAAGCACTTTGTAAACTTGAAAGTACTATATTAATGTGAATTATTATTATTATTGCAGTTCCTATTTTAACCTGCTGTCTTTGTAGTTGTTGGATTCCTACTTCAGAATCTCATTCCCTTTAATTGAGTTCCTACTAGCAGACCCACTGATGATCTTAATAGCCTAGATTTCAATTTATTATTCTTTAGGTTCTTATTGTTTCACTTACTTGTTCAGATTTCCTCCTATTACTATTGCTATATCCTTCATAGTTTATCTGTCCTCTTCCAGAAAGTTTGTCTGCATCCTGACCATCCTCTCTCTGTTTAATATTACTTCCAACTCATCCTATACCTAGTCTATTTTTCAGTGCCAGACTTCGCTGCCAATATGATTCAATGACTCACTTTTTAATAGGCTCATGGAAGCAAAGATTTTAAAGATGGAAAGTACATTAGAATCATCTAGTGACTAACTCCATGTATGTATAGGTGAGGAAACTGAAGCCTAGAGAGACTCAGTGACTTGCCAAGATGACCCAAGCAATGAATGAGTCAAAATCTGAACCCAGTACTCATGAATCCATGGCCAGTTTTTGCTTTTTTTTTTTTAAAGCCTACTTTTATCCCACTGGTAGTACCTCGGAATTTAATGTGTGGGAAAGACCTTGGCTCGATGGTTTCCATTGGAACGTAATTTTGCACTGTGAAATTTAGGAAGCATGTTTGCAGATCATTCCATTAGTAATAGTGAATCCACTATTATTGCTCCTTAAACATGAGACAGTTCTCTGAAGCCAAAATAATGAAGTACTCCCAACACTAAACAGCTTTCCACCTCTCTCATTTTGTTTAAATCAGAGTCAGCTCTTCACTTTTGAATTAATTATCCTTTCTAGACTCTCTGCTTTGTTTGTCTCATGTGTGGAAGAGACAGGTAGGGAGACTTAATTAAATCTCTTCTTGTCAGATAGCTGATGGAATCTTTACTGCCACTTGCGCTCTCTCTCTCTCTCTCTCTCTCTCTCTTTCTCTCTCTCTCTGTGCATGTAAACAGATACACATGCCCTTAACTTTCCCTCTACGATAAGTTGAAAAGAATAATGTTCTCATGTACTTAAAATCACAGATTTTTAGCTGGAGAGGTCTGTAGAAATCCTTTGATCTAAACTCATTTTAGAGAGGAGGAAATCAATCCAGAGAAGTTAAGGGACTTATTACTAGTCATACAGGCAGCAAGGGTACTTTACCTCATCAGAAGTACCAAGGGAGACTAGTTTAAGTAGCTTATTTGTCTGACAACATCCCTATGTAATTAGTGTTGTACAACCCCCTGAATATTCTTATTTGGATTTACTCTCATTGATTTAAACTCATCCATCATTTCATTCTTCTTCTTCTTATTATTATTAATTTCCTTTGTTCTAAGAATCCATACCTTTCCTAGCTCTATGAAGACATCCTCATACTTCACCCCTACTCTCTAACCCTTGCCTGCCCATTCCAGGAATGAACTTCTCTAGGGATATGGTTGGGGAGAGGCCTTTATATTTACTCAGTTCCAGACATGATTGTTATTCTCCATTTAGGATACATTCTGTCCTATTGCCACATGCACCTCCCTGAACCCATGTGAGAGTTATAATAAAATCTATAGTACCATGGCCTATGGAAAGGGAATGGTACACTCACTCCATCTCTATGACCTCCAAGATGAAAGCCCCCTTCCCTGCTCACACCTCTACTTTATGTGCCATCTCTCCCTTTTAGTCTGTAAGTTACTAGAGGTCAGGGACTAATGTTCAATTTGGTATCTATGTCCCCAGAATTTAACGCAACATCTGACATATAGTAATTCATTAATGAATATGTTTATATTCATTTACTTCATTTGTTCTTACAATCTCTGTTGAACTATTTGCTTTCCATTTAGGCTCAAGTGAGTTACCACCTCCTCAATGAAGACATCTTAGACACCCCTACTAAAACCACACACACACACACACACACACACACACACAATTGATTTTTCCCCAATTATATGTTAAAACAATTTTAACTTTTTTTTTATTTTTGAGTTCCAAATTCTATCACTTCCTCCTTCCCTTCCCTCCCCTCTCCCTTAGACAATAATAATCAAATATAGGTTCTACACGTGTAATCATGTAAAACATTTCCATATTAACCATTTTCACAAGGATACTCAAATAAAAGAAAAAAATGAAATAAAGCAAGTGAAAATAGTAGGCTTTGGTCTATATTCAAACAATATCAGTCCTTCACTGGAGGCAGAGAGTAGGCTTCTTCATTAGTCCTTTGTCACTGTCTTAGATCATTGTATTGCTGAGAACAGGTAAGTCATTCACAGTTCTTCATCAAAGAATATTGTTGTTACTGTGTACAATATTCTCCTGGTTCTGCTCACTTCATTCTGCATCTGTTCATGTAAGTTTTTTCCAGGCTTTTCTGAAATCATCCTCCTTGTCATTTTTTATAGGACAATAATATTTTATCACAATCATGTAGCACAGCTTGTTTAGCCATTCTTCAATTGATGAGCACTATTTCAATTTCCAATTCTTAGTCACCACACAAAGAGTTGCTAGGAATACTTTTTGTACCAATAGGTATTTTCCCCCCTTTTATGTCTTTGGGATACAGACCCTAGCAATAGTATTGCTGGATCAAAGGGTATGGACAGTTTTATTGCCTTTTGGGCATAGTTCCAAATTGTTCTCTAGAATGATTGGATCGTTCTTTTTCTGTCATGTAAGCCAATCTGATAGGTGGGAGGTGGTACCTCAGAATTGTTTTAATTTGCTTTTCTCTAATCAATAGTGCTTTAAAGCCCTTTTTTTTTCTCATGACTATAGATAGTTTTGATTTCTTTATCTGAAAACTGCTTCTTTATAATATTTGGCCATTTATCAATCAGGGAATAAAATTTTTTTTTATAAATTTGACTCAGTTCTCTATATATTTGAGAGATGAGGCTTTTTATCAGGTAAAGCAAGAAACTTAGAAATTGTCATTACCAATGATGATAACAGTGTGTATGCCCATTTTGTTCACGTTGTGTATCAAGATAAAGCAAAAAAGGGCACACAGTTATCACTGCTGGTGAGTACGATTTCTCTCCCTTTAAGTTTCTCACTCTACATGGATCCTTTTTTCACTTCTTTGCATCATGCTTATATATGTATTCTGTTTAATCAGAGAAGACTATGATCAAGCTCTTTCTAGAGGAAAAGTAGAGGCCCAGATATCTCCTTCATTGTATCCTAACATTGCCTTAGTTCATCTTTGTCAGATGCAACAAGACACAAGGTTTCACTCATTCACCATGATAATTCACAATCATTCCTCACTATTTTTGATAGCAGGAATGTTTGTGCCATTCATTGCACCTGGATTTACTTTCCCAACAATTCTAGGAATGTTAATCTTAGATACCATAAAAGACCTAGCTCAAAGGTCACCTCTCCTGGTCTATATTCAAACAATATCAGTCCTTCACTGGAGGCAGAGAGTAGGCTTCTTCATTAGTCCTTTGTCACTGTCTTAGATCATTGTATTGCTGAGAACAGGTAAGTCATTCACAACCAAGTCAGACATTTTCTTTTCTTTTTTTCTTCCCATAGGAATTTGTTAGCCTCCTTTGTGATGTTTGAAATAGAGTATATTTTTATTATAATTGTTTGTGTACATGCCATGTCCACCATGAGGTTAAAAGTTCTTATGAGTTCTCAAGGAATGCAGTAGCTCCAAGATAAATGTTTGTTTAGTGATTGAATAAATTAATGAAGTAATAAAAGAATCAAAGCCAGCATGTCTCCTAGCAGGGCTTCTATAGCTTTTCCACTTGTGACCCCTTCAGTGCCCCTTCAAATGTGAGTCATACCCTCTTATGTGGTTGCAACCCACACTAAAATTGAGGGAATACTATCAGGTTTGCCCATGATGATCAAGCAATCTTCTTAGAAACAGGAAAACAGGAGGGATCTCAGAAACAACAATTCAGAGAGGCAGTTTAAAACTAGAGAAATTAATGGATGAGTAAAAAATTTCCTAAGCAATAAAAATGTTCTAAACTTTGGTGATTCAGGGAGACAAAGATAGTACCTACTTTCCTTGTATAACTGAGAAAGATACATATAAAGAGATTCAGCTGCAGGGTGGTTGGAGGGGCCTAGAGATCCTAAAGCTAGACTGATAAAGTGGATAGCAATGGCTATGGGTCCTTGAGATATGTTGAGATAACTTCTCTCAGCTGAGTGAGAACCCTAAAGACAACTTTCCAACTTACCACAGATAATGGGAGACTAAGCTTAATGCCTAGGTGACCACAACTCTCATCATAATTTGTTCCCCCAATATTGATGTGCATTGTATATGGAAACTGGAGCATCTTGAAACACAAACCATGCTGATATAGACTGATAAATAATATTTTCCCTCTCTACAGTATACACAAACTGTAATCCTTTAGTGAAGATTCAAAAGAGAAGGCACAAGATTGATTGTGCAATGTCCCTCCAATACCCATTCTCAGCACTCTGTAGCAACACCATTATGGTAGGGGTGACCAGAACTTGAACCAGAGAGTCAAAATTCAGAAGGATTGATGATGTTTGGAGTTGTTAGAAAGATGTTCGGCACATAAATAGTAAGATAAATAATTAAAATATGAAGCTATATGGTTTGTTTCTTCCCCAGAACTGTCTGGCAAGTTCTTCTTCCAACTGAATTAAAGGTTCACTTCCTGCAGTTGTAACCTTGGCAGCAATGATCTTAGCATGTGCAGACATTTTGACCTATACTGGCCTGCATTTCATTATATATGTCTGACTTCATGGAGTTTCATCCTAGGATTCCCTCCAAAACTGTATTTCTTAAAAGTATCTATATTCTTACTTTTTCCAGACATGTTTTTCATAGGAGCATAAGGTGATTGATAGATGGTATATCAGTAACTAGTTCAATGCTCTCTTGTTCAAAATGAGGAAACCAAGACTCAGGTAAGAGAAGTCATTTGCCCAAGGTCCTGTATGAACTTTCTTATTATTAAGGCAGTTTTGTAACTCCAAAACACTCAAACATTTTCAACTTTCTGCATTCCTTTAAAAAAAAAATCTCACTGAAACAAAGGAGTAATCAATTGATGTTTATGTCCACTGGTCCCAGAGGAGGGTAAATGACAACTACAACTCCCTGATATTTTGTACACTTGTGTTCTCATTCCTGTAACACTTTAATTCTATGATTTATTTGGCTGATGTAGAAGTTCTTTTTCAGGGAAAATTCCACAAATGTCACAAATGAAGACAAGTGGTCTGAGGAGATCTGAAGATTGAGGTAAAGTCCCATTTCTCAATCCCCAACCAATCCTTTAAAAGACAGTGAAAGAAAAAGTTATAATGCATATGTGTGTGTATATATGTATATGTACATAAGTATATGTGTGTGAATGTGTGTGTATATATATGTATATAGATTCATGTGTGTATGGGTGTGTGTGTCTGTGATGGGGTGCTTGGGTGCCTGTGCTTGAAGCACAGTTTATAAAATCACATCAGTTTGCAAAATCACATTTCTACCTAGCCTCAAATCTCCCTACCCTCAGAGCATTATCTCTGCCCCTTCTCCCTGCTAGTACTCTGCCTAGAAACCATTCATGATCAGGCCTCAGACTAATGTTTATCTCCCCTTAGTATAATGACCAGCTACACCCATGAATCCTTCTCCGGATATATATAAGTCCCATTATGCACATCCTGGATCCCTCCTTAGCTTGGGACATTTGCATACTCCAGACTTCCATCTTGTCAAACAGGACATTGATGGGTAGCAGACTGGGCACTTCTCAGTCAGCCCTGACTGCTAGTTGACTTAGTGATGTTTCAAGCCTAAAACCACACCTCCATGAAGTCCCCCCTTGGGCAATTTCCCAGGGAATTATGGGTAATATGCCTGCGCAGTACATATTAAAAGTGCATGTTCCTTTAAGCACTGATCACTCCTTAACTCCTCTCTAATCCCACCCTGACCTAGTTAGCATTATTGGCACAGGTTATACTGTGGATTATCCTATAAAAATTTTAACTCTACCCCTTTAACGTTATAGGTTCCCTAAGATCTCCTGCCTGCTGTATAGCATAACAATAAATTTTTACCCACTTGACTCAGAATGTGTGAGCCTATGAATTCATTCCAGACTGCCTACCAAGGGACTGTGGCCATTGGGGTCCCTGAAACAACTATCATCCCTTGTCGTGTGTATCCATCCAATAGAAGAAGGTCATCTACCTTGTATTTTGTATTTTCTGGTGATTGTAATATCTATCTCTCAATAAATCCCTGTTCCAATTAAGCAATAATGAATTCCCCCTTGTGGGAGAGGAAACTAGTAATTTTATTTTCTAAAATGCAGTAGAAATGTGCACAATCTTACTACTTTTCCTACCCTATTATATGGTGTCTAGCACATCTCAAATACATATCTGAGTCAGGACAAGAGAAAGTACATGAACGTCACATGTGTTCCAAAGTATCCTAATTTTCAAGACCAGGCTGGTTTGCATGCTTAAATCCCTTTCAGGAAAGTGGCTGCTTCTGAGGCTTCTTTGCAAGATTGAAGTCACTCTGATGGGGTATTCTGAATAACTTAACCCTCAAGGAGGTTTCTGAATTGATCTATCCCCTTCTCCCTATTTTGAATCATCTTGTTCCTTTAAAGGATTCAAGATGGTTCCAAAACAAAATTCCAACTCCTACTAGGATGAATGAAATACAATATGAGGCTAGGAAAAAAATTAATTAATCAAGCATCTTTTGAAGAGTTGTAGACATTGAAGAGACTCAGTCAGTACCTGGGAACTGAGAAAATTGGGACTAGGAGCCTGATAGGGAAATTCTCATTATCTATTTAGTAAGAAAAAAAATCGTGACTGATTTCTCATTTCTACAACAGTGCCCATAATCCTTATCTTTGGCTATGTCTCATACAATGTTATCAACCTATTTTAATCCCTCCTCTAACCTCTCCTATTAGTAGATTGTCAGTACCAGGGTTTTTTGTTTTTTTTTTTACTTTTCATGTATTCCATCCTGAATTATTATTTCTTCAATTAAACAAGTAAAAAAAAGATTCATTTTTTTTCTCCTGCATGCAAAAGTTCTGTGCTGGGCACTATGGACATTACCTTTACCATTATGATGCTCGTGCAGTGAGAACACTGAGCCTAGAGTCATGAAGACCTGAATTCTAATCTAGCCTCAGACTCTAACTGTGTGCTTTGGACAAGTTCATCATTTATTATACATATAAAAATGACAGGTCAGCCCAAGAATCTTTTTAGATATTAGATTTGTTAGAAATATTCAAAATGTTTCCCCCATACCCATATCAGCTGCCACTTCTTCAATTCAGTCAAAAATTCATATAAATTCCATTCAATTCTCAATACACTTTTTGGTTATGCAAATAACCCTAGGAAGTTCACTTAATAAAACTGAAGTAACTATGTCAGACTTGTGACTTGCTTTCCTGACAGCAGTGAAGTTGCTGCTCCCTCCTTTCCCACCATTATTCTAAAAATGCCATTTATTATGATAATTTCAAACCAAATAGGACCAAATTTCTGCTGTAAATACTGTAAAATCCCTTGAAGTCAATGGACATCCTGGCTTTTTATAGCCTCAGTGCCTTGCCCAATGTCATGCACACTATAACAACAATATTATCTCACTTTTATATGGGTTGAAGGTTTGCAAGTTTTAAAATAACTATGAATTGTGTACTTAATGGAACTGTAGAGTTAGCCAGTGAAGAATATGAAACTCATAGAGATGTAGTTACTTATGCAGAAACACAAGCTAGGGAAGGTCATAGCCAAGATTTAAAGCAGGTCTCCTGATGTGTAGACATATACACTTTGCATTGTACCAAGCTGCCTTCAGTAAGTGATCAACACATATTCGTTCACAATAATGAAGATGACAGCAACTAATGGCCAGCTTCCACAAAGAGGCAATAAGCCACAGAATCCTAGGAATAGAAGTGTCTCCAAGAAAACCAACCCTGCTTCTCCTGGCCAGTAGAACTTTAATCTAGAGACCCTTGTGCAGATGTGACCTGTCAACTGCCTCTGAAGGTCCTACTGTTCCTTTCTCCTCAGCAGTCACAATTACCAGAAAAGAAAACTCTCATCACATACTGTCTAATAGTCTAGATCAGAGAAAGACAGTAAAATGAACCATCTGCTTTGCTGCTGTATTCTACTGAGCTCAGGATCTTTTCTTCTGATTTACAGTTGAGACCTTGGTTCCCTTCTTAGAATGTGACTTCTCTGAGAGCAGGGATTAAGCTGCTTTTCTATTTGTATCTGCAGAAGTTAACATAGTCCTTCAAACATAGTAAGCACAAATCATTTTCATTTACTCATTTATTTATTTATTCCCTTTCTTCTTTCCCACCCAAACTTTCACTACAATTCTACCAAAAAGTATCCCAGGAAATTTGTCTTCTAAATGAAGATATACCATGGTCCTCTTCAACAACCAAGGACAAACTACAACAAATTAGTCTTTGCCTACAGTATGGCTGTTCTCTGAACCTACACTTCAGGTGACCTGTCTTCTCTTTTTAATATTTCACCTAAAATTTCCTGACAATAGCTTTTGTTCTTTAACTTGTGGTTTCCATTGGACAGTTAATCTGTGACCATGGACAAGTCACTTAATCTCTAAGGTTCTAAGGTTCTAAGGCTCCTACAGCATATAATTGGACTAGCTGATCTCTAATGTCTCTTCCAGCTCTGAACCCTTTGATTCTCTTATTCCTTATTGCTGACCTTCAGCAGCTATAGGAGCCCACACTCCAATGATTATGCCTGCCTGAGGGCATTTAATTTATTGATGACTCTTGAATGGTGTTTTTAGAAAATAAGAAAAAAAAGATGCTATATAACTAAAATGCCATTTTTTCCCATTGCAAAATCCAAGAGCAAGAATAGTCCAATCACTTAGCTTCTTCATTGTAGTGATATGCTGTTGACCTGATGATTCCCCTTTAGCCGGAGTTGGATTTGAATAATGACGTCAAGGTGAAAATTTCCACTGGGCTTTCCCAAATGCCTAACTCATCAGGTTCCACAAGGAACTTGATTGTTTTGCTTTGCAGATAGAAGTGCCAAAAGGTCCCTTTTTAATTTGTATTTTGTGACCTAGCAGAAAAGTTAAGGCCAAGGACTTTCTTCCTTTACTTGGGGAATTGCTTTGAGCTTTTCACAACTATGAGAAGTGTGAATTGTGTGAAAGATGGCTTGAATTCACACTGAAAGTCAGTGCCCTCTGGCTCACCTTGTTACATGTGATGTGCAAAGTTGCTCATAGTATATCTGGGCCAGTCCCTTTTTCTCTGCTCAAGGAGGGCATGGAGAAAATCAGGCCACAGACTGAGATTTTTACAAATGTTTTATTAATGTGTCCCTTGACTGTTCATTTTCTAAGGGTTTACAAATACTTTATCAATTATTAATGGTCCTGATACCTAGTTTAAAAAAAAGAACCCTTAAAGTTAGAATGGATATAGGCATTGAATAATTCACACCCACTGCCACTTGGTACTAAGCTAATGCCTTTTAAAAGATAAGGTTATGGTAACAGGCAATTGGATTTGTTTAGCTATAGGGCTTTTTTATTTCCCAAAGGGTGGGAAGCATAACTAGAGGGAAAAGGTGCATGATCCAGTGGTTAAAATTAGAGACTGATGTTCTGGTTTTTGTAGGTTCTACAGCCAGTGTATCTCATGACCTTGTGTCACTGGTAGAAAGTCATTCAATAGTACTGCTTTATGATATTTTCACCTTTCTACAACTTTGTTTTCCTACTGATTTCTGAATGAATTATTGAATATGAACTCAGCCATTTATTAGTATTTCTTCTTTCTCACACTTTAGGCATCACTTTAGGTCTGCTTTGTTCTGAAAAGAGCAAAATCTTGCTATAATTTGATTCCCAGAAGATGATTTTCTTCCTTCACCATGTTCCTCTTTCCTCCAGTAATCTCCATCCCTCCCCCCAAAATCATAATAATCAAAAGTTAGTCTATATTATGAGTGTTTGGGGAGAAATACATGTGTTAATACATTTAATATTTTGAAGAAAGTGGATAAAGATAAACTCATTGTAATCTCCTTCCACATCTGCCACAGGACTTCCTGAAAGAACAGTTAATGGTCTAGAAGTTATTTTTAAAGAATATAGCCATGGAATGACTGTATGTCCTTGAATCATCATGAATCAGTGCATTTGTGTACTGTGTCATAAGACTTCCAGGAGATATACAGCATAGTGCAGTGTACAACACTTTTTCTCAAGTAACACACATAACAAAGAAGAAAACAGACAGGTAAAGAAAACAATCCATGTAATGAAACTCATTTAAAAAATTATTCTACCACACAGCTCTCTTAATTGGTTCTCTTGCTTACCCTAAAGAACATAAAGACAAATCTGCACAATGAAGGCTAGTTTAGACATACCACTCCAGAGGCCTGGGCTGCCTTTTCTCTAATGTTCAATGGTCAGAAAGATAAGTACAAGAGGGGAGATTTGAATGTAGCTGTTTCTGAATCTAGATCCAATACTCTATTACCTATGCTATGGGTCTTTTGTTTTGTCTTGAAGTCATTGAGTTCTTATTCCTCTTTATAATATTATACATGCTTCTATTGGAAAAATGTGGAATTTATTTCATTCTAAGACATATTTCATTATACCCAGGGCTTCAAGGGACTTGGTAAATTCAACTACAATTATATTCTTCCTCTGGCTTTCCAAATTCTCCAATCAGTTACATGGGAGAGAAGTTCGGTTCACTTCTATTCAGAAGGTTCCAGAAAGATAATGATGTACCAAGATGTTACTGTAAAGAAAGTTTTTATTAATAATGTCACTTTGCAGACATGCTTCATTTTTCCCCCAACTTAATTGTATATCTTCCAATTTCATGTATTTTTCAACATTCATTTTTATAAGATTTTTAATTCCAAATTTTTTCTCCTCTCTCTCTCTCTCTCTCTCTCTCTCTCTCTCTCTCTCTCTCTCTCTCTCTGTCTGTCTCTCTCTCTCTCTCTGTCTCTCTCTCTCTGTCTCTCCAAGATGACAAGCATTCTGACACAGGCTATACATGTACCATCATATTAAAAATATTTACACATTAGTCATGGTATGAAAAAAGAATGAGAAAAAAGGGGGAAACCATGAGAAAAACAACAAAAGTGAAAAAAGTATACTTTTATCTGCATTTGGACTCCATAGTTCTTTCTCTGGATTTAGATAGCATTTTCCATTCTGAGTCTTTTGAAATTGTCTTGCATCACTGTGTTGCTGAGAAGAGCTAAGTCCATCATAGTTGATCATTACATGATGTTGCTGTTACCATATACAATGCTCTCCTGGTTCTACTCATTTCACTCAGCATCAGTTCATGTAAGTCTTTCCAGCTTTTTCTTAAATCAGGTGGCTCATCATTTCTTATAGCACAGTAGTATTCCATTATATTTATATAAGACAACTTGCTCAGTCATTCCTCATTTGATGGGCATCCCCTCAATTTCCAATTCTTTGCCACTGTAAAAAGTGCTGCTATAAATCTTTTTGCATATGTGAGTCCTTTTCCTCTTTTTGTGATCTTGTTGGAATATAAACCTAGTAGTAGCATTGCTGGATCAAAGGGTACCACAGAGTTCTTTTAAAAATTAGTGATTTCAAGCATTTTTTTCATTTGCCTATGTGGACAGCTTTAATTTCTTCATCTGAAAACTCCAAGATGTGCTTTTGGAGGGAAATTTCTGCTTAATGCAAGATGAAATTACACAGTTATTGGCTCACTATATATCTGTTTTAGAAGCTACTAGGTAAACTAGCAAATATAGCACTGCACCTGGAATAAGAAAGACCTGAGTTCAAATTCTCCACCAAACATTCACTGTAGCTGTGTCCCTGGGCAACATACTTAACCCTTATCTGTCTCAGTTTTCTCATCTGCCAAATCAGGAAAATAATAGCACCTTCTGCCTAAGTTATGAGGATAAAATGAGAATAATTTTCATAATGCATTTTGCAAACTTTCAAGTGCTTTATAAGTACTGGTTTCTGTTACTCTCTTATGTTCAAATGATATTGTTGAACAATTTCTAAGTAGCAGTGTAAGTTTCTGATGACTCACCTGGCTAAATTTCAAAAAGCTTTCTTAATTTTTTGCCCACAAAGAAGTGCAATTTTTTTGGCTACAGACACTTGTGTTTACAAAGGTATAGAAGGTATGTGTTTAGTGTCACTGAAGACTATTTCTATTTCAATAAAATAAGGTATCGTTTAAGAAGTAACTAAATGACTATAGTAGAATATATCCAGGTGTGAAGAGCTAGAAAAGCAATGCTATATGCCTGAAAAAATCTGCAGATATGCCACACAATGGAACAGTGGTAACAAGCTCAGGATGCATTTACAAGGTAATTTTTTTCCTTAGTATCAGCCGCTCCTACTTTATTCCACAATTATAAAATTGACTGAGAAGAGACTTCCATATAGTCCTTTGGGCCAGGTCTTGAATGTTTCCAGATAGTAAACTTTTATTTTTAAATTCACTATGATACCACTATACAGAAATCTTTACCAAGTACAATTTACTACAGAGTATAGTTTAGTAGAAGGTAGATCCATCTTGGTTACTGAAGTACTTAAAACCCTTAAACATTGTCATAGTGAATCAGACTCAGGGGTCATACCATCAATTCTGTTTTCAAAAGAGGTATTGAGGGATGAGTTATTAAAAGAAAGAGTTGGTATCTCTGCCAGGAACTTCACAAGTAACTTTACAATGAATATAACATTTAATTCAATCCTATAAAAATCTTTATGCTTAAAAGTAGAAAACACATCAATAGATTGTATATAGAGGAATGAGTTTCTTGGCCACAGAAATACATGATGAATGTCTAAAAATATGTAGAAGGGTTATATTCAGCAATCATCATGCTAGGCCCTGGGAGAAATAGAATGATCCCAATTAGACAGTCAACAATTTATTAAGCATAATCACATGCTTGGTACTATACTGGGAATAGAAATGTAAAAAAAAAGAAGAAAGAAAAAAAGGGAGGGAAGGGGAGGAAAACATGGTTCCTATATTCAATGTTTTCCCCTCAATCTTTCTTATTTGATTTTTGAATTCCTTTTTAAGTTCTTCCAAGAACTCTTTTGGTCTTATTACCATTTGGTGTTATTCTTTGGGTTGAATTTTTTTTTTTAATGCTTCTTTATTTTAAACCTTACTATCATGCTCTGTATATAAACTTAGATATTCTTTTACACCAAAGTAGCTATCTATATTTGGGTTCTTTTTCCTGGACTTACTCATTTTTATTTTATTTTTAGAAGCTTATTATAATAAGGTTTTATTCCCAAAATTGTGGCTAATGTTGCAGTAGATCTCAGGTCCTCTTTTGTTATTATTTTCTGAATTCTGTCTGGAGGCTCAACCTCAGGGACTCTTATCCTCTAAGACACTATTCAGGCCTTCAGTCATACTGTCTCGAAAATGTTCTTACTCCCTGTGGGTACCACAGTCACTAGACATATGCTGTCTGCTGGTTGCCCAGGGCCACAGCCCAGGATCCTTTCTGGTCTACATTGTTAGCCCAGCCTTTAGAAATAGTGATATGGGGGTAAAGGTGTTCTTCAATCTCTCACCCAGTCATCTGTTGTTCATTAGATGAAAATTTATGGGTGAAAGTTCCTGAGGCTGTGAGGTGATAGTTCATGAGGTGAAATTTCTTGAGGTTATGAGTGAGGTGAAAGTTGAGGTGAAATTTTTTGAGCCCTAGTCTGTTTCCTGACAGTTGCCCTCCCGGCCTACTGTTTCTTAATTCAGTGGACTTCGTCTGGAAGTATCTATACTTCTTTCAGGTCAAATGTCAGTCCCTGAAGGTCCCATGTTTTCTAAGGTCCACTCAAGTTATCTTAAAAAGAAAACTCCGTTACCCCTTTATTTTTGCTGTTCTACATTTATTTCGTGGCAATTTTTTGTCTGAAGAGGAAATCTGTAGAGCCTGGAAACTTCTGGCCTGCTCTACCATCTTCCCAGAATCCCAATCACTGTATTCTAGCAGCTCACAATTAAATAGTGAAGACAATGTGAAAACTGCTATAGTTAGCTCACAATTAGTAGGAGTAATGCATATCCTGAAGTCCCATTTATTCAAATTTTGTATTACTGGAAGTTATAATCGAATAAAATATTGTAATTAGTAATTACATATTTTATAAATAATTGTAATTAGTTCTGTCTCATTGGCAACATAATATAAGTACAAATTCAAACAATTTGAACAT
>CM053585.1:101012297-101045156 GCA_028646515.1 Pseudochirops corinnae | reverse complement strand
TGAAGCGTCAGACAGTGACCCTTCCATTCTGGAAGTAAAGCAAAATTTTAACACAAAATTAAACTCAAGAAATATACTGGAAAATAAGCAAGCAAGCAAAAACAAAATATAGAAAGAAAGATAAAAAGGAAGGAAAGAAAGATGGAAGGAAGGAAAGAAGGAAGGAAGGAAGGAAGAAAGGAAAGAAGGAAGGAAGGAAGAAAAGAAGAAAAGAAGAAGAGAAAAGGAAGAAAAAACTGACTATAGAAAGTTATGGTGACACAGAAGATGAAGACAAATTCATAAGAGGATAACAAAATGCTTACATACAAATATTCAAAGAAAAATGTGAATTGCTCTCAGGCTCAAAAAGAACTCACAGAAGAGTTAAAATATTACAATTAATTAATAATTAATTAAAATACTATAATGAACAGATTTTTAAAATCAAATAGAAGAGGTAGAAGAAAAATGGGAAAGAAATGGGAGTGATGCAAAAAAAATCATGAAAAAGAGACAATAGCTTGGTAAAGGAAATACACAAATACTGAAGAAAATAACACCTTAGGAGCAATAGGGCAAATAGTAAAAAGAAGCACACCAATATACTGAAAAAACTCTTTAAGAAGCAGAATTGGACAAATGGGAAAAAAGATATTCAAAAATTACAAAATTCACAGAAAAAAACAGCTCCTTTAAATTAGAATTAGGTAAGTGAAATGTAAAGTCTACATGAGATATCAAGAAGGGATAAAACAAATTCAAAAGAATGAAAAAAAAACACATGAAAGAAAATGTGAAATATATCATTGGAAAAATAACAGATTTTGAAAATGAATTGAGGAGAGAGAATTTTAGATTTACTGGACTACAAGAAAGCAATCATTGCAAAAAAGAACTTAGACATCATATTTAAAGACAGAATAATAAAAACTGCCCAAATATCCTAGGAATAGAAGGTAGAAAAGATATCAAAAGAATCCACCAATCACCTACTGAAAGAGGTCTGATAGTGAAATCTCCCAGAAATATTATAGCCAAATTCCAGAGTTTACACATCAAGGAGAAAATATTGCAAACAACCAGAAAGAAAGAATTAAATATTTTAGAGCTACAATTCAGACAAAGCAAGAATTAGGAGCTTCTACATTAAAGGATCATGAGGCTTGGAATGTAATATTCTGGAGGGCAAAGAATCTAGATTACAACCAAGAATCACCTACTCAGCAAAACTGAATATGATCTTTTAGAAGAAAAAAAACTTTAATGAAATAAAGGACATTCACTCATCACTGATGAAAAGACCAGAGTTGAATAAAAAAAATATTTTCAAATATGAAACTTAAGAGGAACATAAATAAATAAACAAGAAAGAGAAATCATAAGAGAATCAATGATTAAGTTTTTTTTCCCAACATAACTACATGGGAAGATGGTATTTTTAACTCCTAAAAACTTTATTATTATTAGGGCACTTAGAAACAATATATTTAGAGAACACGGGTGTGAGTTGTCTATGATTGGATGATAGTCAAACAAATGAACAAAATTAATGAGTGATAAAGAGGGATGCATTTTTAGAAGGGGGAAGGAAGAGGAAAAATGGGATAAACTATCTCATGTAAAAGAAGCACAAATGAACTTTTACAATGGAGTGGAAGATGGGTGTGTGTGGCAGGCAACACTTCAACCTTATTCTCATTGTAATTGATTCAAAGAGAGAAGACTTACATATACTGATGCAAAATGAAGTGAGCAGAACCAGGAGAACATTGTACATGGTAACAGTAATACTGTAAGAGGATCAACTGTGAGTGATGTGGCTATTATCAGTAATACAATTATCTAAGACAATTCTGAAGTATTTATGATGGATCCATCTCTAGAGAAACAGCTGGTGGAGTTTGAATGCACATAGAAGCATACTTTTTAAAATTTATTTTTCTTCTGTCTGTGTTTTCTTTTGTAACATGACTAATATTGAAATATGTCTTGCATGACTATGCATGAAAAACCAAGCCAAAATTACTTGTCTTCTCAAGGAGGGTGGAAAAGAAGAGAGGGGGAGAAATTTGAGCTCAAAATTATATGAAAAAATGAGTATTAAAATATAGTTTCATGCAAATAAGGAAAAATGTAAAAAAGTAAGTATAGAGAATGTTCTCTATCTAACATAGGTCAGCACCTTTTTGGTAACTTGATTTTAGAGAGCTGCTTAGCTGGGCACCAAGAGTATAAGCTGCTTGTTTACCTAAATCATACTTTTAATATTGGTCAAAGGCAACACTTGAATTCCAATTTCCCTAATTTCTCAGCCAGTTCTCTATCCACTACACCATGCAGCCTTTCACAATATACACTAAAGTAATGAGTGATGTCATTATAATATTACTAATTGTTTCTGTATGATGAAAAAAAAGCAGAAAGCTCATTTCCTCTTTTTGGAAACCAGTGTTTTTGCAAATTACTTAGTAGCTTGAGATCACAGCAAAGGTATGATAAATACAGCACTGGTTTTACAGTCAGAAGACCTTGACTTGAGTCCTAGTTTTGACACTAAATAGCAGGGTGACCTTAGACAAATTATTGCCCTACTTGACACCTTAATTCTCTCTGTAAATTGAGGAAATTAGATGAAATGATTTTTAAATTCCCATTAAGCTCAAGATTTATAATCTCACAATTCTAACAACAATCACCATCATTGTTGTCACCACTGTTGATAGCATTTAAATAGTGCTTTAATAGAAAGCTGAGAAAGAATTTTTAAAAGTGGGTCTGATAAAGGTTTCGTTTCTTAAATATATAGAGAACTGAGTCAATTTTTTTGGAGTGGGGAAGACAAGGCAATTGGGGTTAAGTGGCTTGCCCAAGGTCACACAGCTAGTAAGTGTATCAAGTGTCTGAGGTCAGATTTGAACTCAGGTCTTCCTGATTCCAGGACCAGTGCTCTATTCACTGGAAGTGAGTAAATGTTTCAGAATTCAAATAATTCCCCAAATGATAAGTAGTCGAAAGATTTGAACTGGTGGTTTTCAGTTAAAGAAATCAACACTATCTGTAGCCAAACAAAAATAAAAATGTTCTAAATGTTCTGCAAATGCAAATTAAAATTAAGTTTTATGCAAATTAAAATTAATGCAAATTAAAACAACTCTGAGGCACCACCTCATATGTATCAGATTTACTAATATGGAAGAAAAAGAAAATTAGAGAAGTTGGATGGGGGTGTAAGAAAAATGAGTTACTAATATACTTCTAGTGGAGTTGTGAACTGATCCAACCATTCTGGAAAGCAATTTGAAACTATGCCCAAAAGGCAATCAAACTGTACATGCCCTTTGAGCCAGCAATGCCACTACTAGGTCTACACCTCAAAGAGATTTTAAAAAAGGAAAAGACTTATTTCTACGAAAAATATTTATAGTTGCTCTTTTTGTGGTGGCAAAGAATTTGAAACTGAGGGGTGTCCATAAACTGGAGAATGGCTGAACAAATTGTCATATATGATTGCGATGGAATACTATTTTGCTATAAGGAATAATGAGCAGTCCAATTTCAGAAAAAACTTAGAAAGGTTTACATGAGCTGATACAGAGTAAAATGAACAGAACCAGGAGAACTTTGTACAAAATGATAGCAATATTTGACAATGATCAACTATCAATGACTTATCTCTTCTCAGTAAAACAATGATACAAAACAATTCCAAAGGACTCATGATGAAAAATGCTATCCACATTTAAAGAAGGAACTGATAAAGTCTAAAAAGATATCAGAGCATACCATTTTTCACTTTACTTTTTTTTCGTTTTTTAAATTTTGAGTTGTTTCTTCTTTTACAGCATAACTACGGTGGAAACATGTTTTACATGATTGCACATTGTAATGGCAAGCAAAGTAGTACTTTGCTGCTTTTTTCAACTATTCAAGTGCCTTTGAGTCTCACTTTTAATTGCATCAAGTCTTCATTGGAAACAGTATACATTGTGTTGCTCTTAATAGACTTAATGGAATTTGGAGTCCTTCCTTTTCCTTAATAGGCCTAACATCATCACATGGAGCCTACAGTATGAGGAGCTTGTGGAAGAGCAAGAACACCCAGGGTGGAGCAGAAAGGAACAGAGCAAAGAAAAGTGCTAGTTGAGCTGGGAACAAGCAGAACTGAGAGGGAGAATGGTTGTGATTTTCAGCACTCTGTTGTTAATCTCTTCTACTTTCTGGGAACTGAGAGAGAGAATGCTAGTGATGTTGGCACTCTGTAGAACTCTGTCTGTTGGCCTGTCAGACAAAAGAACCCTGTCTGTTGTTCTTAGATAGAAGTCCTGAAAAAGGACTTTATTGTTGTTACAGAAGTCCTGAAAGATGACTTTACTGCTGTTATGGAATTCCTGGGACTTTACTGTTGATTTGTGTTTGCTTTCTCAGACAGAAACCTTGTCTTTTGATTTGTGTTACTTTGTCAGACAGAAAGTGAATTGAGATGATAGTGCTGGCAATGTGTGTAAATATTGTTGTAACTTTGTTAAACTTTGTCTTCCTAGAAATAGAAACTTCAAAGAGCTTGGAGTGGAGCAGTAAGCTGAAGTATGAAACATGTGGAAAGCTGCCTACCTGTGAGTCCAGGCAAGAGCTGGGAGTGGTCAGACTGTGGAAGAGAAGCTATGGGGTTTGGAAGTTAGTCTCCCATTAAGAGGAAAGAAGACATTACTTAGGTACTCTGTATTGCCTAATGAGAATGTGATTTACTATGACCTAGAGGTCCTTGGTGTTTGTACTTTCTACTATCCCTTAAGGATGATTGGCATAAGAATAATTAGAAACCAGCCTGAGTAAAGATGAAAGAAGACTTTACTTTGACACTCTGTGTTGACTGACAAGATTGTAACTTACTGAATGATGTGTTTGTTTAAGATTATGTGACCACCTTAGTAATAAGTCATTATGTTATGTAGTTGTGAATGTTGTGCTTTAGCTTCTTGAATGTTGTGTTTTAGTTTATTGCTGAATAAGTAGAGAGTTCACTATACTATATGATTAGATTCTTAAAGTTATTCATAGCAGCAGTCCTCAGGAGAGTTGCTTGTGATTGACTTTACATATGTATATAACCTAGATTAAATTGCTTATTGTCTTAGGAAGAAGGGAGTTGAGAGAGGGAGAAAGATTGAAACAAAATTTTGAAAAAAATGCATGTCAAAAGTGTCTTTACATATAATTGGGAAAATATTATTTAAAAATAAATAGAGATTTAAGCTTTGCAAATCACTTTATGAATATTATCTCATTTCTTTTTTCCTTTGTAACAATTCTGGGAGGTAGGTGCTATTATTATTCCATTTTAAAAATGATGTATCCTAAGCAAACAAGGTTTAACTGACTTGCTCAAGGTCATATTGCTAGCAAGTTCTGAGACTGGATTTGAACTCAGATTATCCTTATTCGCACTCTATCCATTGTACCACCTAGCTATTTCTTCCCATGAATTAATGTCCCAACTGGCTAATTTTAGGATATCAGGGTCCACATTCTACATGGTTCTAGAAGAGAATTCTCCAGATCATCACAACATAGACCAAACCCTCAAAATTGTTCCCCTCCCCCAAACATCTCTTCAGTTACTTTAAAACAGACCAGAACTTTTAGGGTGGGAGACCGACATTCTTTTTTAAACTATTTGACTTGACAGCTAGATTCTATAATAGGGCACTGTACTTGGAGTAAAGAAGATCTTAGTTCAAATTCTGCCTTGGACACTTATTTACTGGCTATTTGATCCTAGACAAGTAACTCAATTTCTTGGGCCTTGGTTTCTACATCAAAGGTTTGTTATAAAAAAATCAAATGAGTAACATAACTAAAGCATTTGTAAAGTATAATGAGCCATTTGAATGTGAGATAATCAAATAATTAGAGATCAAATGATCAAATTAATACCTGTAAAATATTTAGGACAGTGTCTGGCACATACAAATTACTATATAAAGGCTTATTCCCATTCACTTCCCTTTCGTATATATATTCTAGTTATTTTTTCAAATCTTTCTTACTTCTAGCATAATAATAATAATAATAATAATAATAATAATAATAATGCTGACAAATGATGATGATGGACATTGATATTGCTGTTGTATAGAAACATCGTCTTGCTTTTGTATAGGTTCATAGCTTTTGAGCCCAAAGGAATCAGAAAGGACTTCTAGTCCCACCCCCTATTTTATGGCTGAGGAATTTGAGGCCTAGTGAGTATAACTGTCATATCCAGAGCTATACAGGTAACCCTAGTATGTGAACCCCAATTCTTTGAATTAAAATCAAACGTTTCTTTCACCTTCAGACTACTCACTCCTAGTGTCACATCATGACATCATGTCATTGAACTGACACTGGACTTGGCATAACGAGATGTGTTTGATTCCTGGCTTTTACCCTTACTTAGTATTTGTGTAACCTCCAACAAACCACTCATACTTTATGAACCTTAGTTTTCTCATCTGTAAAATGGGGACAATGATATTTGTACTAGATTATCTTCCCTCAAAAGATTGTTGTGAGAAAATAACTTGAAACTTTAAATGTAATCTTTTTTTTTTTTAAATAGTAGGGTAGTGGAGAGTTTGTTGTTTGGATTTCCAACCAACTTTGCATCTAAATCCAAAGCCTTTCTCTGTCAGTAACTAGCTGTATGGTCATGGGCAAGTCACTAATCCTCTCTGAGCCTAATCTTACTCATTAAAAAAAAAAAAGCACACCCAACTTCAAAGACTTGTGGGGAGAATGAAATGCAATAGCAGTGGGAGTTATTATTATTTGGTCCTTCAAACAATTATAGGAGGGGTACAGGGCTGGCATTATGATTCCTCAGTTTTGCTTTAACATCTAGGGGAAGTTATGGAAATGGAAGAGTTAGATCTAGGATAAAACTAGATTTGTTATTCAGTTAATCTGGTGACTGACTGATTTGCATATTTTTACATCAATCTGCATATTGCATTCAAGAGACTCTGACTCCATGCATGTAAGATCAAATAAGATAATTTCTTTCCTGTAATTTAACACAAATGTATTCAAACCCCAAATTTAGAGCTGAGCAGATATTACACATGGAGGAGGATTTTTAAACAAGTGAATCTGGGCAAAGATCATGTGGAGAAAGGTCACTTTTCTACAGCACTTTTGGGTTTATGATAAACCACCAACCCTGTGAAGTCAGGAAATGGGAGTATTATGAGTACCATTTAGCAGATGTGGAAAGTGCTGCATTTAGAGGTGATGTCCAACGTAAAACACTTCATCAGTAACAGAGCTGAGACTTGAACTTGGATTTGCTCAATACAAATCCCATACTCTCTTTAATAAACCCCCAATCAATCAGTCAGTCAGGAAGCATTCATTAAGTACCTATTATATCCTAAGAACTATGCTAAGGATGCAAAGGCAGAAGTCTCTGTCCCCTAGGATTTTTCATTCTACTAGAGGAGATTACATATACATACATACATATGTACAAACATACATAGGTACATACACACATAGAAATATAAATGAATGTATACTCTAATTAGACATCTAAAGTGCATAAATAAATAAATGAACACATTAGGTGCTTACTATGGCATGGTGCAAAATTATGAGAAGAGTGATAAATAATACAGTTCCTTCACTGAAGGACTTTACATTGCAATGGGGACAGATGACACATACAGGGAGATTTTGCCCACAAAATCACAGTCATGGTGAATAGTGTCAAAGAATAACTGATTTTGGCATATCCTTGAAAAGTATGGTGACATGATAGGAAAATGGTAAGAGTATACTGTCAGGAGTTTGGGGATGCCAAGATAAAGTGAACTCCCACCCATACAGATGACCCCAGAGTCTGAACTTGAATGCAAGGAGGAAAAGAGCAGTTTGAAAAGAACAAAAAAAGACCGATTTTAAAAAATATTTAGTTGTTCAAATGCACAGTTCATAGGATAATATGATTTTGAGCTATAAGCGATCCTTGCCTAAAAAGCCCCTGATTAAACTCACTTTCATTGAGGTTATCTTGTCCAACTCCTCCATTTTATCCATAAATCAATTAATTTATGAACAAGCATTTTATAAGTGTCTAACTTAAGGCAAGCACTGGGCTAGTCATTGGACATATAAGGATAAAATGAAAGTTTCTGACTTCAAGGAGGGTCAGATAAGGCACAGAGATGGAAGTCAATTTTATAAGATCACAGAGGTGGTAAAGTTATGATTAGCTCTGGATGGGTTGGGGTAGGTAACAAAGCTACAACAGATCTCTTTCCTTACAGGTTAGTTGCACTGATTCCAAATCCAAAACCCTACCTCTCTCCTCCTAAGATACTGATAAGATACTAAGATATTCTCCTCCTAAGATCATGATACTGTGTCATTTTCTGGATTCCTTGACACCACTCTTTTCTGGTTCTCTTCTGACTGGAGTTTTTGTGGGAAGGGGTTATTTTTGCCTATCATTGTAAACCCAGAGTTTGACACTAAAAGCTTAATTAATGTTGATTGAATGACTAGGTATCTGACTGTATCTTCCTATGTGTCCTACACCCTTAACTTTTTCTTCCTTCATTCACTTCCTTGTTGATCTCACCTGTCTCATATTTTGGAGGGACTAGCATTTCTAGCCTCTTACATTAGGATAAATATATATCATAAATGTTTATGAATATTGCTCCCAAATCAAGTTTTAGTTTCATTTGAGGTAATAACAGCTCTCTATATAATATTTTAAGGTTTGCAAAGAGCTTTACAAATATCACATTTTATCCTCCCAACCTTTGGAGGTAAGTGCTATTATTATTCCCACTTTGAAGATAAGGAAACTGAGGCAGGGAAGTATTAAGTGATATATTCAAGGTCACATTTGCTTATGGTAAATGTATAAGGCCAGATATGAATTCAGGAATTCCTGATTCCAACACCTTAACACTGGGTCTATCTACAATACCACCTACATGCTTCATAAGTACTACCTTTCCAGTTGCCACCTGGACACATAAATGTACTGACAGTACCTGAAACTCCAGGACATACTATACTCATTTTCTCCTAAATCAGCTCCTCCTCCAAACTTCTCTTTATCTCTTGAGGACATACCTAGAGCTGTGACACATTTTGTCATTCTGGTTAGTGCTAAGGGACATAATTAGGGAAAGCATTAGGAGTAGGTTTAATAACAATTCACATTTATTTTATGGTTTACAAATTATTTTCCTCGCAAGCCTGCAAGAAAGGAAGGGTCAGTATTATACCCAGTTTATACATTAAGGAAAATGAAGTTGCCCAATGCAGACAACTAGTTAGTGTAGACCTAGAATTCTATTCCAGGAGCTTTAATTTCAAATCTAACACTTTTCAGTAAAGTCTGTTGCCATGCAAATAGTGTGTTCCAGTTTTTTAAATGAGGATTAGGCCAAAGGAGGTAAGAGTTTGTAGTCATTTACCAAATTAGTAACATGAGCTAGGGGAATTAGTACATTATAGTTATTTGCATATATGCTGCATGAGGGTGGAAAGTGGAAATGCTGGAGTCTGTACCCTTTGAAGGGAAGAGAAGAAGCTGTACAAACTAGGGGAAAAAATGGTGCTGTAGAAAGAGAATGCAGCTTGGAGTTAGAAGACCTAGATTTATATGTTCAGTTAATGAATATCTACATGACCATAGCCAGGCTAAAACCTGTCTTAGTTTCTCCCTCTATGAAACAATGAGACTCATTCTTGTCATAGCCAGTCCAAATTTCTAGCCAGAAGTAGCCCATCTGAAACCCTATATAAGTATTAGTTATTATTGTGATAGGCAATAAATATTTTTGAATAAAGTAAGAATTCTTTTTTTTTCCTTTAGATTGAGTTTTCTTCTAAAAAATGACTGATATAGAAATGTTTTGTTTTATGTGATTGCATGTGCATAACCTATATTGAACTGCTTATTCTCTCAGGAAAAGGGGAGGGAAAGGAGGGACAGATAGAATTTAGAACTCCAAAAAAACCACAAAAACAAAAAAATGTTACAAATTATGATTGGAAAAAATAAACATTAATTTCAAAGGCTGTAAATCTCCCAAAGTAGAGAACCAGCATCATTTTGTCATTACCATGTGCTTTAACATAGACCTTTGCATATAACAGGTATCATTTTAAAGATAATACTGTATGAAAAAGAGAGTGCACTATGTGAAATCTGAGCTGCCTGTGCTCTGAAACCACCTCTGACATTTATCAGCTATGTGGCTATTGACAAATTCCATCGTCTGTGAAATGGGGATACTAAAACCTCTATGACCTACCTCCCAAGTCATTATGAGGCTCCAATAAGATAATGTATGCATATTGAGTACTCTTGGATTCTCTTCCCCAAATTCAGTCAGAATAAATCTCCCCCTCTGCATTCTAAGATACCCTGAAGAGTCTGGGTGTTTCTTGGTTTCCTGCTATAGGTGTAAGCCCTGCCTCCATTGGCTGTTTTTCTTCCACTTTTACAGGTATGTAACTAGCGCTTCAGTTCCATTTAGCCACTTCAAATGGAGTAGCCTTTACAAAGAAATGATTTACCTCGAAGATATTGGCAAGCACACATATATGAAAATTCTTCCCCACCCTCAAAAAAATCTCAAGAACATATCCTATACTATACCACCTCTCTCTCTGGTGGGGTGTAGGTTCAAAACTTACCCAAGTTCCTTTATAGCATTTTTTTTTTACCAAATTCATGTTCAGATGCAATTTGATGACTGAATGACTCCTTGTCTCACCTTCTATTAGCTTGAGGTCCTGAGGGTTGTTTCCTTGAGGCAACAATGCTTCACCAGCTCTGGACTCCAGACTCTGGAATGGGGATACCCAAACGCCCTCCTGACCTTCAGAAACTCATAAAGTTATAGAGGATTTGTTCCTTTTCACTATAAGGAATAACAACAGCAATAATGACAACACATGCAAAGGCCATGGACCAACACAAAGAAGGCTGAAGCTCTTTGATTGATTGGTCTTCACAGTCAAACAAAAGACCTCTCATTCATGATGTAGTTATCCAACCAGAACAATTTACAGAATATCTATGAATGCTTCATAGTCCTTTGAAGGTACCTCAATTTCATGCCATTGTCACTCTCCTGGAAGCAAATTCCCTAGCTCCCACCATGTGGAGAGATACCTTTTGAGGCACTCTAAACTTTCAGTGAATCATATTATACAGGTAAAGAATTTTCAAATGCTAAAATTCTATATAAATATTAGTTATTATTGTGATGGGCAATAGATGTTTGTTTAATAAAGTAGAATTGTAAATGTTGACTTTGAGATGCTACTATGATTGGTAAACTACCTCCTCCATCTTACAATATCCTATTAATCTATTCTTTTAAATCATTTATTCAGCAGGCACTTATTGAGAGCTTAAGTTAGACAGAAGACAGTTTCCATTCTCAAACTTTCTTCTATCACTATTAAGCTTGAATAGGCTTCTCGAATTAAATCAAGTTCTTATTTCTCTACCATCTCCATGCCACATTACTGGTATCATCTTACTATAATATCTATTTTTCCATCTTCTAAACCAGGATAGTCCTAGGATATTATTTTTTTTTCCAATTCAGCTAAGTGGAAATAGCACTTGGTGGGATTATGGCCTAGGTAAAAGAAAAATGGATTTGAAATTAAGAGGGCCTGGATTCAGGTTCAATAGTAGCTGAATCAAAAAGTCATACAATCTCTCTTAGGCTCAGTTTCCACACATGGAAAATGAATATATAAAATATCTCTACTACCTAACACATAAGATTGTTGTGAGAACAAATGTAAACTAGTACCATAAATAATACCATTTTTTAAAAATATTAAGCGTTTAAAAATGCCTCACAAAACTAAATTTGTTCCCACTGTCCCTCCCCATATGAAACATTTATCTTCTTAAAAACCCTTCACTCTCCCAGATCATGTCCCACACTTTACTGCTAAGTGGTCTACTTGATGCCCTTGGGGGCTTGTTCAAAACTAAAGTTCTCATCATTCTCATTGGGCATTGTTTATAGACAATCTACTCTAGATATAGCCCTGGGAGATAAATGCATTGACTTGTATTGCTATATCTTGGGACAAGGTGGTGTCATGGCCTCTCTTGCAGACTTCCAGTCCATTTTATCCTATTATGCTTAACTGTTGGCAGTGGCTATTACACATTCATCTAACAAGAAACTGTCCCTTGTACTTGTAGCAATATTAACAATTAGTAAGTATAACAGAATGGGGGGTAGGCACATGTAACAGAATCTTATTGTACTAAGTGAACCCTAAAGAGTACTATCTCTGGAGTCAAAGGATCTGGATTCAAAATTTACCTTTGATGCTTTTTACTTCTGTGACACTGGACAAGTCACCTAAACTCCTTATGCATTAGGATCTTTTTTTGTTGAATAAGTGAGTTGGTAAATGGACTAAGGATACTTCCAATCCCATAGCTAGGACCCTATGATTCAGTCTATCACAACTGTGCTCATCTCTCTCAAAAACAGAGACAGATGCATCAGACTGATATCACTAGGTATATTTGCACGGTTTAACTTTGTCACAAGAAGACTGTAGTATTGCCTGAACATTTTTCAAATGGAAAAAGAAAAAAAAAAGCTTATTATACTCCATTTCAACCTAGGGGATAAGCTAGCAGTTTTTATTTAAACTGCTTCTTTTACATATAGGTAAGATCTTGTGATATATTATCTTGGCAAAGCCCCTCTTCACTCCCTTACTATGTCTGTGATAAGGCAGCAGGAGTTTGTAAGAAGATGATTTATTTTGTAGGATAATATAGTTATACTAATTATTATCTTCTAATAAATTAGTAGTAATCAGATTTAATAATGAAGACATTCTGTCTTTTTTGGTCTAGTGAGACATGCTCTACAATGCTTTAAGCTACCAATAAACTGAGAATATTAAGGAGAATGTTTTCTTAGAAGAAAGGGTCCATGCTTACCTAGTAGATATTTTCATAAAGTATGTAAGCCTCAGATCATTAGAACCAGAAGAAAATATGGACAATATGGGTCCAAGTCTGGAGGAAAAAAAGTTATATATCTTTGTCTATACTGACATTAACTTGGGGGGTGGGGTGGAGCAGATAATAGAGCAAAAGCAGGGACTTGCTTGAGATTTTCCCCGAACCCTCCCAAATAAAAATGTATGTAAAAAAATGTACTCTAAAAAAATTATAGAGCTACAGAACCCACAAAATGACAGTGAAACAATTCTCCAGTCCAAGACAACCTTGAAGGCCAAGAGGAAAAGTCTATTACACTAGGCTGGAAGTAGAGTGAAGTCCAGTGTGGTTCACTCTTGAACAGATGAGGCTAGAGCACGCCTCAGGGGACTGAATCACTGGCATCTGTGGTAGTTTGTAGACTTCTCAAGCCACAAATGCCAAAGACAACATAAAAGGTCAGTGGGAAAGCTCTGTCAGACTTGAGTGAGAGAGGAACATGGTCTGAGCCCAGTCCTGGGGTGGTAGAGGTGGTGGTGGGTGATGTTAGCAGCAGCTGTTTCTGCAGCCCCCAGAGCATAGATTGTCGGGGAATTTGTGTGGCTGATCAAAGGGAGACTGCAGGGATCCCTTTTCTGGTTCTAAGAGAGGATTCTCTTGCTTTTCCCTGCTTGGATCTGGGTTGCATTCCTGGGTGGTGGTCCTGGGGTGAGAAGCAGTGCAGGCATGGCAGAGCTTGTGGCTGCAGTGGAGAGGAAATCCTCTTCACAGTTCCAAGGCAGCAAATATTGCTTGTGGTCAATCATAGACCAGAGCATAGGTCAGAAAAGGAGCAAAAACTTCTCCTTTGATCATACCACCTTAGAAATATAGTTAATCTTTTATATCATGACTATTACAGAAGTGCTTTGCATAACACATGTATAACCTATATTGAATTGCACATCTTCTCAACTGCAAGTCTTCTCAATGAGGAAAGTTGGGGAGCGATGAAGGGAGAGAATTTGGAACTTAAAGTTTTAAAAACAAATGTTAAAAATTCATTTTACAACTCAACTGGGAAATAAGATATAAAGGCAATGGGTTATAGAAATCTATCTTGCCCTACAAGCAAGTAAAGGGGAAAGAAAGGGGGTGGTGATAGAAGGAAGGGAAGAGATAATTAGAATATATGCCATTTTGGGGTGTGGGGGAGGGGAGAGATGGGGAGAAAATTTGGAATTCAAACTCTTGTGGAAATGAGTGTTGAAAACTAAAAAGTAAATTAATTAATTAAAAAAGAAATTAACTTGTCAGGAAAAACTTTTTCTAGAAATGGGATCTTCTTTGACAGTCAGGGATTTGAGGCTCATTGTGTTTTAGATCATATTACTTTTGGGGAAAAAGCACTCTATGACATACAATCAAAGAACATTAGATTTGGAATAAACCCTAGATATCATCCTGTGTAGTGCAGTGGAAAGCACATTATTATGATATTGATGAAAGTGGGCATAAATTCCAACTCTGATGCTACCAGTGTGGCTACAAATTACTAAACTTTCTTGTGTTATAGTTTCTTGATATGCCAAATGAAAGGTAGATCTGATCCTATCAGATCTCTTATGTGGTAGCAGAAGAAATTGATGCCTAAGGAGTTAAAACTAATTGCCCAGAGTTAATAATGGAAGATCTACAATTAAAATCCGTATTTCCTATGTTCAAGGCCAGGGCTCTTTCCATGACCATGTTTCCTATGTGGTACTTTTCCTTGGTATTTATGTTTACCATTAGTCAAATAAGCTTCCACATTTTACAGTATTACATTTCCCATCATGTTATATATTTTGTCTTTTATGTGCCCCAAACCTTCACTTTAACCCTGATGCCACCCCTCTACATTCCAATCTGTATCTATATTTGCTTTACAGCAGATGACAATTTGAAGTGTGCCAATAAATCGCTATTACCACAGCATCTAAAAGAAAAAAAAACCCTTTCGCTGACCCCAAATATGTTTCAGAAAGACATACTTTCCATCTATCCCACCCCCTTCCAACAATGACCATATCTGTACATCCCTTGGCAATGTAAACATATTTATATGGTACCCATTTTGCTCACTTCATGATCCTCCTCAGAACTAATTTTCATGAAAACCTATTAAGATGGTCATGGCAATGAAAAATAACATTGTGATTGTTCTGTGATACAGTCTACACCTGGTAAAATGTCTTTTATATACAGTTTTAGGTCCTAGATGTGAAGGTTAGTGCTGATCTTTAGGACTGGGTACAGGCTTGTTCAGGATCCTTTAAAGCAGTGGTTCTCAACCTTCCTAATGCCTGACCCTATTTAATACTCATATGTGGGCATGTCTGCATGTGGCTGGACCTGCCTGGAGATGGATAGAGGAGCAGTGTCTCAGTTCCTAAGACCATTGGAAATATGTGTTTTCCCATGGCCTTAGATGACCCCTGTGAAAGGGTCGTTTGACTTCCCCTCCCAAGGGGTCGCGACCCACAGGTTGAGAACCAGTGCTTTAAAATCTATAGTCTAATTCAGTTATATTTGAAGAATTAAATCTATACCCCGTTCCTACCAGGCATCCAGAGCAGTTTTGCAATTCTCACTACAGCACTCTTTTTTTTTTTTTCCCCTCATGCTCCCTATAAACCCTTAGAACGATTAGGGCACATTCTTCCTGTTAAATATCAGCAAATAAGGCTGGCAGAAGAAAATTTTGTAAAGCAATTCAGGGTTAAAAACACTCCACTACCTACAATGCCCTCATTATCAGTCATTTCAGATCAAATCATGAGCTAAACATCCTGGTATAGGGAGTGTCGCTGCAAAGAGAGGATATTCTCTTGATATGGATTCCTTGGTTGCCAACAGAGAATAAAAGTACATTGCTCTTATGTAAAATGCATAGCGAGAAAGCTGATTATTTGAAGGATCAAAAGTGAAGCCTGTTTTTGTTCTAATTTACTTCTGTTCTGTGCAGTGCACAGAAGCAGGGAAGAGCATTTTTTTAATCACCCTTTTGCTCGGGGCAGTGGAAGACCAAGGAAAGGAACTGCTTCAAAGGCCCAGGAATAGGGACCCCAAAATACTATGGTAGGAATTGGACTTTGCTACATGAGGCATAACTCTGGATCTTTTTTTTCCTAATTGACTCAGAGACTACAGAAAAGTTCATTTACTGTAATCAATATCACTTTCCATCGCACCTCAATCAAAAACTACTTTCTGTGGTCAATAGCAATTAGACAGATGGACAATGATGGGGGTGTTGATGGGGATAGAACCAAAGATTTATACCTGCTTGCTCTTATCCAGAAATATATGCCAAGCCCATAGCTAATTGCAGGATATTGGATTTGTAACCTCTAGGGAAGGGGTCCAAAATGGGCTGTGGACAAAAGTCAGAATTCTCACAGCTAAAGAACAGATAGAAATCACATCTAACCCTGTTCTCTCTATTCTCCTCCTAATCTAAGGATATGTAGTAAGAGAATGGTTGCTAGAGAAAGGTAAGGACAGAAAACAAAGGGTTGGAAAAGGTGTTTTTGAGGCTAGAGTAAAGGAATAGAGAGTAATCCGGAGAAGATAATGGTTATAAGTCAACCTCAAGAGTATGCATTTTGTCTTTCATCTCTCTCTTTTTAAAATGGAGGGTTGTAACCAACTATTTTTCCTTTATCAATTTCACAGAGAGTAAAGATACACTTAAATATATTAGTAGGAAGGAGATTAGACATTACAGTTATTTAATATTTATAATATTTATTGGATGCTGCAAAGAGCTAGGGGATAACCCCTGGCTAACATGTAGAAGATACTTGCCCTTTACCACACAACACATGTCAATCTGTCAGTCAACAAGTATTTACTGAGGATCTAAACATAGCATGCATAAATCTCCTTATTTAACAATTCCCAGGCTTTTTGTTCTGAATTCTTTATTTCTTTTCATCTGTTTGGTAGACTTTGAAATGGATAACATGGGAATGATTTTAAAAAAATAGATCAAATTAGATCCAATTCAACAAACATTTATTAAACATGTATTATGTTCAAATTATTATGTTAGGTATTGAGTATACAATGAAAAGAGTAAACCGTTTCTTGCCCCTGCCCACAGGTGACATTCTCCTGGAATAAAAATGTGTATAAAACGTTAGTTTGAAATAGTCATTACATGCATCACCTCGTTTTATAGTCACAACTCGGAGGTAAGTTTATTATTATTCCCATTTTGCAGGTGAGCAAACTGGGATAAATAAAAAACATCTTAATTGCTAGAAAATGATAAGGAGAGGCTCGAATTATAGGGAAACAATTTGAAGTTTTTAATTTTGAGCAGAAGAAGGTACATGATGTTAAGTGGAAGAATAAAATAATAAGGGCTAAGGATAGATATTACCTACTAAAATAGGTAGGGAGTTACATCTTGTGATTAGGTAGACATTTGGATTAAACATTTCACCATTACCCCAAACCCACAACTGCCATGCAACAAGTGACTTCCAAACTGAATGAAAGAGGTTGAGTTCGTGTAATGAATGAATGGATATGGCTCAGCACACCCAGGTAGGTACACCTGACATTTTCATGATAGGAAGCTAAGAGAAAATGTTTCATTTACTTTCTGGGGCCTCAAGGGAGCCAGATATGTTGTGGCTAGTCCAAAGGAACAGTAACTGTGTAAATTACCTTAGAAGTGAGTACCATCAAATTCAGGACTGGGTAATTTTCTATCACGTACCTCTAATTACCATATAGCAGTATTTTATATCATAATATCTCATACATAAAGTAGATCTCATGCATAAATAGATATTGGGGAGACAGATTGAGAGACAGAGACAGAGACAGAGACAGAGAGACACAGAGAGAGAGAGAGAGAGACAGAGAGAGACAGAGACAGAGAGACAGAGAGAATTGTGGATACAGTAGCAGTGGCAGTAACAGAAAAAGGGTGTAGCAGCTTTTCAAAGGTAGTTAAACAACATCAGGTAATTGTAAAGTGGTTTAGAGTTGGTAGCTTGAGTCATCAAGATGGCATAATTTATATTACTCTGGATCTGCCTTGAGACAAATTCTGACTTCAAATCCTCAAATCCTGGTAATCTCAGGTAATTATTGTCATTATGATAACTAATTATTATGATTATTATATATTATAGTCATGACCCTGTGCAAGTTGATCTCTTTCAGGCTTTTTTATCATGTGTAAAATGGGGATAAAAATACCTATCCATTGAATGTTCAAGGAACAAATGAGGTAACTGATGTAAAGTGTTATATAAATATTAATTATTATTGTATTTTTATTGGAGTTTAATGATCAGAGAAGCTTGAAAATTCAATGAAAAATAAAAACTGCTTGACCAAATAAAAGGTACCCTCAATCACTTTCTAGGAGGAGTTGGGGCCTCAGAAAGGGGGCTAAGATTATCAAAGCTCAAGCCAAAGCACAGCAGGGTTTTTTTTTAGAGGGTACTGAGTCAAAGAAGAAAAACTTGTCCTCTTTTCATGGATATCGCCTTCATTCTCAACAGTTTATGTCTGTCATCTGTTCACTCCTCATTCTTCACTTGAATACTTATACATTAATCTTAAATCATCTTAAATATTTCAATGCTCTTGGCAGGGTAAGGATTCATAAAAATCCACCAACAAATTCATCAATGACTTCATTATTGACAAAAACAATGGTCTTTTCCTCTTTCTTATTCTCTTTGACTTTTCTTTTGCCTTTAGCATTGTTGACCTACCTCGCCTTCTGAAAGAAACAAACTTTTTCTTTTGTCTTCCATAAAAAATATACTACCCTGAATTTGTACCATTCTTTTTGATTGATGCTTTCTCATTTTCTTTGGCAAATCTTTCTCCTACTGCCATCTAAATTGAGAGATTCTTCAAAGCACATTTTTTAGCCCTCTATGCTTTTCTCTACATTGTTTCCATGAAGAGTTTTGGTTGCACTTTGAAAGTGATATCCAAAAAGAAAAATAGGGCAAGATATTCAAAGATATTTTGGGAAAGTATATATTTATATATTTAATTTTATGTGGTTTAAATATCCTAAAATGAGGGAATTACTAAATAAATTTAGCTTATTAATGTAATGCAATAGCATAATGCAATTAACAGATATTAACAATTCTGGAAAGACCTTTATGAAAAAAAAGGAAAAATTAAAAAAAGGTAGAACCAGGAGAACAAAGTGACCACCAAATATAACCATATGAAAGGAAAAGAAAGAATATTTTTTGAGGATTTGAAATCAGATTTTGTCTCAAGGCAGATCCAATATTAACATACACTATGGCATTTTGATAATTCAAGTTACCAACTCTAAAAGATTTTCTAATTACCTGCTTAACTACCTTTTAAAATCTGCTACATGCAGTCCCTAATTACCTTCTTCCATTTTTCTGCTAGTGCCACTGCAACTTGGTGCTCCTCTCTCTCTCTCTCTCTCTCTCTCTCTCTCTCTCTCTCTCTCTCTCTCCTCCAATATCTATAGGTCTACACTTTATGACGGTGATTGAAGGTTCAGAAACATTGATCAAATTGTTAAGGAAATTGTATAAGATTAATAGAATAAAAAAAATTATAAAGCAAGATAAGTTGGTTTATAATGATTATTGCTAAGTGTATAGTGAATATTTAATACGAAAAATAAATTTAGATTGACTTCTAAATCTTCATTCCTCATTCTGTCTTCTCCTGTGATGCAGGTATACATAGATCTATTAGATATTTCTGCCTGCTCTTCCTCTATCACCTGAAATCAAATACTTCCAAAACAAAGTAACCACCTTGGCTCACAAATCAATCCCCATTCAATACCTTTCTTAGCTCTTGTCAATGGAACCTCTAATCTCTCAGTTTCCCAGAAATGACGCAGTCAATTTCTCATCCCTCTATTTGATTTTTCCATAACCAATCAGTAAATAAGACACATCTCATGATTTTTAAATGATTTCATATCTATCACTTCTTTTTTCTTTACCACTATCCTAGTAAAATTTCTTATGATCACATACTTCTTCACTGATAGACCTCGTGACTGGCCTCACCATCACCAGTCTCCAATGTACCTTGATTCCTGCCACTAAACCAATTTTCCTTAAACATCACTGTAATCCTACTATTACTTTATTTAAAAATCATCCTAGGGCAACTAACCTAAAATTCACTTCCTGGCCTTCAAGGCCCTGAATATTCTGACTACAATAACTATTTAACTTAAAAGTGAGCTCTTTTACAAGAACTTTCTATTTTAGACAGGATGCTTTCCTCACCAGCTATGAAAACAAATTATTTAGCTTTTACGTAAAGTGTCCTTTTGCTAGGGGAATTCATAGCCATTCTAGTTAGTCCATTCCACTAGTGGATAACTCTAGTCATCAAAACCAAACAAGTTTTTTTTTTCCTTTATCTACAGCTAAAATCTGACTTCTGACAAGTTGAACCAATTGATCCTTATTATACCTTTTATGTCTAAGCAGAATAGGTCAACTGGTTCTTTCATGTAATAACCCTTCCAACAATTACTGACTGCACTCGTGCGATCTCTCAGTTTTCTCTTCTCCAGGCTTCATATCCCTATTTCTTTGAAGTGACCAATCTGTGACATAATAATTTTCTCAAAAATAATATTAGGAACATAGGGAACTTAATAGCCCATTTTCTGCCAGCCTTAGTGAGTTTGTTCCTTTTTTTTTTTTTTTTGGTAGAAGCCTCAAAATGAGGTTTATTGTTGATCAGTTATTTCAGTCATGTTTGACTCTTTGTTACCCTATTTTGAGTTTTCTAGGCAAAGATACTGGAGTGGTGTTCCATTTTCTTCTCCTGCTCATTTTACAGGTGAGAAAACTGAGGCAAACAGAGTTAAGTGACTTGTCCTGGGTCAAACAAATAGTAAACATCTAAAAATAGATTTGAACTCAGGAAGAGAAGTCTTCCTGACTTCCAAGCCTGGCTCTCTATCAACTGTGCCACCTAACTGCCCCATGAAATAAGGTTTAGAAAGGTGATGTGAAAGTACATCAACATTACAGAAATTCCTAATGCTAAGACCTTTAGTCATGTAGATTAGAATGAAAATGAGAATGAGAATCAGAGCAAGAGCAAGAGGGAGAGAGCTAATTATTTTTGTCAATGCCTAATAACTACACTGTAAATATGTAATAAATGTTGAATAATTAAAGTTGTCTATAAATTGAATAGTTCATCTCTGCTCTTAGTTCTAACATTTTCTCTTCCTTCTTCTGTATGTCTTCTCTGTCATAGGACAGATGAGAAAAGGTGCATGGAATGGAAAAGGTACACTTTGGCCAGAAGGCAGTGAGTGCTACTATTTTCTTTTTGAAAAAAGAAATATTTATTTACTTTCAGTTTACAACATTGAGTTCCACAGTCCTTTGAATTTCAAATTTTCTTCCCCTCCCTCTCTTCCTCCCTCCTCACCATGGCAGGAGTACTACTATTTTTGATTGACAAATCCAATTGATTCCTTGTGTTCTTCTTTCTGTTCTTATGATCACCATCCTAATATAAGTTGTAATTGCCACCATTCTAATCAGTCTTTCTTATTCTAGTTTATGTCCCCTCTAAACAATAATTCATTTCACTGCTAAAATAATCTTTTATACATTGATATGCTCATACCATTCCTTTGCTTAAAGATCTTGAATGATTCCAGACTGTTTCCAAAAGGGGGGGGGGAGGCAGAGTTTTTGTTGTTGTTTTTACTTATTTATTTTTGCCTAAAGTTCAAGATCTTCCAATTTATAACTTCTTACTTTTGCTGGCTCATATCTTGGTACTCCTCAATGTAAATGCTATATTTCAGTTCCACTCTTCTATTCTCTAACCTATGATTATAGTCTCCCCTATACCTGGATTGTTCTCCATTCTGTTTTTCTTTTCCTTTTTACCCATTAAAGACTGATGACAATGTCACTGTCTCATCATGGTGCAACTGAGACAGCACTGCATAATTGAAACATCAAGAAGATCTGAGTCCAAAACTGACCTTGGATGCTTAATATGTCAATGACATTGAAAAAATCACTTCACCTCCTGTAATATCCGTTTGCCTCATTTCCTCCCATAGAATGACAGGGTAGGACTTCATATCATACAACATATTTTTGGCTCTAATTATATTGCTCTTTGATCTATTTCTATCCAATCTGGGAAATAATGATCTTTCCCCTTGAACCACATATATTACATTTTACTTTTCTATTTCATCTATCATATAATATTGGATATGTTTGCAGATTTTGTTAGGATTGAGTCTATTTCACTTAATAAATATTTTTAAATACCTACTATGTGCCAGGCACATGACAAGTTTCAATAAACTTTATGTCTTATGTCATATCTTCATGTCTTTTTAAACTTTATATTTTTCTTAATGATCTGTGTATAGTAAGCACTTTTCTTTGACTGAATAAATAATTTCTATTATTTTGTTCAGTTATACAAGTCTCACAGGACTCAAATTTTCATAATCATGGACTTAGAATTGGAAGGGATCTTTCTGACAATTGAGCCTGATCTTCTTTTGAAGATGAGTAAATTTAGAGAGACACAACTATTGATGAGTGGTAGAGAAAGGATTTGAACCTAGATCCTGTCTCCAAATACCAGCTGCTTCTTGTCTTTGGTTCAGTATCTAAGCATCATTAAAATTTACTTTCTATAAGTGAGGGCTTGGGAGGGAAATGCATTTTTGTCTTTCATGAATAATGGTAGTTCTTTCTCTACAATAGAGTGACTTTCATTGATGTCCTTAAGAATTGAGAAAAAAATTCATCTTCTGTGAATAATATGTATACAATTTCCTGAAATAGAATATGGCTTAGACTATTTTTGCCATTATTCTGTCATCAGAGTGCAAGTTTATTCTTATCTTAAGCAACATTATGTATCTGCCTTCTCACTTAACAATGGCACTGAGATTCAATTGAGAATAATCTTGATATGTTGGAGTATGTATCTTTAGTGAGACTATAACAAGTGCTATAACAGCACAAATGAGTTCACAGCACTTGTCACAGTCCACTGGGATTCAAAAATGAATCAACAACAAAGAGGACATTTCAAATTATCACTGTGATTTCCATTTAACTGTTATCACTGAAGCTTTTCCTGAATGATAGGGGAAATAAATAATCATTCTACAAATCATTTTGTACCTTTCAGAATCATACTTTTATTGCAAGACCCATAACATCTCCTCAATGTAGTTTTCACTCATTCTCATCCTATCCTTATAACAGGAAATTATATCTTCTCAAAATTTCATAATCATTTTCATCTGGATTCCTTCTTTGCTCCCATTACTCATAACCTCAACATCATCTTCATCTCTTCTCTATTATTCACTCCACCTGCCAAATCAGCTTCTAAATCTTGCTGTTTCTATCTCTACAACACCTCTTGCGTACCAGACCTTCTATCTACTCACACATTCAATACTTTTAGTCAGAAGCTCATTACTTTTCTCCTGGTTTATATCAAGAGCCTCCTATTTGGTCGCCCTGTCTCAAGTCTCTCCCAATGTAATTCATCCTCCACTTATGTACTAAATGATTTTCACTAAATCTCAGATATAAATATGGGCCATTCCTTTTCTCAATACTCTTTACTGCATCTTTATTGTCTCTACTATAAATATACAATCCTTTTTTCACATGTAAAGCTCTTCTTCACCTGGTTAGAATTTATCTTTCTAACCTTCTTACTCATTAATGCTCTTCTTGCATCATAGTCCGTCCAAAATTCTCTCTGTTCCTTACACATGGCACATCTCTGATCTCCATGGCTGAATTACACTTCTTCTTCATTTCTGCTCTATAGAATCCATAATATTCTTCCTTCAAGATTCTGCTCAAACATTATGTTTTACCTGAAGACTTTCCAGATCTCAACTTCTAGGGCCCCTCCTCCTTTCCTAACTGCTTAGTGTTTAACTACCTTGTATTTGAAAAATTTTGAATTTATTCTGTTTCTTATATACAAATATGTATATATCTTATCTCCTATTATTCTAAAATATAAGCGCCTTGAGAAGAGATATTTCATTTTGGCTACATGTTCCTACTGCTTAACACACTTCCTGAGACATATTAATGTGCTTAATAAAATATTTTAAAATGTTATTTGATTGATTATCAGTCAAGAAGAGTTTGAGTTTGTATTAAGCATTGAGAGGAAAGCAGTCCCTCTCCTCAAAAAAGTTTATATTCTAATTGGGGAGAAAATGTATAAAGAAACAGGTATATGAAAGATACTTGTAAAATAGATGAAAGATAATCTTAGAGGGAGGATATAAAAATAACTGGGGGAACTAGGAAGGCTCTGCTTCATAGCAAAGCACTTGATATGAATCTTAAAGGAAGCCAGGGATACTAAGAAATCAGAGTGAGAATGAAGATGTTTTACTTTTTTTATTTTTCTAGAAAAAATCTGGGGATTATTTTGATTGTCTCTTTATTTCCTATGTATAGAATTTTGTCGTAATTTTTTTTTCACATTGGGTTCATCTGGAAGATCTGTAATTCACAAGTTGACTCCATTTCTTGCTTTCAATATAAATCTTTTTTTTTATTTGAATAGAGGTCATACTTTCTTTTAATGGTACAACTTTGTGATTCTCTCTTCAAGATTTTTCTTTTATTTGCATTTCTAACCAATATTCTCTTTTGGATTTCTTTGCTGTGACTTGCTACCATCAATTTAAGTTTAGCTATTCAGATCATTATTTCTGCTGTGTAGCTTAAAGTCTGCATTTATAATTCTTATTAAACTACCCAGGAATTTCTTGCTGTGTTCTCATATTCCCTTTGAAATCCAAAGGATCATCTATTTATCAGGTGTTGAATTATTTTCCTTTGTCTTATAATACTTATTCATAGATACCTGAACTCTTTCCATGATCTGGAAGTCACATTTACTTTTGTTACTAGTATTTTGTTATTGGTTTATCTCCTTTTGCTCAAGGTCTTGAATTAAGGTTTCTTCTTCCTGAGCTATTTGGCAATTCATTTTCCCCATCCTTTCCCCCTTTTGTTCATTATCTGACTCCCTCCCTTTTGATCATTTCTCCGAGGATGGATGTCAAAAAGTGTCAGATTTCTCTGACACTAAGCAATTCACTATGTTTCAACTACCTAGCTCTCTGCCTCAGGATACTTCTGAGAGGACAGAATTGACCCTAGCTAGAGGTTGGGTATTTCTCTCAGTCTTAGTGGAGTGCCATATAGCCTCATTCACATGACCTGCCTTCATGCCTTTTGTCCTCTTTTGTTTGACTGAACTCTTCCTACACAGAAAGCTACCTCTCTTCACTGCTATTTTTTCTCATTGCTGAAGTGACTTGAGCAGATCAAATTACTGTATTTTTAATTCCCTTAGCACTAGTGAGAGAAGGGCAAGTGTTGGAATATAGAGTTAAGGTCTGTTGCAAGGTTATGAGTCAGCTTGTGGAATACTGCTTCAGTGAATAGTGAAGATCATATGTTAGGGGATGTGTGAATTTGTTAGGAGTTAGGGATTAGTCTTCTCTACTGTTAGTTCATCCAATTTTTACGTTGCTTGGGTTCATAGTATCTTATACCATGAATATAGTCAAATTTTTTAATATCCTACTCATGTCACTACTTTGGAGAAGTAGTAAGTAGTAGAAAAATAGTTTAATTCCTCCATCATTTTAATCATGTAATGCAGAAGTTGTTTTTAATCTTTTAAAAACAGAAAACTGCCTTAAGACTTTTGGGATATCCTGTATGTATGTCTCTCTTCCCTCCTTCTCTCCTCATACCTAACAAGGATTACTTTAACTGCTTCACAGGAATTTTGCTTTCTTATCTCATCATTATTATAATTATATTATGCAAAATTATTTGTTTTCAATAATTTGTTTTTGGCTCACCTGTTATTTAGAATTCATTATTAAGTCTCCACTTTAAGCTGTGTCTTTAGGTTAGGTTCCTTCAGTTGATCACAGTTTTTCTTGTGTTATGATCTGTAAATGAGATGCTAAGTATATCTGTATTTTTAATTTATTTGAATTTTCTGTGCCCTAATATATGAGGATACTGCTATCCCTATTTACTCAGACTTTTAACCTAGATGTCATCCTCAACTCCTCACTCTCTCTCCCTTCCCCCATATTCATGTAATTGACAGACCTTGCCATTTCTACCTTCAAAATACCTTTGCATATACTCCCTTCTATCTTCTGACAATGCCACCAAGCTGGTCCAAATTCTTATAACCTCATATCCTGCTTATTGGTCTCCCTGGATCATATCTTTCCACTTTCTGGTTTGACCTCCACTCATTTATAAAATTGATCTGAGTAAAGTTTAGATCTATTTGTGTTTTTCCCCTTTTTAATTAACTTCAGTTGCTCTCTATCACCTCCAGGGTAAAATATTAAAATCTTGTGTTTGACTTTTAAAATTTTCCATAAAGTGAAACTTTGCTACTTTTCTAGGCTTCTGACATCTTGTTGGACTTCCTTCTTTGTGATCCACTGATACTGACATTCTTAACTCTTCTTCAGAAATACATATTTCATCTCCTAACTGAGGCTTTTCACCTATAGCTGTCACCTATGACTGTAACACTCTCTTTCCTTATTTCTACCTCCTAGCTTCCTTGGTTTCCTTTACGTCTCAGCTCAAGGTTCACCTTGTATAAGACACTTTTCTGATCCTCCTCAACATTAATCCATTTGCTCTGGCATCATCACCAACTGTATACGGCTTGTTAAAAATAGTTGTTTGTATGTCGTCTGCCACATTAGAATGTTAGCATCTTGAGAACCTTGACTCTATTATGTTGGCCTTTTTTGGCCTTTTTTATTCCCAGTGCTTAGCACAGTGCCTGAAACAAAGTAGGTGGTAAACAAATGCTTATTAACTGATAAAGCTGTATTTTTTGTCTTTTAGCTAAGCATAATTTTTGAGGTCTAATTTCTTCCAAAGTTTATTCAATTTTATATTTCTACTTTGTTAATTTTGTGATATTTGCCTGAATCTGAGAGAGGAACACTAAAGTCTGTTATGTTTGTTGTCTTTTTGTAGTTCAGTTAGCATTTTTCTTTATTCTTTTGTTTATGAATTTTGATGTTATTCCATTTGGACAATATAAGCATAATATTGATATGGGTTTATTTTGTATGACCCCTCTTGACACGATGTAATCTCCTTGTTCATCTTTGTTTAATTCTCCATTTTTATTTGTCTGATACTGTGCTTACTATTTATAGCTTCTTTTTTTTTTTTTGCTATTCAGCTTTTTTTCCCCTTTTTACATGTCTTGTAATCAGTCAGTTGTTGGATTTTGTCTTATTCAATATGTGACTTAGTTCTTTTATTGGATGGTTTAATTAATTTATGTTAAAAATTACAATAGGTAGTGTTTTTCCCCCACTTGTATGTATTGTTTCTTTTAAACTGGATTTTTTTTTCTTACCCTTCTCCAGTTGATCTTGTGTCCTCATGTTTAGCTCTTTTTTTTTTTAAAGTTAGCTTGCTTCATTACTGAGTCTTTTCTTGATATATGTATTTATTTACCATTCTTGTGCTTCTATTATTTAGGTTGTCTGCAAGTCAGTCCTCTCATGTCTGTCTTTTCAAAATTTTCTTCCCAGAATGCCTCAGATATTTCTCTTTTATTGAATATTCATCTTTTTTTCTTAATGAATAATCAGGTTTGCATGGTATACCATTTTAGGTTACATATTGAGCTCCTTTGCTATTCAAATATATTATCCATTACTTTCTGAGGTTTCTAGTAGGTATATACATAATAATCTTGTTTCATTCAAATTTATTCTCTTTTCCATTTCAATGTCTTCTGGGTTCTTAGAGAATTTCATGTTTCTGTACTCAGAAATTCTTTTTTGGTGGGGCTCCCTTTCTTATTTTATGCATTAAGGTATTTAGAAATTTAGGGTGCTTTTGGGTAAACTATAATTCTTAAGTAGTTGATACATAGCTTGTCTTCAAGAAGCATGAGTTTTTCTTTTTTTAAAACAATCTTCCATTCTTTTATTTTTTTTCCCTTTTTTTTCTTTTCTCCTGGATTATCATTAACTTTTGTATATTTGCATTCCAAATCCATGATTCTTTCTTTTTTTTCTTTGGAGAGTTTTGCCACCAGCAATTAATATTTTTCCCCTTTTATTTATTTCTCTAATGGAGATAATATATTCAGACATTTGATTGCCTCTACCTTTTTTGCTTCAATACCTTATTCCTCTTTTGAACTCTTCTGTAACATTCTGTTGTGGTTTCTTGCTGTTTTGAGTTGCAAGATGCTATGCTTCATGACATGCTGATTCAATTTCTTTTGTTTATATATATATAATATATATATATGTTATCTCTTTTTTGTTTTAGTAATCTTCCTTTCTCATTTTTTAAATCTATTTTGTTGCTTTATCACCTTCTGCTCGAAGTTTTAAACTAAATTTTCATCCTCTTGAAATCTTTTATGCTGTAAAAAAAAAAAAGCTTTTTGGAATTTATCAATCATTCCCTTTCTGCCTCCTCCCTCTTTGATATGACTTTTAACTCTGTCAGTCAAGTCAGTGTTCACCGTTTATCCCATCTACCCAGAAAATGAAGGGCCACTAGGGGTGCAGTATGCCAGAAGACTTTCTGCAGAGGGAGGGAATTCCCTAAGTAAGTAGTAAAGCATACAAGCTTGTGGGTGGTTTTGTGCAACTTACTAGAGAATAAAGGCTTGTGTAAATGGGATGCTAAGTAAGATCATAAAGGATTAAAATTCTCCAATATTAATTCACCTAGATCTTACTTTTCGAAGTTTCATTAGAAATGATTAAGAAAGGGCTGGATGAACATTTCTTGGTGTGATGGAGAAGAGATTTTTTTTTTAAGTTCTTACTCTTATTTACATATGAGTTGGAAGTAGTCTTGGAGGCTCTTTCCAACTGTGAAATTCTATTGTATCAAACTAAATGACCACTAGGATTCTTATATCTATATATATGTGATTCTATGACTAGTCCTTATATGGTATTTTTTCTTGGCTTTTTTCTTTCTTTTTTCCCTTTTTTTGAGTTTTGCTGTTGTTTTTAGTCTCCTCACCATCTTGATCCCCTCTGGTTATATGCTAGCCTTTCAATGTCCTTCCCAAAATGAGGCAGCCAGAACAGAACACAATATGCCAGATGCAGTCTGACCAGAACAGAGGACCCAAGGCTAGAATTTCCCAAGGAATTCTGAACATTGTGCCTTTTTCATGAAGCCTACTCTTATGTTGATGTTTTTGATCCTCTTGTCTCACTGCTGACTCACATTGATTTGGCAGCTCTGTGTCTTCATTCTCCTGGTTACAATCATAACATTAGCTGGGGTGTTGATTTTTTTTTTTTGGTACCAGTGTGGAGTGGGAATAGAAAAACTAGTAAATGCAAGAGGCACCCAGGTAGTCTCTGTCTTACATCTCAAATTGTCATTGGAGACATACATGTACAAACATTCTTAAGCAACAGGAAAAGCAAGGCAGGTAGTTGTTTGTTGTTGGATTTTTTTTTTTTGCTTCCACATTTCATCTTGCAGTGAATTTTCTAATAGTGCCTTTGACAAGAAACATGCATTTCAACGTGGGATCAAAATTGCTGGAGAACAGACAGACCTCGCTCGCATTCTCAGCTTACTGTCACTGCCACCCTGTTTCAAACAAAACAAAAATCACATGCCATGACTAAAAGGAAGCTATTTTTTAATGAGAAATTATTCTTCAATCACTTAATTAACCCTTTATTGCCCCCAAAGCTGTTTTAACTTCCTAGGAAAAGAACATAATTGAAAATATAGGAAATCTATAATAGCAAATGGCAAAGCTGAAAGAGACAGTCTTAGATGGTGTATAATGGAAACAAGATCCTTAAGGGGCCTTGCCTGACCTTTTCAGAAAAACAGCAGTAATATTATGCACTGGATGCACATAGAGTTCCCTGGCAAACCAGTGAGGAGGTAAGGCTCATATCTTTTCAGCCAAATGCTGCTTACAATCCTCCAGACGCATTCACTGAGCCTTTCCATGCTAGTTGGCCTTTGCCAGGAGCTAGGGGAATTCAGATCAATATATACTACTCTTTCTCTCAAAGAATTTTGTTATCTCAAAGTGGTCATGTAAATATAACCTGCTTTAGATAGTGGATAGACAGACACATACGCAATACATACAATATGCAAACATTTATATGCATGCCTTTATTTTGGACCCTGCAGACAACTAAGCAACAACTTTATGATAGATATCCCCCCTCAAAACAGGCAACAAAACTTCCTGGATTATCTCTTATTTCTCCTACTCTGCCTATTATCTGAGCTCCAGACATGCTGTACTAATCTCTGTCCCTCAAATGTCTCCCAAGTCTCCCTTTTTATTTCTGTGTTTTTGCTTAGACTATCCTTTATGCCTGGAACATCCTTTATCTCATATACTAAGTAAATTTCTATACTTCTTTTAAGATCCAATTAGCAAAACACCTCCTCTAGGAAGCTTTCCAAGAACTCCTGCTGCTAATGCACTTTTCCAACTTTGGCCTTCACATAGCATTTGGTTTGCACCTCCGTCATTCATTTACAATATACTCTAATTTCTTATGCCTACTATTGTCTAATTCACTATGATTTTCCTGACATCAGAGGCCAAGTTCTTAAAAACCTCACAGGCATAACAAAGTAAGGAAATGTTCTATGATAACTATTTCTCTGGGAGGAATTAGATGTTTGTGTTGTTAGGAATAGCCTAGATTTTTGGTCTAGTACAAAAATGACTATCCTGCCTTCCAGTTGTAAAATTTGCCGGATTACAGTGGTAGCCTTTAACAGAGTAGTTAAATAGATGATATAGATACATTTATTACTCATAGGATATTGTTAGAAATGCTCCCACTTTACAGTTGATTGATGAGTATGTACATATGTATGTAATTGCATCCACATATATACATACATCTTTATGCATATGTGTAGATATATGCATACATACATATATACAGATACACACACATAATTTACCAATCCAAGTGCTTTACATGATAAACTTATTCTGTTGAACACATATCTTTAGTTCTGTGGAATCTTAATGAGATAAATGTTGCTCAAACATATGTCACAATTTGATGATAATTTGCAAATATGCACACAATAGGGACTATGGTACTATGGGAAAAAAATATTGGAATTGGAATAAAATGTCAAAGATTTTAATGCTATCTTTCCTACCCATTAATTGTGTGCCTTTAGGAAAGTCATTTTTCCTCCAACCACCTAAGTTCCTATTCTGCAAAATTAAGAGGTTAGATGATATGGCTTCCTAAGGTCACTGCTGGTTTGGAATCTCTGAGTCTATCAACTATAATTTTTGTCAATGTGGAAAGATCCCAGTGTGGTAACTCTCTCCATCAGCCTTGATCATAACACAGCTTGGGCTTAGAGGATAAGTTAAGTTGTAGAAAATTGCTTAGGGCTCATAGAGTTCATATAACTTCAACAGAAGTGACACAGCCAGTAAGCATCAGAGTTGGAAACTGAGTGTATGTCCTTTCTATGAAGTAAATAATGCAAATACTATGATCCCTGCTCTTTTTTTCAGCTAAAGAAACAAAAATTCAGAAAGATTTACTGACTTATTCCAAAGTCCTGAAGTTGGTAAATATAAATACAAGAATGTAACCACAGGTCTTCTGACTCCAAGTCTAGCGATGTTAATATTTCATAATACACTTTGACTAGGAGATCATGCAACAGAAGCTTTCTCGTAAGTAACAGTTTTAGATTTGTTTTTTCTGTAGTGGGGCTCACTCAGGAAAAGAACATGAACAAAAAAAAGATATGGCCCTTCCCCTCATGCAGCTTATAGTGTAGTGGTATATTTCTAACATGATATTTGCACAAACCCATTACATTTGGATAATACAATGAAGGTTTTCTATTTGTCTTCATATCCTCAGCATCTCATGAAATGCCTTTCATATAACAGGTAAATAGCCGCAACAAATACAATGATAAGTTGGCTTGATTTGGATGCATGACTCCATTGTTATGTGCACTCCTTCCACTGCTTTTTATTTCAATCTGCTCACAGTTTTTTTTTTTAATTATGTGTCATTCTTGACTATATTCTTCCATGAGTCCTCCATGAAGGATCTTGATTTCCCATAGAAGCATACAAATAATTATGATACAAAATAATATATGCTACATATAAAAGAGGGGAATAGACAAAGTGCTCTTTGAGACCTGAGGGGTTAATGAAAAACATCTGCTACGTGCTTTGAGGAAAGCTTCATGGAGAAGGTGACATTAGGGCTCTCATGCATGGACAGGGATTCAGAAAATGACAAAGAGAGGAAGAGGTAAGTCCAGGTATAGAGATGAGATTATGTCTGTTTTAAAATACTTATTGTTCTTTGGAATAATCATTATAGCCTTTAGATGATTTACAAAAAAATATCGTATCATATCTTACCTTTACAGGAACATTGAGCTCGATGTTATCCATTTTACAGATGGGAAAACTGAGACAGAAATTAAATGATTTGCCCAGAGTCAGAGACTAAGAAAGAAGTGTCTGTCAGAATTCTGGACTTCCTTACTACAAATCTAGTAATATTTCCACTGTACCTCATAGCTTCCTCAGTCAGTAAGGTAAGTAACTCAGTCCATAATTGTTTTATTTTTTGTTGGAATAAAACATATAATAAAAGCATAGGGCATTTTAGGATGTGTCAAAGGAAGAGTGAGTACTCAATTTTCAGATGTAAAGGATTAGGATGAGAGAAACTCCCTGTAACGATACTGGGATTTGAAGAT
>CM053585.1:100988634-101011797 GCA_028646515.1 Pseudochirops corinnae | reverse complement strand
TCATCAGTTACAATTGTCACTTTTCCATGTTGTCATGTAAATAGTTCATCTTTGATAAGTACCTTATGATTTCTTTTTCATGTTTATCTTCTCATGCTTCTTATGTTAGAGTGTCAAACTTTCTTTTCAGTTCTGGTTTTTTCAGCAAGAATATTTGAAAGTCCTCCACCTCACTGAATGACCATATTTTCCCCTGGAACACTATGCTCAATTTTTCTGGGTAGGTGATTCTTGGTTTTAATCCAAGCTCCCTTGATCTCCGGAATATCACATTCCAGGCCCTTCAGTCCCTTAATGTAGAAGCTGCTAGATCCTGGGTTATCTAATTGTGTTTCTACAGTATTCAAATTGTTTGTTCCTGGCAGCTTGCAATACCTTCTCCTTGGTCTGGGCATTCTGGAACCTGGCTGTAATATTTCTAGGATTTTTCTTTTGGGGATCTTTTTCAAGAGGTGATGGGTGGATTCTTTCAAGTTCTATTTTGGCCTCTGGTTCTAGAATATCTGGGCAATTTTCCTTGAGAATTTCTTGAAAGACGCTTTCTAAGCTCTTTTTTTGATCATGGCTTTCTGGTAGTCCAATAATTTTTAAGTTGTCTCTCCTGCATCTGTTTTCCAGGTCTGTGGTTTTTTTCAAGGAGATATTTCACATTGTCCTCTATTTTTTCATTTGTTTGGATCTGTTTGATAGTATCTTGATTTCTTATGAAGTCATTCACTTCCATTTGCTCCACTCTAATTTTGACAAAATTATTCTCTTCAGAATGCTTTTGAGATTCTTTCTCCATCTGGCAAAGTCGACTTTTTAAGGCATTCTTCTCCTCATTGGCTTTTTGGGTCTCTTTTGTCATTTGAGTTAATCTATTTTTTAGGGTGTTAATTTCTTCAGTCAGGTTGCTGGCTCTCTTTTCATGATTTTCTTGCATCATTCTTATTTGTCTTCCCAATTTTTCTTCCACCTCTCTCATTTGGTTTTCAAAATCCTTCTTCATCTGATCTCTAGCTTTAAGGCAATCTTCATGTTTATTGGAAGCTTTTGGTAGGGGAGCTCTGGCTGCGCTGTCCTCCTGCAGCTCTCTCCCTTGGTCCTTCTTTTCCCCAAAGAAGGAATCTAGTGTTTGGTTGCTGTTCTTACTTTGCTTCTTATGCTAATTCTTATTCATGGTTGGTCAGTCCATGATTTTTTTTTTTAATCTCTGTGGAGCTATACTTCCAGAGGGGAAAGCTCTGTTCCAAATTGCTGTAGTTTTCCCAGCTGCTGGAGCTCTTAGGAGGTTGCTGGGTCCCTCCTCCACTTCTGGTTCACTGAAGAAAAAGAACCACAGGACCAAAGCCCAAGACTGCGATCTGGATCCAGGCTGCTCAACATGAAAGCACTTGGCCTCTGAACTATTGCTTGGTCCCCCTGCAGTCTTCAGGCTGAGAGCTCTGAAACCACAATGTGGAGGTGGGTGCAGGACCTCCACTTTCCACTCCTAGCCTTTGGAGGCATTTTGGCCAGACCCACTTTTCTCCCACTACCTCGCAAGCCCCACTGACCTAATTCTGGGTACTGCTGCAGCTGTCACCAATCCACTCACCCAAAGCTCTAGTTGGAGCTTGGCTCTTCTTGTCCAGCCACCTCCCTGCTCCTCTTGTTCAGCCGCCCCCGGGACACAGCTGCGGTTTCAGGCCAGGCTGGTTTTGGTTCACAGTGCTGATATAGTTCCTTGTAGTCAAGCCGACTTTAGTGGAAAGTATATTTGTGTGTGTTTTGGAGTTCTAGAATTAGTTTAGAGTCATATTTTATGGGTATTTTGGGGTGGCTATGTGAGAGCTGCGATATGTTGCTGCTCTTACGCAGCCATCTTGGCTCTACACTCTAGATACATTAATTAATGTATACTTATATTTATGTCTTTCTTTGTACTTTTATTTCAATTCCCAAATCATTGGCATAGTGCATTAGGGAAATATAATTGTTTCAGGATCCCTCACTGCCCAGTTATGCAAGCTCCCCTCCCCCCACATCAAAGCAAGAAGGCATTCCTAAGTTTCAAATAATTAGTATGGTGGGTGCTTATAACTGGCAAAAATATTATGTATTGAGTCTTCAGTAACTTGTAGAAAATTGAAGAATCCTACCCAAATATATTAATCATAGTTTAAATTACTGTTGTAATATATTTTATGGTGATATAGGTTTGAACCTCAGAGACTGTTGGAAGTATATTACCTTTCTGTTCAGGTATGCATTTTTTTTTTGCTTCAAAATAAAAAGTAAGTCACCCTATACATCAATCTCAGGAAGTTGATTGGCTGATAGAAGTATTACTATATCACAAAGCAGTTACTTCAAACATAAGCATTCTCAGGTACTAGTGTAGATGCCACATTAAATCACTTGAAATAATATGTGAATGGAGTTATAACTAGCTGTCAGCTTTAAATGATATCTCATCCTTGTCAGAATAAAAAATGAGGTTCCACTTAAGGGAGTCAAGATGGTGGAATAAGAAATAAGCTGTTCTTACCCTCTGTAAATCCAATCAAGGGCACCTCTCCTTAGGACTGGAGAGGTCCTACATACATATATATATATGTATATATAAAACTTTAAGGATCTAATCACATAGTATAGTGAACTCTCTATTTATTCAGCAATAAAACAAAGCAAAACATTCAAGAAACTAAAGCACAATATTCACAAGGACATACATAACATAGCAAATTATCACTAAGTTGGCCACATAGTCTTAGACAAAACATACCATTCAGTAAATCACAATCTCCTCAAACAATATAAAGTACCCATCTAAAGTCTTCTTTCATCTTGGTTGGATACTGGCTTCCAATCATCCTTAAGGGGTAGTGGATAGTTCAAAGACCATCCACTCCTAGATAACAATAAGTTACAATATCATCAGTCACTACTCAGTGCCTAAGTAAAGCTCTATTTTATCTTGACTCAAGGTCAAGGCTAACTTCCAAACCCCATGGCTCCTCTTCCATGCTTCCAGCTCTTGCCTGGATTCATCCAACTGTTCCTTGCATTCATAGATAGGTAGGTCATGGGGACTGTTCCACCCCAACTTCTACATAGTTTCTGTTTCTAGGAAAATAGAGTCCAACAGGGCTACAACAATATTTACACACATTGCAGGCACTATCATCTCAATTCACTTTCTGGATGAGAAGTCAACACAAATCAACAGACAGAGTGCTCCTGTCTGACAAAGTAACACCAACACAAGGCAACAGACAGAAGAACAGAGTATCAATATCACAAACATTCTCTCTCTTAACTCTACTTGGTCCCAGCTGTGCTTGAGCTTTATCTGCTCTGCTCCTTCCTGTTTCACCCTTTTGGTTCCACCCTTCTTGCTCTGCTCTTTCAACAAGCTCCTCCCTCAATGGGCTTCATGTGATGACCTTAGTCCTGTTAAGGGCAGGGAAGGTCCCCAAATTCCCTTAGGCCTATTAAGGGCAGCACAATGTATACTGTTTCCGACAAAGACTTGACATAATTGCAGGCAAGGGTCAAAGGTACTTGAGTAATTGAAACAAGGATCAAAGCACTACTTTGTTTGCCATTATACCCTCCCATATTGACCTCTGAAAGCCCAGAAAATATCCCTCCAGAAATAATCCTGAAACAGCTAAGCCAGCAGAAAGACAGGGTACAGCAGTATTGTGTTATGGGAATCTTAAGATCTTCCCTGTCCCTAGGCCCTTTGATAGGCTTAAGTGACTCTGAGAACCTTTCCTGATTTGAAAATATACTCTGGCCCCTAATATACTGAATGTGGTCACATGAAACCTATGGAGGGAGTCCTGTTTTTTCAGGAATGCCCATACCTTCTTATTTTGTAATTGGGCAGTGGGTCAAGAGGGCTGTGACATTCTCTGATCCAAGAGAAGGTTATATATATCCTGATTTGAGTTTTTGCTTAGGGACTCACTTTGGAAAGAGTTGTGTGATCTGGCCAGAAGAGACTCTGAGCAGCCATTGAGCCCACCGGCTTTGAAAACCCACATGTTAGTGCTTCCCTCTCTGGTAACTAACTAGGTTTGGATGAAATGATCAGATGGCTAGAAGCCTGTCTGCTGATCTGTTTCTTTGTCTGTTTGCAACTTCTACTTGTAACTTCTCTTTGTATTCCCTGAAGTTCAGGGTGCTGTCTTTTTCCTCTGAACTAGGTAAGTGATATATATTTGATTGATTAAAGTAAGATTGTTAACCCATTTTGAGTCGCTTTCCTTTAGAAAAGCAGATCTAAGAACCTGTGCTAGTAGCCATCCTGGGTATGCTAGGGTGCTTGCTGATACATCTTGTAGCCCAGGAATCTTGATGAATTAATGGTCAAGGCCCCTCTCACTCTATGGGACAAGAAGCAGTACAGTATGGGAGGTGTCCCTGCAAGCAAGTTGCAAGTCCCACCTGAGCAAACCAGGTGGAGATCCTGAGCCCCAGGGTGGTGGAGCAAGTGCCAACACCAGAACATCCAATAAAGTATTACACTCATTCCTATTAAAACCCTAGAGAGCATAGGAATAAAAGGAGTGTTCCTTAAAATGATAGGTAGCATTCATCTAAAACCATCAGCAAGCATTATATGTAATGGGAATAAGTTAGAAGGATTTCTAATAAGATTGGGGGTGAAACAAGGATGTCCATTATCACCACTGTTGTTCAGTATTGTACTAGAAATGTTAGCTTTAGCAATAAAAGGGGAAAAGAAATTGAAGAAATTAGAATAGGTAAAGAAGAAACAAAGCTATTATTCTTTGCAGATGATATGATGGGATAATTAGAAGAATCCTAGAGAATCAAGTAAAAAAAAATGTATGAAATAAGAAAAAAACTTTAGGAAAATAGAAGGATATAAAATAAATCCAAATAAATCATTAGCTTTTCTTTATGCAACCAAGAAAGCCCAACAGCAAGAGATAGAGAAATTCCATTTAAAGTTGCTATAGATATTATAAAATATTTGTGAAGCTACCTGTCAAAACAAACATGAGAACTCTAGGAAGATAAATACAAATCACTTTTTACACAAATAAAGCCAGATTTAAATAATTGGGAAAATATCAGTTTCTCATGGATAGGTCAAGCTAATATAATGAAAATGACAATTCTATCTAAATTAAATTACTTATTCAGTGCCATACCAATCAAACTACAAAAAAAAATTACTTAACAGAGCTAGAGAAAAAAGCAATAACAAAATTAAAATCTGAAAGAACAAAATTTCTAGAATGTCAAGGGAATTAATGAAAAGAAATGCAATGGAATGTGGCCTAGTTGTACCAGATCTTAAATTGTATTATAAAGCAGCAATCATCAAAACTGCTTGTAATGGCTAAGAAATAGAGTAGTGGATCAGTGGAATAGGTTAAGTATGCAAGACACAGCAGTCAATGACTGTAGTAATCTACCATTTGATAAATCTAAAGACTCTAGCTTCTATAATAAGAACTCACTATTTAACAAAAACTTCTGGAAAACTTGAAAATAGTATGACAGAAACTGGGCATAGATCAACATCTTATGCCTTATAAAGTCAAAATGGTTGCATGATTTAGATATAAAGACTGATACTATAAGCAAACTTGGAGAGCAAGAAATAGTTTACCTGTCAGATCCATGGAGAAGGGAAAAATTTATGACCAAACAAGAGATAGAGAATATTATGAAATGTAAAATGGATGAATTTTATTACATTAAATTTTTAAAAAATCACGAAGGCGATACAACCAAGATTAGAAAGGAAGCAGAAAGCTGGGAAACACATTTTACAACCAATATCTTAAAGTTCTCATTTCTAAAAATATAGAGAATTGAATCAAATTTATAAGAATGCAAGTCATTTCCCAATTGATAAATGGTCAAGGGATATGAAGAGGTAGTTTTCAGAGCAAGAAATCAAAACTATCCATAGTAATATGAAAAAATGTTCTAAAGTACTATTGCTTAGAAAAATGCATATCAAAATGAATCTGAGATACTCCATCACACATATTAGTTTGGCTAACATTGAAAAACAGGAAAATGATAATTGTTGGAGAAGATGTTGGAAAATTGGAACACTGATGCATTGTTGGTGGAGTTGTGAACTGATGCAACCATTCTCGAGAAGAATTTGGAACTATGCCCAAAGAGCTATAAAATTGTGCCTACCCTTTGACCCAACAATAACACATCTGTATCTCATAGAGATAATAAAAACAGAAAAAAAGTACCCACATGTGCAAAAATACTTATAGAACCTCTTTTTTGTGGTGGCTAAGAGTTGGAAATTGAAGGGATGTCCATCAACTGAGAAATGGTTGAACAAGTTGTGGTATATGAATGTAATGGAATACTACTGTGCTATAAGAAATTACAAGCAATCAGACTTCAGAAAAACCTGAAAAGACTTGAATGAACTGATGCTGAATGAAATGAGCAGAGCCAGGAGAACACTGTACACAGTAATATCCACATTGTGTGATGACTGACCTTGATAGACTTAGCTCTTCTCAGCAATGCAAGGATCTAAGAACTCCAAAGTATTCATGATGGAAAATGTTTTCCACATGGAGAGAAAAAACTTTGGAGTCTGAATGCAGAGTGAAGCATATTATTTGCCCTCTTCCTGTCTTTGGTTTTGTTTTGTTTCTTTTTTTCTCATGGTTCCTCCCATTAGTTCTAACACTTCTTTACAGCATAACTAATGTGAAAATGTTTAATAAGAATGTATAAATAGAATCTATATAAGATTGCATGCTGTCTTGTGGATGGGAGGAGGAGAAGGGGAGGGAGAAAATTCAAAACTCAAAATCTTGTGGAAGTGAGTGTTAAAAACTAAAGATAAGTAAATTAATTATATTTTTAAAAATTTAAAATTTACATACATATATCATAAAAATAAGTTAGTATCCATGAAAAAACTTTAAAAAGTAATGAAAGAGTAAAAAGATAAAATATATCATGCAGTTATATGCATTAGTTGTTAATTATATGTAATTATTGTGAGTTTTCCTAAAGTTGAACTACATTTGCATTCCTAGTAAGAATCCAACTTGGTCATAATGAATACTTTCTTGAATAAGTTGCTAAAATCTGATAGCATTTTGATTAAAATTTTTCATTAATATTCAATAATAATAATATTTGTTTACCATTCTACTTAGCTTTATTTTTCCATAGAGTAATGTTTCTTTCAAGATTATATTCTATCCCATTTTAAATGTAATTTTTGCATTATTAATGTTTTTTAAATGTGATCGAATTCTATTACAAATCCATCAGGAATAATACAAATTGATAGTTATTAATGATTTTTGCCTATAATTATCCTTCTATGTTTTATTTTTTCCCGGTTTAGATATTTGTATACCATTTTTCTCATAGAAGAAATCTAGTTGGGCGCTTTCTTTTTCAAGAAGTTAGAGAACGATTTTGTAGTAATGGTATTAATTTTTCTTTAAAGGACTGAAATAATGTTCCTGTGAATTCATCAGAACCAGGAAATTCTCCCACCCTTTTTGATAGTTTCTTTACAAGCCAATTCCATTTCCTCTGTGTGTGTGTGTGTGTGTGTGTGTGTGTCCCCTTTCACTCCCACTTTTCTGTAGGTTAAGTAGATTTCTATTGCCTATTCTCTCTCTCATACTTAAGATATATATATATATATATATATATATATGTGTGTGTGTGTGTGTGTATATATATATATATATATATATATATACATACATATATATGTGTATATATACATACACACATATATGTATACGTATATATGTGTGTGTGTGTATATATATATATATATATGCACACATATATACTTATACATATAATCTCCTTTTTTAAACCAATTCCAATGAGAGTGAGCTTCAACAGTTGTCTGCCACCTTCCCTATCTTCTCCACTGGAAAAAAGGTCTTCCTTGTGTGCTTCTCTTATGTAAGATACTTTTCCCCATTCTTCCTCACACTTTCCTCTCCTCCCAGCACATCTCTCTTTCTCATTCCTCCAATTTTAAAGATCATTAAAATATAATCAATTCATATCTGTGCCCTCTTTATATTTAGACTCTGATCTAAAAATTATAAAATTCTTAGGAGCTATGTGTAAAGTCTTCTCATACAGCAATGTAAACATTTTAACCTTATGAAGTCCATTATGATTTCTCTTTCTAGTTTACTCTTTTATGCTTCTATTGAATCTTGAGTTTGAACTTTTTCTTTTTGCTATTCAGTTCTGATCTTTTTATTCAGAAGAGCTTGAAAGTGCTCTATTTCATTAAATATTCATTTTTTTTCACAATGAAAAACTATGCTCACTTTTTTTGAGTAGTTCATTCTTGGTTATAATTCTATCTCCCTTGTCTTCTAGCATATCATATTCCAAGTCCCCCATTCTTTTAATGTGAAAACTGTTAAATCATGAGTGATCCTGACTGAGCCATTGATACAATAAAATATTTTTTTTCCTGACCCCTTGCAGTATTTTCACCTTGACCTGGGAGTGATGGAATTTGGCTTTAATATTTTTCAGATCTTACATTTTGGAATCTCTTCAAGTATGTGACTGGTGAATTCTTTCAATTTCTATTTTACTCTTTGCTTCTAGGATATTGGGTCAGTTTTCCTAAATACACAGAAAAAAACATAAAAAGAATCATATTGTAAACTTAAATATTAAAACTTAAATACAAAATAAAGAAGAAAAAATAAAGCATTGCCATGTGCATAGCAGAATGGGAGAGAAGATTCAAAATATACAACAATAAATTTTGATTTCCAGAAAGCCTATATCAGTAGGTAGAAAGAGGTTGCATGTGACCTAGGTCTTTGGCTGTGTCCTTTTGACAGAGTTCAGATTTTACAGAAAAAATCATTTTATTAAAGGGATTTGTTCTGTGAAGTTTGCATTCAGTCAGAGGGCCATACTTGAGAATTTAGAGGGATACATGTCACCTCAAGGTATAAATAATAAGTATCATGCATCATGTTCAGAGCTGTTCATCTATTCTTTGCTTCCTTGTTAGTTTTCTTTTATTCTCTGAAGTTTACTTTTTACTTTGTTCTTTTTTCCCCTTCCTCTTCCCCTCTTCCCCAAAGAGGTACAATTAAGCATAGATTGATATATACATTGATACATATATGTGTGCATTCATGCTTATATGTGTGTATCATATATACATTTACATACACATGCATATACTTATATATCTACAATCTTACTCATATACAAACATACAAATACATATGCATCTGTGTAAGACTACACTATACTTTACTTATTTGTTTGGGTTTAAGAAGTAAATTGTATACATACACACATACATGTGTGCATTTATATATGGGATAGTGAGGGGGAGAAGATAAGGGAGAAGATAAGATTTTTAAAGTGGAGGGTAAAGTAATAGGATGAGGGAGGTAATAGAAAGCTGTTTATATTAATGGGATGGAAGGATAAGGAAGGAATTCTTGGGGGAAGTAGTTTAAATGATAGGAGGGCAAGGTAGCATGTAGAAGTAAAATAGAGGAGTAAGGAGGGATGGGAAATAAGAGATATACACAAATATAAAATAATGATCAGGAATAGAATTTATTGGGGGGGAAAGCAGGAGTAGTAATGATGATCTCAGACAAAGTTAAAATTAATAGATTTAATCATAAGTGAAAAATAGGGAAGCTACTGTATATGTCATTCACATTAATAAATATTTATATTGGAGCACTCTTGACCTTTAACCCAATATGGCAGTGCCCATGTTTGTGATAGTGGTGAAATTGGGTAGACTAATTGGGGCCGGGCTCCTGCCCTTCTCTCTTCTACGGCTCCTGCAAGCGCCCCACAGCCTGTTCCATGTTGAAGTTCAGCCAGGCCACGTGCTCCATTTGGAAGATTGAGGGCAGCAGCGTCATCCAGGCCAAGTGATGCTTGGACCCCGAGACCCCATCCTGGGCTAGCAGCCAGTGACATCAAAGAGGGGATTCCCCTGCCCACCGAGATCATGGTGAAGTCTGACAGGGTGTTTGAGCTCAAGATTAATCATCCCACGGTTTCCTACTTCCTGAAGCCAGCAGCCAGCATAGAAAAGGGTGCCAGACACTCAGGGTATGAGGTGGCTGGCTTGATCACCTTGAAGCACGTGTATGAGATCTCCAGAGTGAAGGCTCAGGACAAGGCTTTTGTTTTGAAGGATGTTCCCGCTCTCTTTGGTTGTCCCTTCCATCCTTGGTAGCGTCTGCTTGCTGGGCATCCATGTGGTGAAGGACCTCAGCGCAGAGCAGCTGGCTGCCTTCCAGGAGCAGCGTGCCCAGTTCCTGGCATCCCAAGTCCTGGCAGATGCTGAAGCTGCAGCAGCTGAGGTGGCCAAGAAATGAGCCCTCCACCTGCCCAGCCCCCTCTGCTTCCCTTGAGTCACTGGCTGTGTGCACCTGAGGGGCACAGAAGGCTGATGGTCACCTGTGACCCTGTTTTCCTTTTTATGTATCATATCAGTCTATAATTAAAGAGCTAAAGACCCTCAATAAATACTGTATCATTTGTAATATATATATTTATATTAATAAAATATTAATAAATGTTGTTTTAAACTGTTTAAAATAAACTAAATTTTGGCACCATCATATTTATTTATTTTTCTTCTTACTCATAATATTTTATCCTTGAGCTGTGTGTGTGTGTACGCATGTGTATAATGGAATTTGACTATGACATCCCTACAGGTTTTCCTCATTGAAACTATTTCAGGCTGTGATCAGTGAATTTTTTTTTCTATTCCTGCTTTCCTCTCTTGTTCTAACTAACACTTCTCAACAATTTCCATTAATTATTTCTTGTATTATTTTTTCAAGATTCTTTTTTTATTATAGGTTTCAGGTATTCTAATTATTCTTATGTTTTTCTCTTCTTGATCTGATCTCTATGTCTTTCATTTTCTTATAAAATGTTTCACATTCTCTTCTTTTTTATTCTTTATATTTTTTTCATAATTTTTTGATCCCTTATAAATTCACTGGCTTCCCCTTTCCATGTTCTAATTTTCAAGGAGTCGTCTTCTTCCTTAAGTTTCTGGATCACTTTTTTTTTAAATTAGTTGACTTTCTTTTAATAATCTTGTTTGTCTTGGACTCTTGTTTTTTGTTTTTTTTATTTTTCCTTACTCTCATTTGATTTTCAAAGTCTTTTTTTTAGGTCCTTCTGTGAATTCTTTTTGTGCAGGTGGCCATTTGACATTATTCTTTGCAGATAGGAAAGGCTTTTCTTTTGCTTCAGTGTCTTCCTCTGGAGACAAACCCCAGTCTCTTTTGTATTCCTGTGGTGACTTCTATGATTGGATTCTTTCTCCTTTACCTGCTCATTAAAAAAAAAAAAATGCAGTAGCTTAATTTTTATAATCATCTGTAATCCTGAAGTACTGGGGATGGTTTCTCTGACCTTTCAGGGCCTCCTTCAGTTCTCCTTTCTAGCTTGGAACCAAAACCAAGGACTCTGACCACCTTAAGTCCTCACAGCCAGTGACATCCCTTCCCCACTGCTTTTGCACTTATGTGGTATGTGCTGATTCCTTTTCACCCAGGACAATGTCTCAGCAGCACAATTCGGTCTGACATCACTTTTACCTCAATCTTTCCCTGCTCAGATGCCAGTGTCCTTTCGCTGTCTGGAAAGTGAAAGTTCTTGAGCTGAGGGTTGAAGCTACCTCCTAACCCAACTAACCACCAGGACTTACAGCTTGCTGTTTCAGTGGAACTAGCCTGGAGGTATTTACTTTCACAGACACCAAACCTGAATTATGGGAATTTTCTTCAGAGTTTCTTCAATTGTCCCAGGAACAACACTGTTCTGCCCCAATTTTTTATTTTTATTTTTAATGACTCTATGTTCAACTTGAGGCAATTTTTTCCTTGCTTCTGGGATAAGTATAGAGAACTTGGAAATGTCTGACTTACTCTGCTATCTTCCTCCATTATTCTCATTTCTTTCCCCATTTTCCCCCTTTACCTTATTTGATTTTTTTTTGTTTTTCTGCTTTTTTAACAAAACTCCTCTATGAAGTCTCATTATACTTGTGTTCAATTTGCATTTTTATTTAAGGTTTTGCTTGTAGTTGTTTTCACATTGTTGTCTTCTTCTGAATCTGTGTCTTGATCTTCCCTGTTACTACATTAACATTTTATGGTCAGATTTCATTTTTTCAGCCTATTTCTTGCCATTGAACTTTATGTTAAAGTTGGTCTCACCTCACCCATGAGAAACCAAGTGGCAGGTTTTGTTTTTTTTTTTCACTGCTGTTTTTACAACCAGTTTCAGAGGGTAAGAAGTTTTCACTGTTTCCAAGGTGGTGTGATACAGAGAGAGATGTGATTACTGTTCTCCTGGTCATTGTCCATGGAGGTCCCCCTGCTCTTCTGAATCTAGAAATGCTAGTGTTGTGGTTTCATGATGTGTTGTGGCAGAACTGTCTCAAAGAATTCAGAGTCAGCCCACCACTAATCCAAGTCCAGGCATTTATTGAGATTGATACTTCTTATGAAGTGTGCTAAAAGCTAAGAGAAACCAGCAACTTTAGTGGTGACAGATTTTTATAAGGTAAAGAGGCAATTATATAACATATATTATGAATATTAAAAAGGCAGGAAGTGTTTGTTAAGGAATTTGGTAGTAGAGGAGGTGTCCCACCCTCAATGGAACTGTACAAGGGATTACCCACAATGCATCTAGAAAAACCTCTTTTTGGGGGTGTGTATGTATGATAATGATATTATAAATAAGCTTCTCTATGTAATAAGCTCACATGAAGCATAGCTTTTGCTATTACTGTTCAGGTGCTTACTTAGGGATAGTCCCTGTATTGTTTTGGGGTCTACATAATGCTTGGGCATGCTAGAGGTTCCGTTTTCTAATTGGATAACTATTGTGGTTCAGTGCATGGACATACCTGCTGTTTCTGTGAGAAATATGAATTAACAAACACACCTGTTGTTCTAGTGACCAGTGAAGCATATATGAAGAAGTTAAGATACTGAGTTGGGTGAAGGGGGTACAGTGGGGCAGTGGCTAGGTAGGGTCAATGGTACCTATAATTGACTCTGGGGGCCTATTGTGGTCCATTGTGTGTGGTTAAATCAAGAAACACCTATTGTTTAGTAGGGCCCATAAGGAAGTTAGAATATTGGACCTGCAGGCAGCTTTATTAGGATTCTATCACTAGTACTCCTCTATGACTTCAAACTGTGACAAAGGTTTCTCCACCCTTGCAAGTGTCCTTCTCTGCCCTGTAATTGTGAAACAGAACTATGGATGGGCAATGGAATTGTCAAATAGTACCTGATCCCACACCTAGTGCTACAGGGATCTCCTATAATCTCTTTCTGATCAGTTGTCTGATCCTTTGCCATGTCTTGGCCAAGAACTCTTAAAGTTAGTGCTGCTGCTGCTCCTTTTGCTGCCACCTCCAAGGTCCCTTAATACTGTTGCCACAGTGAGTGCTCTGAGACAACTCCCACCTCAGTATCACAGACCTCTCCTTCTCACCTTCTAAGTTGTTTTGGACAGAAAAAAATCTCATCCCAATTTTTTTTGGGAGGTTCTTGTCACTCCAGAGTTCAACTCAATGCCTTATTTACATTTTTTGGGGGGAAGGAGAATTTTTGGAGAGCCAGTTGGATTGCTGTCTTTATTTTGCCATCTTGGCCTATTATTTTGATAATTTGTTACTGTTGTTGTTAGGTCTCTTCCTTTTAATCAGATAAGCTAAAGATTTGTCCAATTCATTACTTTTTTCAAGAACCTACCTTTAACTTTATCTATCCTTTCTGTAGCTTTGTTTTTAATGTATCTATTTTCCCCCTAATTTTTAATATCTCTTCTTTTGTTCATATTTTACTTTTATTTATTTGCTAGTTTTCTAATTTAAAATTGTGTATTCATTTAGTTCTCTTTTTATTTTGTTCATACATGTGTGTAAAGATAAAATTTTTCACTTGAGGACAGACTTAGCTGTATCACAGAAATTTTGATGGTATCTCATTAGTATTGTATAATTCATAGTTATTTTTTCTGTAATTTCTGTTTTTTTGATAGACATTATTTATAATTCTATTTTTAAGTCTCTGTTTAGGTCTTTGTCTTTTGTTTTTGCTCCTTGATTATTGTTTTCATTGAATTGTAATATTTAAAAGATAAATTTAGTATTTCTGTTTTTTTGCATTTATTTGCAATATTCCTATGCTATAACACATGGTCAATTTTTGGTAAAGTGTTATATGGTGCTGAGTATCATGTATATTCTTTTATGATGCTATTCAAAGCATGCCAAAAGATTTTGCCACTTATTTCTCCCACAATTTTTTCTTACCTTTCTGTTAAATATGTTCAACTCAGAAATAGAAATGTGAAAGTCTCATGCTATAATTGTGTTGCTATCTATACCTTGTACCATTTCAGTATATTTTGTCCTTTATGAATTTAAATATTCTGCCATTTTAGCTTATGCACAGAATAGTGATTATGGTTTGTTGTCTATGTTTCTAGAGGCGACGGTCAATAGAGCACGAGTCCTATAGTTGGAAAAGATGCTAAATTTAAATCCAGCCTTAGACACTTACTGTGTGATCCTAGGTCAGTTACTCAACTTCTGCCTGCCTCCATTTTCTTAATTATATAATGGTAAAAATAATAGCACGTACTTTGCAGAGTGGTTGTCAGGATCAACTGAGATATTTATGAAGTAATTGTCATAGTGCTTGGCACATAGTGGGTACTTAATAAATCTTTATTACTTATCCGTTCTGCATTATTTAATTTACATATATACTTATGTTGATATTGTGAATTTTTTCTACATTATAACATGATCACAACTCTTGATTATTTGAATTCATTTCATGAAAAATAAATTTTATTCTAGTCTTTCATTTTATTTTATAAGTCTTGACACTTCAGATTTGTTTCTCATAAGCAAAAGATTGTTGTTGTTTTTATCCAGTGTGTCATGCTCTTTCATTTGATTAGATTTTAAAATTTTATTTACATTTAAATTTGTGTGAGTTAGCTTTGTATTTTCTAAAATTTATATCTATTTAGGAATATTTCCATTGATCCAATTACTTGAAAAAAACTACAGAACATTTTAGGGAGACGGTAAGCCAACATCTAGAAAAAGTTTGTATTTGCTAAGTGCTTATAGGATCCAGGACTTGAAGGGTTTCAAAGTTCTTTAAGTTTAAAAGGCTCTTTTTTATGGATTTGGATACTAAGGGCTAGAAATATTCAATGACTTTCCTAACATCACAGAGGAATTAAATAATGGAGGAAGGATTTAAATCCAAGTTCTTGTACTTCACATGTAGAGCTCATTCTACTCTCCTACACTGACTTTCTATAATGTAGAATTGAATTAAATATATCTTCATGAACCTTATTATCTAATAGTTTGACATCTGCACAAAGCATAACATCATGTAGAAGGTATTAGGGTCAAAAGAGAGATACAGAAAATGGGCTACAGGAATATTTGAGGACAAATAAGAGATTTTTACATGAGGGGAATTTTTGAAAAAGGGGAGAGGTTTATGAGAAATTGTCACCTGAATTGATCCCTGAAAGAAGTTTTTGAGAGTTAGACTCAAGGAGGAAGTGTGTTACAATATAGGACATAGAAAAAGCAGAACAAATTGGGAATTAGCTTATATTCTGGCTTGATTCGAATAAAGTATAAAAGGAGGGTAGAGTAAAATAAGGCTGCAAGTTGAAACCAGACTGTAGAAAGCCTTAAATTCATACTAAGCAGTTAATTTTTTTCATATTCAACCTTAATATCTTGCTTGGGGTGTGATCCCACTTCTCCCACTACCTCCTTGTCATTGCCTCTTGTCCTTTACCACAAATATCTCAACTTCATGACTCAAACAGAACTCATTATCTTTTAATCAATCTACTAGCCAGCAAACTACTCCTCCTCTTCATCATCATCCTTCTCTTCTACCCTTTCTCCTCTTTCTCCTCCACCCCTCCTTTTCTTCTCCCTCTGTCCATGTGAGAACACTTTGTCCAAAAAAATATAAATTTTGATTGCTCATACTTGCCATGATATCTTGGGATTAGGGGGCTAGATTTTTTTCCTTCCCTACTTATTCTATGATTATCATTTTTAAGAAACTGGGACAAATAACTCTTTTGTCTCATATAATTTTCATTTATGATTTCTTGAAGTATAGCTTTGGAAAACCCGGCTTTGATAAATCCCATTGGAATTTAAATGGAACTGTTCGACTATGCCTTTAAACCCAAATCTCTTTGACTCTCACTGATTGGTGCAAAATAGATCTCAGCCAAAGCCTCATTTGCTCACTCTTTGAATTTTGATAGTTCAGAGTGAGTGTAAATAGCTACTATTTTTCTCTCCCTAGAAACTCTGAGGGTCTTCCCCTACTGGATTATTTCTTTTCTGAAAGCAAACTAAGCTATCTTTTGCCTCCATTCCTACCTATCCTTTAATTACAGAATGAATATTGCTTCAGACAAGCTGAGACCTGGAAAACAAAATAAATCTTAGTTTAAAAAGGCCAAGGTCTCCCACTGCATCTGAGGGTCAGGGCATCACTATTCATACTGATGAATGTCTTCCATTGGGCTCTGATGAGTGGATGAGAGAGTCAGGCTGATGACTTTGCTCAACTCCGCCTCACTTAAATTCAGTTCACTTGCAAGACAAGACATCACCCTCCTGATGTCATTGGTCCTTGCCAAGAATGTAAGAAGAACAACAACAACCAAACTGCCATTTATCTATCGCCTACAGTATGTGCCAGGCATTGTGCTGCTACACATACATAGAACACCAAGAAAGGCAAAAGATAGTGCCTGCTCTGAAATAGTCTAATGGGGAAGACATCATGAAATCAATTCTCTACACACAGGCTAAATTTGGGGTACTCTTAGAGGGAAGATACAACAATTGAATCAACCTCATCAGAAAATTAGGGAAGATTTTAACTTCCCTATTTTTATGAAGGTCATAGCTATTCTTTCCATCATCCTGGATTGTAACCTGGCAGTCTTCTTCAACTCTTCATTGTCAATGATTTCCCAAAATCAATCAGCTTGTCAGATCTTGTCTATTTGACCTCTTTAGAATCTCTTGCATCGTTCCACTTCTCTCTCCTCACACCACAGCTACTTTAACTTAGACTCTAGTCAACTTTGAACTAAACTGATGGTCTCATATTTGGTCTCCATACATTCAATCTCTCCTCTCTGTAATTCATCATCAACACAATAACCAGAGTAATATTTTACAGTACAGGTCTGAATATATATGTCAGTCCTCTACTCAAGAATCTTTGTTATCTCTCCATTGCCTTTATAAACCACTCTGTTATTCACCATTAAAGCCCTTCACAATTTATTCCAGTATATTTTTCCAGACATATGAAATATGAACTCATCTACACAGGCTTCTTGTTGCAGCCAAATTAGCTGACCATACTTGTTTTTCTCTGTATATGGCAACAGAACTCATATTTCCATGCCTTTGCATAGTTGACCTCAGTTCTTGGAACATGAACCCATAGATGCCTTTAAGCTTCAGCCCAAGGACAACTTCCTTCAAGGGCATTACTGATTTCTCCAGAATTTGTGTCTTCTATTCTTGCCCCCAATCACTATGTGTTTATTTTGTATTTATGCCAGATTATTTATCTCTGAATATTTTGTCTCCCTCTCATATAATTTAAGTAGCTTGAGAAAAAGAACTGTTTCACTTTTGTGTTTGTATTCCCTCTGCTTAGCATAATGCCTGGAACACATTAGTTGATAATAAATATTTGCTGATTAATGGATCATTTCAATAAACTAATGGCAATTGTTTGTGATATTTTCATACCTTTGGATTTCGATATTTTTGAAAATAATTGTGGGAAGGGAGGAATGGAGAAGAAAGAAAACAATTGAGGAAGTCATAAGAATAATCTAGTGAAGAAGCAATACATTCATTAGCATGGTTCCCTATTCCCTCAACTAACCCCAGGGAAATTCTGTTCCCTTAGTTTTTGTTTGTTGAAAACATAGTTACAACATAGATTCTCTCTAAGGTGAGAATGACTGTTACCCACCATCTAATGCCCAGAGGTCAGTTTGTCAAACTAGATTAATCTTTAGTATAATTTCAGAAACATTGGGAAAATATTTTGAGGATTTGTATTTGTTTCAAGTGGAGCCTTTGAATCATACTGTTTAGCTTACTGTTCTTATATAAAAGTTACCTCAATTCTACTTAAATTAATTTATTTACTCAGTGTCATACCAATCAAAGTACCAAAAAATACTTTATAGAGCTAGAAAAAATAATAACAGGATTCATCTGGAAGAACAAAAGGTCCAGAATATCAAAGGAATTAATGAAAAGAAATGCTAGGGAAGATAGCCTAGTCATACAAGATCTTAAATTGTATTATAAAGCAACAACAATCAAAAACACCTGGTACTTCTCTATCTTCTTACCATTCACCTTCTCTCCTGAATGGTGCATCAAATAACTGTTTCACTTCATTTTCTTACACCACATCCCCAGACTGATTCTCAAGTACCCTCTCCCTCAATATGCGTGTACAATTTGGCAACATAAATCAAGCTGTTCTACTCTAAGCAAAAAGAGAGAGAGAGAGACAGAGAGAGAGAGAGAGAGATAATCTGACATCCACATGCCTACCCTTTACTAGATTTTCATCCCCAGGGGCCAAGATATTTGTCAATCACAGTCTCTAAGGGCCCCTCATATGACTGCTGTCTCTTTCCTGAGAAGAGAAAGATTTGACTCTCTATGCTCCTGAAGTTTATTATAATCCCAAGGGTCTTCAGAAGGGTTGTCCTTTGGAAAAAGCTTTTGGAACTATTCTTTCCCTTCAAGCTAATTTAAGAAATGTTTAAGTATCTAAAAATAATTTTAAAGCATTTACATGAACTGCTTACTATGAATAATTAAATACTATGCATTACATTCATAATTATGCATGTCATTAAGTATGCTGGATTAATATTTCCGTGACTTTTACTATATTACAATACAAACCTTTCTGGATTCAGTTCACCATTTGCCATGTATTGCGAATGTTGAATAGCTGTCTGTTTATAATTGATGAAAAGCAGAGGAAATGATGACTGCAGTCATTTAAAATGATTTTTTTCTTAAAGTTTCCCCATATACTTTTCATCTCTTTCTAAGGTTATCCTGGCAGAATAAGTCTACAAAGAGAAGATGGATAGAACATGTATTTTAGTGAAGAGCACTAGATAGCAAGGTAGAAATTGGAGTCCTAATAAAAGGTGTTTTGTGGAAAAAATCATTGAATTTATTCAAAGTTAAAGGGTGTGATTTTTGGATTTCGAATTATTTCATTTAAAGCATTAGTTTCACTATGGGAAGACACACCTAGACAATTTGAGTGACTTGCTTAAGTTCACATAGCTATTTAAGTGAGAAAACAGACTAGAATGTAGGGTTTTTCAAATCCAGGTTCACTTTTCTCTTTACCACCCAATATCCATATCTTCTTCAGAAATTTCTCAGTCACACAAAAGAATTTTTTTTAAATTTCCGTATTTATTTATTTTGCCCTAATTGGCCCTTTTTGCACTTAATATTTTATTGTTTCCAATTACATGTAAAGATAATTTTCAGTAGTCATCTTTGTAAGATTTTGAGTTCCACATTTTTCTCCTCCATTTCCTTTCCCTTCCCCAAGATAGCAAGCAATTACATATACCATCATGTCAGACATATTTCTGCATTAGTCCTGTTGTAAAAGAAGAATCAGAACAAAAGGGAAAAAAAACACAAGACAAAACAAAAAAGCAAAAAAAAAAAAATGAATTAAGTATACTTTTTTCCTGCATTCAGACTCCATAGTTCTTTCTCTGGATTTGGATAGTATTAAGAAATTTCATTTTTAGACGTCATTAACATGCTAGGACAAGGGTAACTATATACATTAACATAAATCTACAATTTAAAAACACACTGAAAGAGTCAGAAGATATATGTTTTGGTTGAGGATCTCCTCCTCCCTCTTAAATGCAGGACCCTGGGCTCATCATTCAGATTTTAGAACCTCAAATTTTTCATCTATGAAATGAGCATATTGAAATTTGCTACCTATACCAATAGGCTCAAACTCAAGTAGAAATGGCACTACTAAACCAAATATAAAGATGCCTGCGGGTCACATATTGACTTAGAAAACCACATATTAACATCATGCATATTGTACTATATTTATAAATTTTATTTTGTTAAATAATTCCAACTTACTTTTATTATGGTTCTCATCTTTGGAATGTTGTACTATGTCTGACACATCTAACCTATACCAAAGGTAATTGTGAAGAAAGCACTTGGTAGACAGAAGTTATGTAAATGTGAACTCTTAAAAACAGTACCATAATTTTCCAGTAATCTATTTCTTCCTGTTGACTATCTTAGAGCTGGAATATTTAGTGAATATATTTATTCCTTTTCTAGATCAATCTGCAGTGGAGGAACTATTTCTGATTAGTTTATATATTTGTTTATGCAGGTTTCTGGAAATGCCTAGAGAGCTGTTGGTGTTAAGGGTATAAGTATAAGTCTTTATCATGAAAAAAAAGTCAGTAAACACAAAACAATGTAAAGTGAAATTTTGGAGGGTTTATAGAGAAAATCTGAAATAATTTAAAACATGAAATATTCCATTATTAATCACCCTGCTGTAAGTTTTCATGAATACTTAGTGCTTGGTACATAATTCTTTGCTGTATCTTTTCCCTAGCTGTCCTTCCACTCAACTCTGTTTTGACAGGAAAAAAGCAATTAAAGTCATTGTTTTGGAACCTAGTCCTTCTTCCTCTCCATCTTCTCTCTTGTCTCTTCTCTCTCACCAGATATTCTGTCACTGGTACACATCACTCTCTGACCTTGAACTGACCTCAGCACTCTTAAAGTAAAATGGGAAATGGGTTTCTAGGAAACAGCCACAGGAGTATTCAGAAGGACCTTTTTTGGAGAGGATTTTGTGACTTTGAGGCTCTGACTTTGGACTGAAATCCAAGGTCCTAGATGTCAGGAGAACCACAGAAGCTTAAAGTTGGAAATGACCTCAGAGGTTATCTAACCCAAATTACACCTAAATTGTTATGCCTTCTATATATCCCTTGACATAATAATCATTCATCCAATGCTTGAAGACCTCCAGGGAAGGAAGATTCACTATTAAAGCAGACAGTTCCACTTTTAGCCAACTCTAACACCTCATAATCAGCCCAAATGTGACTCTGAAAAGATCATTTATTTCTCCTAGATCTCCCCTTTGAATCTTATGCAGAACAAATATAATTACACTTAATTAAGTGGACAGGTCATAAAGGCACCTATCAACATTCTCTACCTCCATCTGTTCTCTAGGGGGAAAAAATATCTCCTGTGCTCTAACAACTCCTTGTATGGCATGAATTCATGTACTGCCACCATTCCACTCTCCCTCCTCTAAAAGTGCACCAGTTTATTATTACTATTCCTTGTTCAATTTTGCACTTAAAATTGACCATATTGATTTTGATGTGGTGTAACCAGGGTAGAGGACAGCCAGACTCACACTTTTAGATGTTTGTAGCAGAGTCTTAGTATCCATTCAGAGAGAGGATTTAAAAGGCTGCTTGGTAGACGTGAGATCAAGAAGAACTGATTTCTAATGCCATTAAAGGATCTTACTAGTTGTTCAAGTCAATCAATTTCCTTCCACTTTGGTTTGATCACTTTGGAAATGAGAATAATAATAGCACTTGCCTCATAGGATTGTTGTTAGGATCACAAGACATATAAAACCATAAAGCACTATATAAGTATTAACTTTGTCCTTATTTTCGCTTTCAAATAAAAGTGTTCTCTATTCAAAGCAGTCTGGATTACCTCATCTGTACTACTGGCTCCCTTAATTCTCAGTGAGAATGATTTTAGTATAACTTTTTCAAATAATGCTTATTAACCCTTTAAGATTACTAAATACAGAAACAGAGCCAAGATGACCCAGTAAAGGCAGGGACTTTCCTGAGATCTCCCCCAAACCTCTCCAAATACCTTTAAATATTAATTCTAAACAAATTTTAGAGTTGTGGAACCTACAAAAAGACAGAGTATAACAATTTTCCAGCCCATGACAACTGAAGTTTGGGAGGAAAGGTCTGTTCCACCTAGTTGAGAGAGGAGTACATTCCCAGCAGAGACCAACCTCCAGCAAAGCAGGAGTGGGCCTCAGGGTAACCAAATAAGTGGGAGCAGTGGCAGTTTCCAGACTTCTCAGTCCACAGATAGTAAGGGGATCACACAATGGGTAAGAAGGAGATTTACAGGAGTCCATTTACTGGTATCAGGGACAAGACTCTGTCTCATTCCCTATACTTGGATCTGGGTCCCAATCCTGGTTCTTAGTCTGAGTGCAAGGAGGAGCACTCACAGCAGAACTTGAAGCTATAATTGAACAGGCACTCTGGGCAGTTTCAGAGTTGAAAAGAGTCCTTCTGATCACTCACAAAGCATATTACAGGAGAGCAGTAAAAACATCTCTCCCTAAATCATTCCACTTTGGAATAGCCAAAAATTACAGGTCCCCAAAATTACCTTTGAAAAGAGCTGCACACACACACACAAACCCTGAAGCTTAAGATAGTGCCCCCTACACTTGAGAAACAGAACCCAACTTTAGCACAGAGTTAAAAGTTAAAAGTCAAGAAATAGAATGGAATGTGAACAAACAACAGAAAAAAAAATCTGACCATGTAAATTTAATATGACATCAAGGAAGATCAAAACACACTCAGAAGAGTGTGTAAAGTATAAAGTGTAAAGTGTAAAGTCAAAATTTCTGCATCCCAATCTTCCAAGAAAGATATAAATTGGCCTCAGGCCATGGAAGAGTTCAAAAAAGATTTTTAAAATAAGGTAAGAGACATACAGAAAACTGGGAAGAAAAATGAGAGTGATGTAAGAAAATTATGAAAAAAAAAGTTAACAGTTTGATAAAGGAGGCAGAAAAACTATTAGAGAAGATAAGAATTTTAAAAAAAGAATAGTCCAAATGGTAAAAGAGACACAAAAATCCAATGAAGAGAAGAGTGTCTTGAAGAACATAATTGGTCAAATGTGTG
>CM053585.1:100963259-100988134 GCA_028646515.1 Pseudochirops corinnae | reverse complement strand
CGGGCATTCCTGGAAAACAAGCCTGGCGCCACAGGCTCCACATGACCACATTCAGCCTATTAAGGAACAGAGTATACTTTCAAATATCCAAGGGTCCTCAGAGTCACATAGCCACTTTAGCAAAGGGCCTAGGGGCAGGGAAGATCTTCAGATTCCCATAACAGGGAGTAATCTTATAGGTACTGAAAAGGTAGTGTTTTCACTGACAAAGTTCATTTGGTTTCAGAAGTATAAGGATCCAGTGAATGCTGTTGCTTTGGATGAGCAGAGTCCTCTCTCCCCATACTGTACACTAACAAGATTTTAGTTCTCAAAAGGGATGGTACAAAGCCCTACTATACTGTTGCATTCTTGTTGTATTCTCTAAGGCTCAGGCTTAGTGAGACACTATCTGAGGATCCACTGCTTTAAAAAAAGAAAAAGAAGAACTAAAAGTAAAAAAAGAAAAGACAACCCAAGAAACAAAATGGGCCACTCCCTTAGTAAATTAGGATTATAACCAAAAAAGGATAGTCTGAATAAAATGATGACTAGGAATAAACAGTGAATTCAAGTATGGGTTTCAGGTTGAATGAGAATAAAAATGTAAGCCCTAAATTATCAGCAAATTCTTAGATATTGGCACTTGGGACCTAAGAGAAAGTGTTTACTGAATAAAAACTAAAGGCATCCTCCACACATAATTTTACATTAAAAAGTAGTGCCTCAGAAAAGGTACTTTTTCTGTTTACTGTAGCTTGGTGAAACACTCAAACACTCCCATTTCAGGAAATATTAGGCTCTTGGTAATAATATATAAGACCTTAATAAATGCACATTCCTTCACCAAATTTTCTTTGCTAGTTATTTTAAATGAAATGCTTCCATGTATTATACTTAATCCATTTTATTTAGCTTATACATACATATATACATATATGTGTATATATATGTATATGTGTGTGTATATATACATACATATATATGTATATATATATATGTATATGTATTAAGAGGTTACCCATAAAGAGAGTTAGAGTTGCTTAAGACCCCAAAATATCAATAGGCCAGGTCCTGCTGAAAGAATTCAACTCAAGTCTTCTTTCTGCCAAAGAAAAGTAAAGTTTATTGAAAGTTCTCCATATGGGGTAGACTCTTAAGGAGCCTAGGTGTCTGTGATGCTTGTATTGGGCAAGCAGGACAGAGTAAGTCTATGCTAGGTCATTCTATGGCACTCTCACATCAACATGGAGGGAAGATGGGATCCTATATACAGAAAGGTTGTGGGAAGAATCTGGGGGTAGTCTAGAGGAGGAGTTTGGGGAAGGTCTTCAGGAGGAATCAGATGAGGTCAGACTGCAGTAATGAGTGATTAAGGGTGAGAACTTGCTGGAGGCTAACTGGAGACTACAGACAATGGTGGGCCAGGCCAGTTTAAGGGTGGGAACCCAAACATCAAGGGTGGGAAACAGTTGGAACAAAGGAGGGCTAAAGACTTGGGCAGAGCCACAGCTTAAGGCCCATGACCTCAGGCAAATAAATGCCTTTCCTGGGAAGATTCAAGGAGTGCTCAAAGGGGCTCCCAGAGCCTGTACCTCATCATATATATATGGCCTAGCTAATAAACTTAAAGCCTTTGTCTAGATCTTGCTTCCATTGAAGCTGAAGCAAACCTTTAAGAGTATACATTGGGGTATTGTCTGGTTCCAAGTCAATGAATTTATCATACATTGCACCTGTTTTACCAAATTGTTGCTGATCTGTTAGTGCCTGGTCTACAATGCAGATCCTTTAGCACATCTGGGTAATTTCTTTATGACATCCTCAAAGTCTTTCATAGCTGTCTGGGCTTGTGTAGAATTGTTTTCTGTGTAAGCTTGATGATACAACAAAAAATACTTCTGAGCTTGGCCCAGGGTAGAATTAGGTTATATTCTAATACATTCATCAAAATCTGCCCCTGTTTCTTCAGTCTAATCAAGAAGGATCTTTAGCTGTCTTGTGTGGTGATAGACATCTGCATGCTGGGGATCAGTTTGGGAAGTCATGTTAAAATCCTGAGTAGAGAGTTTGCTACATGATGCCTCTTTATTTTCAGGGCATTTGCACAAAGCTTCATATTAGCATTTTCTATGCTGATGATCTGATCTAAATCTGGTTTAGCCTCATTGACATTGTCAATAAACAAATAGAAGGTGGCTCTTAGCAACAACTCTTCTGCTGTATATTAACTTCCAGCATCTATGTCTTTTGTGCAATCATTTATGATCTTATCATAGTTTTCTTCTTCCGTATGTTTAGTGCTTGACCTTTAAATATCCAGAATTTTCTCTTACTTCTAATGGTTCCTCTTCCTTGTCTTTATCTTTATCAAACTTCTATCCTTTGAGCACAGGCTGATGTCATCAGTAAAGGAAGTAAAGTGATTTAATGAACTGTCAAGATGGCATCAGAAACTCAGGATTCTTGTATTTCTCTTTGGTCTTTTCTTTCCCAAGAAGTTTAAGAACTTTTATCAGCTAACAGCATACTTTGTTGGTTCTGGAAGGCTTCTAAAATACAAACTGTTGTGACATCTTCTAAACACTTTCTTTGTCTAGTTTCTCATGGGCTTTTGCACGTCTAAAGAAAGCTTTCACATATCTGGGATTACCCTCAGCAACCTTTATACAAACTTGTGCTACGTCTTTCCATTTTTGCAATTGTTCAAACGCAGCAGCTCTATTCTGATAAAGTGTAGAAAGGTCAGCTTTTTTCTCTGTAGGGCATAAATTGATGGTTTCTGTATAGCACTGAATGGCTTGCTCATATTTTCCTGCTTTAAAATGCTTGTCATCTTTGTTCTTTGCTGCTTGGGCTCTATCAAGAGCCCTCATCTCACTGTGGACACTGGTGTTGTTCTGGTGGCTGCTGCCTGCCTATGTCAGGGCTGGACTGGCGGTGCCTTCGGAAGTCTTCCTCTCCTGGTTTTCTGCTGGTCTCTGCATCACTCATACAAGGGCTTCCAGAGTATGGACGTGGTTGCTGACTGCTCTTCAGCTACAGGTAGGCGGCTCCCTGACCACCAGCTCCAGCTGTCAGTGAGGCAGGACCCCATGCCAGGACCAACCACCCCACTTCCTACCCTAGCCCCAGCAGTGGGGACCACTGCCACTGACAACTCTAGGGGCTTAGAGGGGGCCCTGGTGACCTGCTCCACTTTTCCAGAGCCACCCCAATCTCAGAGCAAGCACACCAGCCAGCAAGAATTACCAGGAGTTGGTCGAAAGAAAAGGGGTCTTTCTAAGTGTTTTTAATAGGAATGGGTTTATTCTCTGATTGATAAATGATCAAAACATATGAACACTTTTCAGATGGAGTAATCAAAGCTATCTATAGCCATATTTTAAAAAATGCTCTAAATCACAATCGATTGGAGAAATGCAAGTTAAAACAATTCTAGGGTACCACCTTATGCATCTTTGATTGACTAATAGGGTAGAAAAGGAAAATAACAAATGTTGGAGGGGAGGTGGGAAAAATGAGACAATAATGTTTTGTTGGTGGAGTTATGAACTGATTCAACCATTCTGGAGAGCAATTTGGAACTATGCCCAAAGGGCTATAAAACCATGCCTACCCTTTGACCTAGAAATACCACAGCTTGGTCTGTATCCCAAAAGAGGTTTCTTTTTTTTTAAAGGAAAGGACCTATATGTAAAAACAAAGAAACAAAGAAACAAACAAACAAATAAACAAAAAACATTTATAGCAACTCTTTATTGGTGGCAAAGAATTGGAAATTGAAGGGATGCCTATCAGTTGGGAAATGGCTGAACAAATTGTGCTATGTGATTGTGATGGAATATTATTGTGGTATAAGTAATGATAAGTAGGATGCTCTCAGAAAAATCCTGGAAAGACTTGCATGGGCTGATACAAAGTGAAATGTACTATGTACAAAGTAACGGCAGCCTTGTAAGATGATCAGCTGGGAATGACTAAACTATTCTTAGCAATGCAATGATTCAAGACAACTTGGAAGGACTTAAAATGAAAAACGCTCTCCATCTCCAGGGGAAGAACTGATGGTGTCTGACTACAGATTGAAGTATAGTTTTTTAAAATACAGAAATATGTTTTTCATGACTACACATATGTAAACTATATCAAATAAACTATATCTCAGTGAAGGGAGTAGGGGGGTGATTTTGAACTCAAAGATTTAAAAACAAATGTTAATAATTGTTTTTACATGTTGGGGGAAATTGGAGGAAAATAAAAGACTAAACAAAGCTATTATAAAAAATAAAACAGAAAAAAGAGAATGTGTGTTGTATTTTGTCAAAGGCTTTTTCATCATCTATTGAGATAATCATATGATTTTTGTTGGTTTTGTTGTTGATATGGTCAGTGATGCTGATGGTTTTTCTGATATTGAACCAGTCCTGCATTCCTGGTATAAATTCCACCTGCTCATAGTGTGTGATCTTTGTGATATATTGTTGTTAAAACTCTTGCTTGTATTTTATTTCATTTTTTTTTTTGCATTCATAGTAGGGAAATCAGTCTATAGTTTTCTTTCTCTGTTTTAGCTTTTCCTAGTTTAGGTATCAGCACCATATTTGTGTCATAAAAATAATTTAGTAGGACTCATAATAGTTTAAATAGTATTAAAATTAATTATTCTTTAAGTGTTTGGTAGAATTCAGTTGCAAATCCATCTGGCTCTGGGGATTTCTTCTTAGGGAGTTCCATGATGGCCTGTTCAATTTCTTTTTCTAAATCGGGATTATTTAAGCATTTTATCACCCCTCCTGTTAAGATGGGCAATTTATATTTTCCCCCATTTGTTCTACTCTCTTTTTTTTTCCTTTTAGCCTGTCTGTCCTCAAAAATGTTCTGCTTCTAACTATTGCCTCCCCCAATCCATCTTTCCTTCTATCATCCTTCTCTTATTCCTTCCCCACCTTAAAGTTAACATATCCAAGTTAACATAGATGTATATACTCTACATATTATTCACTTTTTGAGGCAATTTCAAAGAAAGTAAGGTTCCAGCACTTCAACCAACTCACCCAACTTCCCCACCAATGTAAACATTCTTAGGTCTCTTTTATTTGAGATAATTTGCTGTATTCTAGCTCTCCCTTTCCCCTTCTCACAGTATATTGCTCTTTATCGCCTCTTAATTTAATTTAATTTTTTAGATATCATCCCATCATTATCATCTTATACCCATGCCCTCTGTGTATGTATACTTCTTCTAACTGCCCTAATACAGATAAAGTTTTTAGGAGTTACACATATCATCTTCCTGTGTATCATCATCAATCCCCACATTCAAGTAAACACTTGAACTGTAATATTCTGTTTTTTTTTTTTAGCCTTTGTGATATTCTTGTTGATTCTTTTATACAAAATTCAAATTTTCTTTTCAACTCTGGTTTTTTCATTAGGTATGCTTAAAAGTCTTCAATTTCATTAAATATCCATTTTTTCCCCCAAAGGATTATACTTGGTTTTGCAAGCTAAGTGATTCTTTTTTTTAATGCGAAATCTTTATTTGGAACATGTGCATCAAGTAGCAGGGTTAATGACCCTTAAATAGTAATATTGTATAGTAACACAGTATTTACATTGTGCAGAGAAACATAAAGCTCTTTGAAGACATTCATCCCATTACATTTTACAAATATTTCATTTGGTTACTTTGTTCTTCCCCTGTATTGAATGTCCCCATAGCCTCCCCTTCTCACCATGTAATCTCTTGGACTGGATGAGCAGTAGCCATGCTTCAGAGCTGGCATCAAACCATCTCCTGCTGCAGCTTGCCATGGAGCTTCTCTATCTGCTCTCTGTAGCTGTGCTCACTGGCACAAGTGGGCAGACTCAGACTATCCGTGGTTCACCAGGGTACTTGTCTTTCCTGTATTTCAGAAATTTCTACAGGAATGTTTCTGGTTATTTCCTCAGTCAGGCTTGGGTGTGATGGTTGGGTTGGGATTTCTGCTGACCCAGGTGGAGAAGACCTCATGTACTTTATAATTTGGAGGTTACTGCCATTTCCTCTGACTGGGATGTAGCATTTTTATTTCTAATTCTTGCCATATGCTGCTCATGAGCACATTCTCTTTCCTCCCACTCCAAGACAGGGAGGGCTACACAGCAAGTCTCTGGCAGTGGGGAGGAGGTAGAGGGAGAGGGGAGGAAGGAGGAAGCTGAGCTGCTTCTTTGGCTTAGCTGGTTAAGTGATTCTTAATCTTCTCTCCTTTGCCCTCCAGAATGTCATATTCTAAGTCCTCTGGACCTTTGATGTAAATGCTGGTAAATATTGAGTGATCCTGATTGTGGCTCCATGATATTTGAATATTGTTTTTGTCTTTCTGGATGCTTGCAATATTTCTCCTGGACATTGGATCTCTGGAATTTGACTACAATATTCCTGACAGTTTTCATTTTGGCAGCTCTTCTAGGAGGTGATCAATGGATTTTTTCAATTTCTTTTCTGAGAGTTGATGTTTGATCAAACTCTTCTGTGTCTGATGTGGGTTAGAACACTCTGGTTCTACAATATCCTTGATAATTTCATCCAAAATGATGTGTAGTTCAGCATGAAAAATGCTATTCACATCAAGAGAAAGAACTGATGGTGTCTGAATGCTTATTGAAGCATACTGTTTTCACTTTGGGGAATTTTTTGTGTTTTTTCCCCCCTTTTTGTTCTGTTTCTTCTTTCACAACCTGACTAATGTAGAAATATGTTTTTCATTATTGCACATGTATAACTTAGATTGCTTGACATCTTGGGGAGGGGAAAGAAGAGGGAGGGAGAAAATTTTGAAACTCAAAATCTTTTTTTAAAATGATGAAAATTGTCTTTATATGTAATTGAAAAAAAATACTATTTAAGAAAGAAGGACAATGTCTAGGCTTTTCCTTTGGTCATGTCTTTTGGGTAGTCTAATAATTCTTAACGTATCTCTTCTCAATTTATTTTTCAGATCAGTTTTTTTTTCCAATGAGATATCTCACATTTTTCTATTATTTTTTCCCCATTCTTTTGATTTTGTTTTATTTTTTTTTCCTGTTTCTCTCATGGAGTCGTTAGCTTCCACATTCACAGTTCTAATTTTTAAGGAATTATTTTCTTCAGTAAGCTTTGTTACCACCTTTTCAATTTGGTCAGTTTTGCTTTTTAAGGAGTTCTCTTTACTGGATTTTTGGGCCTCATTTACCATTTGTCTTATTCTGTTTTTTAAAAATTGTTTCTTCAGTAATTTTCTGCTTCCTTTACCAAGCTATTGATATTTTTTTCATGATTTTCTTGCATCACTCTCATTTCTTTTTCTAATTTTTTTCTCTCTCATTTATTTAATTTCAAAAATTCTTTTGAGTTCTCCCAGGAGTCCATTTTGGGTCTGAGACCACTTCATATACCAACAAGAGGAGTAGTTTTGAATTAATAAATACAATTTGAAAATTTGAGATCTTGAAAGTAGTATGCAATTCAAAGAGATTGTGAGAGCTGAGGGTTGGTCAGGCTCTTCTGTGTCTAATGGGGGTTGGAGATAGAATAGAGGCTTCTATAGTTGAATAGGTTGGAGAATTGTGTTTTGCCACTGTGGGGATAGTGTTCATTATGAAAAGTCAGTTTTCTAGATTGTAACAAAAGTAAAAACAAGACACAGTTCCTTCTTCCAATATGCTAATATTAGAGATAGAAGATGTGTGCATATTTATAAAGACATATAGCGTATCACAACATAAATTAAATAAAAAGGACAACCTGAGCATATTTTACACTATACCTAAAGAACTGAAAAGTGAGACAAGAGTTGCTGAAGATCAATTTATATTCTTTGTCAATTTGCCCTAGTGCTAAAACCCAAAGGATTTAAAAGTGGATGACCAAGCCTGAACTATTTCCTATCATGGCTTTAATTTGAAACTCATTGAGTCACCTTGGGCACATTACATCATCTATAAAATAGATACAGCAATAATTGCTTTATCTTAACAAAGGACTGAGTCTGAAGATAAATTATAGATAACCAGACAGAGCAACCAATAATTTATAAAATGTCACCCTAAAGCTATCATGTTTGTTCTATGTAATATGAGCGGGAAATGGAGAATGTATTACTATTTTATATATTGGATCTCCAAATACAATATCGCAAATGTAATATTAAAAATTATACAATTTCAGCTCTAATAAGGAATTTGGCAGTCACTCAGTATAACCAAGATCACAGATTTAATGCTGGAAGTGACCTCAAAGGCTACCTAGTCAAACCCCCTCATTTAAATGATGTGGAACTGAGACCAGGAGGAGTTGGTAATTTTTTTTTTCCCAAACTAGTGAGTAACTAAGACAGAATCTGAACCAAGTTCTTCCTGACCTTGAGTCAGGTAGTCCAGAGTCTAGCACTCTAGAGCAGTAGCAACATTTTGATTTAATGAAATAAATTTTTGAACTCAAATAGATTTAGGGATCATGGACTTGAATTTGAGTGCTAACTTTGGGCAAATGATTAACTTTGTGAGTTTATCTTCTCACCTGTTAAACTTGGATTGTAATAGCTACACTAGAGAGCTGCTGTGAGAATAATGCATGCATATACAGAGAAACTATATGCAAAGTGTTTTGTAAATAACAATATAAACATATTTAAACTCATTATTATTCAAGGCCACAGTCAGTTATTGTCAGAGGTGAGATTAGTACTTGGGTCCCTTGGCTCTCATCTCTATGTCTTTCCACCAAATATTCTTCATGTCTTAATACTCTCTCTCTCCTTACCTCCCTGTCTTAATTTCCCTGTATTCCTTCAAGACTTAGTTTAAATCCTATGTTCTGCAGGACAACTTTCCCCAGTCTCTTGAGATAGATAGATAGATAGGCAGATAGGGAAAGATGGATACAGATATAGATAGATATCAGTATGTGTATGTGTGTGTATCTTGCATGCACTTAGGTATTTTCATATTTCTCTCATCAATTAAATTGTGAGTTCTTCAACAGAAGGGATTTTGTGTGTGTTTGTGTGTGTGTGTGTGTGTGTGTGTGTGTGTGTGTGTGTGTATGTCCTCATTGCCTAGTACAGTTCCTGGCACATAATAGGCTTATAATAAATGCTTACTGACTGACTTATTGCCATATACTAGATGCTTAACATATGACTGTTGATTCAGCGTCCCAGTCCAGTGTTCCTTCTACCCCACTACCTTGAGTCCCATATTATTAAGGCTAACCTTCCCACAGTTACACAGTATCAAAACTCAAAAATAGTACAGACATGGGATCACTGAAAGTAGGATTTAAAATAAAGCTCTCCTTCTAGGCATTCAGGAAATGAGATTTAAATTTATCCATCTTGGAATACCTGTCCCCATTTCCAAATTCCACTACATTTGTGATTATAAAGTTCAGCAATTAAACAGCTAGTGACACAAAAGTAAAATGTGTTGGATTATCAGCTAACTAAATTTTAACTAACACAATCTTGTCAGAGCTGAAAATGTACCCAATGTCATTTTGTCTGATTATTTCTCTTATATTCCCTTCACCTTAGCCCACCACCATCTGAAGTCTGTTTACTTACAGGGATTTTATCAAACACTTCTTCGTGCTGAAAAGTAGTGATGAGAGAGGCACAATTTTTATTTCAAAAAAAGCCTTTAAATTAACTGGAAAGTGAAAAATGCCAACAGCTTGTAGGTTTGCTGTCAAGCATGTGAGGAGAACATGCTGACTGCAGTTGGGGGGAAAAAACTGTTGAGAAAAGACAGTTGCCTCACCTACTTTCACTTCAGTGAATATTTGTGAAAACTGGCTTCAAAGAAAAGCATCCCTAACATGGATTCTGTCTAAAACTTGAAACTTGTTTCTAGAGGCTAAACTTTGCTGCATCTCTTCAGCCAGTAATTCTTCCAATCAATTAGTCAATCAAACAGGCCTTTATTAAGCACTTACTAAATCCCAGATATTAGGCTAAACTCTGGGGACACAAAGAAAGGCAATACTCATTCCTTCCCTCAAGAGGCTTAGAAGTTAAAGAGGAGACAACATGTAAATTCAACTTGTAAATATTCTGGAGGGAAATTAGAGAATTGTCTACTTTGGTGTTATTTTTAGTTTTCAAATCTATGAGAAATGTCATTATTTCACAGGTTTTGGGGTTTGCTCTTCTCTTTCTCATTATCAGCTCTCACATCCTTTGACCACAATTCTCAGGTTAAGAATCCCTGTTCTTTTTCTGATTTCAGAAGTTATTTAATAAGGAAAACCCTTGATAAAGTTTAAAGCGTTACCCAAATTTGGGAATGTGTGTGTGTGTGTGTGTGTGTGTGTGTCTGTGTCTGTGTCTGTGTGTGTATCCTTGGAAAAACAAATCAAAACCATAATGAAATGGGATGATGTACATATCATCCTTGTCATTCTTTCAGTTACTCAGATTATAATGAAGATGATTTCAGTAAGTCTATGGAAGATGAGTTTATATGTAAATAATTTTATTTAATTAGAGAAAGTAACCATTTTATCCACCTGCCCAATAGATAATAGAATATTTAATATGAAAGACGAACAGCAATATAGCAACCTTTCCTAGGACAATGTCTATAAAAACCCCAATGAACTAGATTAAATCAAAACAAGAAGATAAAAATAATAAACATCTAATTAACAAAATGTGAGTTTCATTGAGAAAGTTAAATTTAGACATTTACTTTCTTTAAGAAAAAAATTGTGTGTGTGTGTGTATGTGTGTGTGTGTGTGTGTGTGTGTTTGGAGTTGGTGGAGAGAGTAGAGATGGGCAGGAGAAAAAAGGCAGAGAGAGAAATTAAGATAAATTATAGTCCTTTAGTATTTCCACATGCCTGTTCCCAGCATGCATTTGTCTGAACAGTAGCATCAGTTATGAAACCAGTCAGGTAGAAAATGATAGGTTTCATTAAAATTAATAATAATGAAAGAACTACCAGTTAATGTCAAATTCAGTTTTTGCACAAGTACAAACTTTGACCATGGTCATATTGCTGTAGACATCCCTTGAGTAGGGAGAAGATAGAGATATACTCATGAGTACCAGCAACACAATATTCACAATGCCCATGGTGGCTATAAATATGCTCGTGTAGTTGTGAATCACAAAATGTAACAAGCTCTCCACATGGAGGACAGAACCAAAGCATTTATTAAAATTCCAGAAAACCAAGTCCCAAAACCAGAAAGTCAAATTCATTACAGCAACCATGAAGTTGGTGCGCATAACCAATGCAATAAACACCCACATTCCTAAGCCTTCAAAACAAAACAGGTTCCCTCAAGCAAGGATCCTCCTCTCTTACTCACTCCTTCAAGCAAGGATACTCCTCTCCTCACTCATGGTAGCTCCTAAGCCTCCTTGCTGCCCAGCAGTTCTCATTCCCAGCAGTTCTGGCTGGCTCTTAGAGGTTCTTAACACTTCTGGCTGGCTCTCAGAAGTTCTTACTTCAGTTCTCAGAAGAAGTTCTGGCTCTCTAACTTGGGCTTTCCCTTATATATGATATTAGCTCCTTCCTGTTCTTCCCCTTCCTGTTACATCAGCAAGTTCATCCCACTGTGGAATTCACAAGTTCTGTATCTTAATACTTGACACAGTCATGAACTTGAAACAAGGGGCTAAGAACCTGTTTGCTTGTCAATACAAGGGGCATGGAAAATCTTCAAATCCCATTACCATTATATTATCATGCATTAGGACTGCACCAAGATATCCAGTAAGAGCAAGATTTTTTTTAATTTTGAGGTTCTCTGCAGCATTATTGGAGGTGAGGAGAACATATATAAATGCTATTGTTATTGTCATAGAGATTAGAAGTTATTCATTACTCAACATGCACTTGTGTTGATTCTATTTATTCTGAAAAATCTAGCTTGGTTCTGCCCATAGTTGTCAAGATCATTCAACAAGCAAGCACTGCAGCCTAAGTTAGTAAAGTAGAAAGGACATTGGGCTTTAAGGTGACTGGTCCCAGTTCTGATACTAATTTCTAGGGCTTTGAGAAAGTTGCATTGCTCAGTTTTCTTATTTGGAAAATGTGAAAGATACACTGGATTAGAGGTGTGTGTGTATGTGTGTGTGTGTGTTTCATAGACCCCTTTAGCTGTCTGTCAGAACCTATAGACTCCTCAGAAAAATGTTCTAAATGTAGGAAATGCAAAATTTCAGTTAGAGGTTAGTGAAAATGTAAAAAAAAAAGTGTTGTTGTTGTTGTTGTTGTTGTTTTTTCCCCTTGACCAAGTTCATAGACCCTCTCAAATCTCTCCACAGACTCTCTGGCATCCTATGGACCTCTGATTAAAAACCTTTAAATTAGAGGATGTCTAAGGGTTGTTTTTTTCACTTCTAATTACATTTCTGCATGAATGGGTCTGTCTCTATCCACATAATAATTCCCCATGTAGCCACATAATAAATCCCCATGGATTTTGATTAAGCAAACACTTACATTTGTCTCTGCATATGTCTATTATGGCCTCCCTGAAAAAAAAAAGAAAAATTCTGGGCAATCTCCATGGGGATTTAAGGAAAAGTTGCCATCAACATGTTGGTGGTGGTTTGACTTGTTTGACACATGATACCTGTCATCTCTCTCTGTAATAGTAATGGGAATTTGAAGATCTTTCCTGGCCCTTGTATTTGCTATCAAACATTTAATTAGCACCTTGTTCCAGTATATGATTGTGTATTAAGACACAGAATTTATGAATCCCACAGTGGGATGGACTTGTTGATGTAGTAGGAAGAGGCAGAAGAGGGAGGAGCTAACACTGTGTATAAGGAAAAGCCCAAACTGAGTGAGGTCAGAACTTCTGGGAGCAAGCTTCTGGTGGCTGGGCTGCTACTGCTGGAGACAGATTTTGAGAACCAAAAAAGAGAAATGAGAACTGAGAATTGAGAATAACTGAGAAATGAGAAGAGAGGAGAACTGGGAGGAGGCATGGCTGTGGTGTTGGTACTTTGTCTGTTTTGATGTTACTTTGTCAGATTCATCTGTTGATAGAGGATGTTGCTGTTGTTACAGAAGTCCTGGGACCTTGCTGCTGATACAAAAGCCCTGAAAGAGGATTTTCTTGTTATATGTTTACAGAAATCCCCAAGGAGAGTCTTGCTGATGATGTCAGAGGTCCTGGGACTATGCTGATGATTTGTGTTGATTCCTCAGACTTTGTTGTTGGGTCTATGTTGATTTCACAGGCAGAAAATGAATTGATGAGGGTGCCAGCAATGTGTATAAATGTTATTGTGGTTTTGTTAAGCTTTGTCTTCCCAGGAATAGAAACTGTGAAGGACTTGAGGTGGACCAGACACTGTGAGCTTCAGTATGGAATAGGAAATGGACAAAAAGTTGGACAAAGAACTGAACACTGTCTGCCTTTGAACTCAGGTGGCAGTTGGATAGATTGGGGTAGGATCTGGGACCATAGAAGAGGAACCATGGAAGCTGAGAGCCTTCCTTGAGTCAAGATGAAAAGACCTCTCCTTGGGTATTTAATGCAAACTGAGAAAATCATGACTTATTGTGGCCTAGGGGTGGAAAACTCTGACCTTTACATTTAGATGATTGAGTTAAGGACTTCTCCAATTAAGAAGAAAGAGGACTTTTTGATGGAAGAGATTAAGACAAATGTGACCTAGGGGTGGAGAACTTTGACCTTTGTATTTTGTGCCAATTAAGGAGGCTTACATCCTTAAGGATGATTGAATTAAGCACTTACTAAATGCTTGCCTTACTAAATGAACATTGTCTTCATTTAAAACTATGTGGCCACTTTGGTGAAAACTATGTGGTCATTTTAGTGATAAGTTGTAAATGCTATAACATTGTAAATGCTGTAATTTGGTTTTCTGTGAATGTTTTGCCTTAATTTGTTACTGAATAAATAGAGAGTTCACTATACTATGTTATCAGAACCTTAAAAGCTCTTCACAGTAGCAGTTCTCTGGAAAGCTGCTTGTGTTTGGCTTTATGCTCCTTAAGCATACTTTCTTGCTTCAGCTGGATGGGCTTGCCCATCCCATAGTTTGAAAGTTGTCAGTAGTTCATATAGATGGCTAGTCCCTTCTCCACAGGAATTGTTTCCCTGGATGATTGCTAGGATATATCATCTTATCATTTGTAGACAATAGGCAAGTGGCAGGACCAGTGCACACATATGTACATGTATATCTATCAATATATCTAGCTATCCATCTATATGTATCTATCAATCCATTTCTGGATCTACATGTCTATGGAGCTGTATTTGAAATTAACAGAACAAACATTTATAGGTAGATAGATAGGTAGATGAGTAGACAGACAGACAGATAGATAGATAGATAGATAGAATATAGATAGATGGATAGATAGATAGATAGATAGATAGATAGATGGAAGGATGGATGGATAGCCTTGTTTGACAAAAAGTACAGGTATTATTATAACCATTTCACAGGTAATAAAATGACCAAAGATATGTTAGGTTATGCATCCAAGGTCACACAGTTAGTTTGTGGTATCCTGATTCTTAAACCTAACCATTATATTGGACTGGGAGTCTGAAGATGTAAGTTCTAGTACCACACCCCCATTCCATTTATATGGTGTGTAAATATGGTCAAATTATTTAATCCCACCTTGCCTATTTCCTCAACTTTGAATTTTTGGGTTATGTTTCATGATTCCTAATCGATGTGTCTATTATAAAAAAATAATGTATCCCCTGTTTTTATAAAAATGACATAGTCTTTGGTAACCATTCAGGTATGAAATACATTGTGGATCAGACTCAGAAGCCATTGACACTCATAAGATTTTTTTCTAGTCGTGCTTGAGCTTTATAATTCATTTGCAATTACTTCTGGTTTTGGATTTTTTTTTGTATGTATGTAGTTGCTTTTTATATTTAGATTGTTGTAGTTTTGTTATGTTGTTTTCTTAGCTATTCTTATTTAACTCTGCATCTGTTCACATAGATCTTTCCATGCTTCTATTTGTCACCTATATCAATTCTTGTAGCATAGTAATATTCAATTATGTTCATGTATGACAGTTTGTTTGTCTATTCCCCAGTCTACAAACAACTACTATGATTCCAGTTATTTAGTCTCATAGAAAGTGTGGCTATAAATATTTTGATGTATATAGATATGTTATTATCAACATTTTTTAGTAATTTTTTTGTTTTAAATAGTATTTTATTTTTTCCCACAATTACTTATAAAGAAAATTTTTAGCATTCCGTTTTACAAGATTTTGAGTTCCAAATTTTTCTGCCTCCCTTTCTCTGTCCCTCCCTCCTTTCCTCTCTTCTGAAAATGGTAGGCAGTTAGATGTTGTTTATACATATGCTATCATGTGAAATATTTTCATATTCATAAGTGTTGTGGAAGAAGAAACAGGTAAAAAGAAATAAAACAGGAGAAAGAATAAAGTAAGTGAAAAAATTTGCTTCTATCAGCATTGAAATTACATCAATTGTTTATCTGGATATGAATAGCATTTTACTTCATAAGTCCTTTGTACTTGTCTTGCATCATTGTGCTGATGTAAAAATCTGAGTCATTCATAGTTGATCATCACATGATGTTGCTGATCTTGTGTACAGTGTTTTCCTGGTGCTTTTCAATTCACTTACAACACTTTGTACACAGGTTTTCAGGTTTGTTTTTTTTTTTCTGAAATAGGCCTATTCATCATTTCTTTTTACACAGTAGTATTCTATTACATTCATATACCACAGCTTTTTCAGTCATTTCCCAATTTATGTGATTCCCCTCAATTTCCAATGTTTTGCCACCATACAAAGGACTGCTATAAATATTTTTGCATGTATAGGTCCTTTCCCTCTTTTTATTATCTCTTAGGGATAAAGACCTAGAAGTGGTATTGCTGGTTGAGAGAGTATGCGCGGTTTGATTGCTTTTGAGTATAGTTCCAAGTTGCTTCTGGAATAGTTGCTTCAGTTTTCAACTCCACCAACAGTGTCTAACAGTCCCAATTTCCCCCCAACCTCTTCAACAATTATCATTTTCTTTTTTTGTTATATGAGTCAATCTGATTGGTATGAGGTGGTACCTCACCATTGTTTTAATATACATTTCTCTAATCAAGAGTGATTCAAAGTATTCCTTAATATGCCTATAGATATCTTTGATTTCTTCATCTCAAAACTGCCTATCCATGTCTTTGACCATTTATCAATTGGGAATTGACTTGTATTCTCATACATTTGACAGAGTTCTCTATATTTTTTGAGAAATGAGGCCTTTGTCAGAGACACTTGCTGTAAAGATTGTTTTCGGGCTTTCTGCTTTCTTTCTAATTTTGGTTACATTGGTTTTGTTTGTATAAAAGCTTTTCAATTCAACATGATAAAAATGATATTCTACATTTTATAATGCTCACTATCTCTTATTTGATCATGAATTCTTCCCCTCCCCAAAGATTTGACAGGGAAACTCTTCTTTGGTCTTCTAATTTGATTGCTTCATTGCCTATGGTATTTTGTAACAAGATGTAGTTTCCTTCCTTATCTCATTTAATTAGATATATTTTTACTTTTACTTAGTCTATGATCATGATTGCTATTCCTGCTTTTGTTTTTTACTTCATCTGAAGCATAATAGATTGCACCTACACCCTTACAGTGTGTGTCTCTCTGCTTCAAGTGTGTTTCTTATAAGTGACTTCTTGTAGGATTCTGGTTTTTCATGCAATCTGCTATCTGCTTCTCTTTTATTAGAGAGTTCATCTAATTCACCTAGACAGTTATGATTACTACCTGTGTATTTCTATCCATCCCATTCTTCCTCCTGTTTGTCCTCTCTCTCCTTTCCTCTGTTTCCACCTCACCAGTGTTTTGCCTCGGTCTACCACTTCTGCTGATCTGTCTTCCCTTATGTCAGTCCCCACCCCTCTGCTTTACCTAATTTCCTCCTCTCCTACTTCCCTGTCAGGTAAGCTAGATTTCTATAGTCAACTGATGGTGTATATTATTTCCTCTTTGAGTTAATACTGATGAAAGTAAAGTTCAAGTGCTGCTCATCACTCCACTTTCCCTTCTTCCCATACACTGTAAAATGTCTTTTTCAACTATTCATGTAAGATAATTTGCCCCACTCTACCTCTCCCTGCCTTCTGTACCCTTTCTACTCCTCTGTCTCATCCCTTAATGTTTTTATGTTGTTCCCTCAAATTCACCCTTATGCCCATATCATCTTTCTATGTATATTCCTTCTATTTGTACTGTTTCTGATATAATTTTTAAGAGTTAAAAGTATCATCTTCCTGTGTAGGGATGCAAACAGTTTAGCTCTATTGAATTTCTTATTTTTTCACTTTCTAACTGTTTATGCTTCTCTTGTTTCTTGATATTGGAGGTCAAATTTTTGGCTTAGTTCTGATCTTTTCCTTATGAAGTCTTGGAATTCTATTTCATTGAATGACCATTTACCCCCTTGATGTATTATGCATAATTTTGCTGTCTAAGTGATTCTTGGTTGTATTCCTAGCTCCTTTGCCCTTAGAATATCATATTCTATGACTTTTGATCCTTTAATGTTGCAGCTGCCAATCCTGATTATGACTCCCTAATATTTGACTTGTTTCTTTCTGGTCACTTGTGGTATTTTTTTCTTGATCTGATAGCTCTGAAATTTTACTTTAATGTTCTTTGAGGTTTTTATTTTGATATCTCTTTCATGAAGTGTTAGGTGGATTCTTTTAATGCCTGTTTTGCCCTATGGTTCCAGCACAGAAGGGCAGTTTTCTTTGATAATTTCTTGAAAGATGCTTTCTTGATCCTTTTGATTATGGCTACCTCACTGGTGGCAAATTCTTCAACTTGAAAGGTGACAAGCCAAGACCAGAGTGGAGGGAGTTTTGGTGCACAACTTTCTGCAGATGATTGTGCACTCAATGCAGCCTCTGAAGCGGAGATGCGACAAAGTATGGGTCTATTCTCTGCTGCTTCTAATTTTGACCTAACAATTAGCACCAAGAAAACACAGGTACTCCATCAGCCACCACTACCCCATCCACATGTGGAACTATTGGTTACAGCAAATGGAGAAGTTTTTAAAGTTGTGGATAGGTTCACTTACCTTTGTAGTATAATTTCCATGGATGTAAACATTGATGATGTGGTTGATGCATACATTGCCAAACCTTCAGCGTTTGGGAGACTCCAAAGGAAAGTATGGGAGAAAACAAGTATTAGTCTGACTGCCAAACTGAAAGTCTACAGAGCTGACCTCACTGTTGTATGCCTGTGAAACCTGGGCAGTATAGCAGTGCCATGTCAGGAAACTGAATTGCTTCCATTTGAATTGTCCTAGGAAGATTCTGAAGATCACCTGGCAGGATATGGTACTAGACACTGAGGTTCTTTCTCTAACTAAATTTCTAAGCACTCAAACTGTATTGCAGAGAGCACAACTCTGAGGGGTTGGCCATGTTTTTTTAATACAAATGTATGCTTGCCAAAAAGACTATTTTATGGAGAACTCACAGTTCAAGTGTTCCCAGGGTGGTTAGAAGAAGCCATCCAAGGACACCCTCAAGATCTCTCTTAAGAAATTTTGAATTGATTGTGTGACAGTGGGAGACACTGCCACAGGGCTGCTCATCATGGCATGCCCACATCAGGGAAGGTACTGTGCTCTATGAGTAAAGCAGAATTGAAACAGCTCAGAAGAAGCACAAGATAAGATGCAGAAATTTAGAGTATCCACCCCAAATGTTCACATGGAGTATTTGTGCCAGATTTCTGGTAGAACATTCTGAGCTTTTATTGGTCTGATCAGTCTCAGTCAGACACACTGAAACTTGACTCTAGCATATTGTTGTCATTTTGGTCCTCTTTGAAAAGGAACCAACCAACCAAATTTTTTTAAGGTCACAAATCTCATTTTTAAAATTTTGATTTCTCTTGAGGACTGCTTTAGCTGCATCTCCAAAATTTTAGTGGAATTTTTTCATCATTATTAATTTTTTCACATTTGTCCTTTGACTCATTTATCATTTAGGATTTCATTTTAAGTCTACATTTTGGTCTGTGTCTTTTCTTTTTGGTCCCTGAACCATTATGTTATAGTCTATAAAAGATATATTTACTGTTTCTGTCTTTTTACATTTGTTTGTAATATCTCTGTGCCCTAATATATTTTTGTAGTCTTATTTAGAAGAAGCCATAAATCTTTTAGCTCTAGTTTCTTCAGTAATTTGTTGAGTTCCATATTTTCCTGCTTGTTTCCTTTTTTGTTAGACTACATCAAAATGGAGCTAGGAAAATTGAAGTATCTTGTCATTGTATTACTGTCTATATCTTCTTTATAGTTCAGTTAATTGTTCTTTTATGAATTTAAATTATAAGGCATTAAGAGCATGTACTTCTATTATTGATATTGGTTTGGTTTTTGTACTTTCTTTCAGCATAATGTATTGTTAATCCATATGTGTATGTTCATATATGTTCATATGTTCATATATCTATATCTATATCTATAGATTTATTTATAGTTATCTATAGATATAAATGTATAATATTAGAATATCTCTGAACCTCTGATATAAATATCATTGGGTCAAAATGAATGATTTCTTGAAGAAATAGCTATAATCTCTTTGATGGTATTATTTTGAACATTTTTTGAGGTGTGTGTGTGTGTGTGTGTGTGTGTGTGCGCATGCCTTTAGCTTTGCCTTTTCACACGATTGGAGCTCCTACTTTTTCAGATTCACGTTATGCACAGTTTTTTTTCTCCACATCCTTAGATTTATTTTGTGTACATCTATTTAAAAATTTCTTGTAAGCATCAGATTGTAAGATTTTGTTTTATTCTTTTTCAATGTCCACCTTTTACTTTTTTCTTGGATTTTTTAATATATTTGCATTGAAGTGATGAGAAATAGATCTATATTTTTGCTCCATTTGCCTCTAATATTGGATTTTTTTTGTCCTTAGGAATCTTTTCCTCCTCCACTGAAAATACAGTAATGTCTGTTCAGTTACTTTAATCTTTTTTTTTTTAAGGTGGTCCTATTCCCTTTGATTAGCTTCCTGTGCCATACTGATCCCCTTTCCCTTTTTAAATCTTGTTTTTTTTTAAATTGCATATTTGCTTATTCTTTTTCCCCTTGTTTAATACTTTATTTTTTAAGACCTTAGTCAAGTAGATTCCCCCTTTCTCTCTCTTCAACTAAAGCTATTTATTTCTGCTAATAACTTCATTTTGGGGGCCCCTTTAGTCTCTTTACCCTGTGTTTCATTAATGATATATGAGTTTTTGTTGCCAAACTTCAGTTCAGTCCTTGGTCCTTGGGGTTGTTACTGCAGCCTTAGGGGATACTCTGTAATCTCCGATTAAGCATTAGTTTACAGTTTTTTTTAACCTTCTTTTGCATTTTAGGTGTCCAAGACTAAACAGAGTGTTGAAGCTGCTTTATCTTGAGTGTTAATTTCTGTTTTGTAAAAGTTTGCAAGATCATGAGGATCAGAAAATTGTTTAGTCCTCTATCTTGTTTATATGACCCAAGTAGGTATCTTTTTAAGATGATCTAGTCACAACTTTATCCATGCTGACATTAGAGTTGAGAAGTTTCTCTCAACTGATTTAAGGGCTTCATCTCTTCAAGGAAACTTGATGACCATTTCTACTCCTGTCTGCTAAGGTATAAAATATATTCTAGTTGTTGTTTTTGCTTGATTTTCTTTTTTTACTTTTCCTCTCTTTCCAACAAAGGCAGACTGACAATTCTGTCACATTTACCTAAAGACTGTCTAACAAAAGTTGGGCAGAATACCTGAAGCCTTATGTGAAGTTTATTGTGCATAGTTCTCAAGTCTAGGGCTAAATCTAAACAAACCACCATCTTACTTAATATTAGAAATTCTGTCTAACTCCAGTTTTGTTTCTTAGGGGCAATCCTGTGTCACCAAAATCCATTAGAGGGCCACTGCCAAGGAAAACACACAGGAACAGTGCGGAGGATGGGGCTGTGAAATCTACCTTATTCCCATGATCATGTTCACTATTACGTACAAATGATTCCAAGGAGGAATCAAAGCTAAGGAAACAAACACATAATTATCCTTACCCACTTGTCACACATTTCTGACTTCACCATGTATATTAGCAGTTTTTATAAAAGGGTGGGGAGAAGGGAGGGGAAGGCAAACAAGTACATAAGCACATGTACATACACACTGTATGGAATGGGGGGGGTGGTCAAGAGGGCTAATACTCATCAATCTGAATTCTTGAGGTCAGTGTTAGATAATATCAGTAAGGAATAAAGAAAGAATGAAGCAAGTAGCCATTTTATTCTCTCCCACCATGGTATATACCTAAATAGATGGAATCTACATCGAGACTAGTAGAAGCATTTCCTCATATATATATTTTAAGGCATCATTGATAAGCTCAACATTACTGAAACTATCAGTGTATAAAATAAATAAAGGAAAGATGACTATTCACAAAACACAGGTGATCATACAAAAAATAATATACTTATGAAAGAAAAATTCATATAATTAATATTTTATGGGTGATAAACACGTTATTGTCTGAGTATAATCAGTTTTACCAGATCAAAGAAATCTGCCCATTAGTGCTTACAGGGAGGAGAGTTTTCTCAGAACCCTGGAAATCCTTCACTTTCAGCAGCTAAGTCTTTTTGTACCAAAACAAAAGGGGAAAAGGAAGCAATGAAGGAAACTAGTTGCTACAGCTGGTCTTAGTTTTCTAGGGGTAATTTACAGCAAAATGGGTGACAAAGAATAAGATGGAGTCAGGATGCTATGAAGGAGAGCTGTGTCAAAGGAAGGGAGGGTCTATGTCTCAGAGACTCTATGAAAGGCACAATCATAGTGCAATACCGAGGGCTTTGGTAAGGGATAGAAAGGTAAAGGAGGCAAACAAGCTCACTGGATGCTACCAGACTAAGGAAACTTACTGAAACTACTCTCTGAAGTTCATCTCAGGATAGTGATTTTGTCCACTTATTTCAGAACACACACACACATACACACACACACACACACACACACACACACACCTTTTAGCATTTTTAGGACAATTCAGTTCTTAAATAAGATTACAGGAATGTGCCTCATTCTATCCTGACATTTAATTTCTTCTAGTGGGAGTTTATAGCTTGAAAGGTTTTCTTTCTATGATATTTGGAAATTATGAATATTGGGCATAGTGATATCTATTAGAAACACTGTTTTAGTTTTTACTGATGTTATATTCAGGTAGTTGTGGATAATAGCTCCAACTAAAATGATGTTCTGGTCACACTATGATTTATTTTGTTGAATTTTCAAGGATATTTCCAAGTGTACGTTTGTATTTAGGAATTTGTTGTCTATTAATTTATAACAGATAGTAAGCTTCTGGAGCATCATTCTAGCCATTTTATTGTATCGTTCTATGTATCTGGTAGATACTAAGTTTTTGCCATCTTCAGTTTTATGTTGCACAATTTTTAGTACTTCATGGTATAACCTGCATCAATCAAGAGATCTGGGTTCCTTCAGCATAGCCTTTTTGGGGGCAAAGATTTGATCCTGAATTGTTGTAATAAAATCTTCCATTATTATAAGCAAATTTGCATAAGGTGGTAATTTTTTTAACACTTCTTTGTCAGTATATAATTGGACAAGTCCTTTAGGATGTCACTTGGACTCCATTTGAACTCCATGCCTGCTTTTAAACCATTTCATAGGTTACATGTAGACCTAAAACTCTGTTGACTATATTTGATAAATCCACAATATATACCCATAGTTAGCCTTTACTATTGTTTTGTGAAGTAAGGTCTGTTTGTTCCAAAAGCATCTTTGTACTTTTTAAAAATCTTGTTTATCATGTAATATGAAAATATCTATCAAACCCCATCTTTTCAGATAAAGCAATTTTAGCTTCTTTACAGCTGCCTTAGGGTGATTAGTCCTGTGTTTCATTAAGAATATACAAGTTTTTGTCTGAACAGTTTCTAGGTTCTTTTTCATCCATTTCACAATGTTGAGAAGTGTATATTCAGACTAATGTTGTGTTAGTGTTAATTTATCTAAATGTGTTATTATTCTTAAAGTTGTTCAAGAAAAATCATTCTAATCTCATTTGATGGAGTTAAAAAAAGAAACTCTTGTAGGAAAAGTCTCTACCCTGCTATTATTCTTTTATAGGTAGTATCCTGTGAATGATAAAATAGTTGAATGAAATACATTTTTTACCTGAATAAAAATTATTTGAATATAAAATCTCACTAAAAATTTCTTTGGTATATATCTAATGGCAGATAGGATGACCAGAATGATGTGGACAAGGACACATCCTTTCCTTGTAAGATTTTGATAATTTTTTTTCCAGGTAGACCATACTGAATCATGTATGAGGCAGCTTGGTAACACAATGAATAGAGCACTGGACTCAGAGTCAGGAAGACCTGAGTTCAAATCCAGCATCAGTTACTTACTAGCTGTTCTGGTAAATCACTCTATTGACCTTAAAGTATCATATAAAATCTTAGTTATTGTTATTTGGTGACTACTCGTCATCTTATCTTTTGGTAACAGACCTAAGATTCCTTCCTTTAAGAAAATGTCAGGCTTATTCCTAAAACAATGCTGCTAAAGTTCTTTTCGAGTAAATTATGTTCTATTGTGAAGTATTTCACCCAATAATTATGGATCTTATCTAGCCCTGTAATTTTCCAGTTTTTCCAAGAAGGTAGGGGCCAACTCTCTTGATATAACTGCTCTGTTCTTTGTTTTATAAATGATACTTAAGCTTTTCATTTCTAATTTGATCCTATTAACGTCTTTATTATTTTGCACTTCTTGCAGTCATATGAAGCAGAAATGTACTGCATCCTTGTTCTTCACTGGCTTTCATTTGCATGTGATTTCATATTTCTCAAATCTATAAAACGCCTATGATTTTGGAACAAGTTATTTCAATTCCTTAAACCTCAATTTCTTCATCTGTAAGTTTGGGATAATATTTGTAGCACTTATTATAGGTAGTTGCCGAGGAGAGTGCTTTGTAAATCTTACTGTGTTATAGAAATATGAGTTGTTACTGCCATCGTAGAAGAGAGATTGGGAAATTAATTGACTTCAATGCTTCTAAACATGTGAAAATCAGCTAACATCTGGTCTCCAAAGGTGTACAATTCATGGTTCTCTACTTTAGTTTCCATGACTTATATTTAATTCAAGCAGCAATATCCTTTGCCGCACTATATAGCTGGCTTTGCAAAAAACAAAACAAGGAAATCTAATATTAAAACTGCTTCACACCATACAAGGTTAGCCTGGTAGATAAATAAAGATGATGATGTGCTGAAGTTCCATCAGAAGGCTTTGTGTTTCAGCTCTCTGCCAAACGAGGCATATAAATTCTTCTTTTGAATATAAGATACATAATAGAGGAATTTTAAATTGTGGGAGCTGTGTCGGATGCCTGTTAACCAGTTTCTGGGCAGTACAAAGATAAAACACAAATGAAAAGAACTCAATGATAGGAAGCTCAGGCTGCACATGGGCTAGAAACATTCTATTTATATTCTGAATATAAGATTATAGGTAATGCAGAGTTGTTTGTTTATTTTTACAAGTCACTATGGTTTTGCCTATAATGATGGAGTAAAGAATCTCACAGATCGATCAAATGAGTTGCTTAGAGTGATGTCTGATATTTCTGACTCCATAATCTGGCTCCTTCTTAATTCTCCAAATTTATATCTGTAACAGCAAGCACCCTAGCATGCCTAGGGCGGCTACTAGCACAGGTTCTTAGATCTGCTTTTCTAAAGGAAAGCAACTCAAAATGGGTTAACAATCTTACTTTAATCAAACATATCATTTACC
>CM053585.1:100946652-100957423 GCA_028646515.1 Pseudochirops corinnae | reverse complement strand
GGCAGATTGTGCATATTATTCCACTTAATGCAGCAAACCTTTCTTAAGAACTCCCTGTTCTTGATATGTTCTGACAGGGGACTTAGGGATATGGTTAATATTTTACCACTGTAAAGGTTTCTCTCTTAAAAGGGGGAAGCTGAGAGTCAAGACTTTTTTCAAGATATTTTCTTAGAAGACACCAAATCAGAAGGAGATTGACTTGAAAAGCCTTCTTCCCATGCCTTCAAGGGAATAAAACTAATAAGAGCAAAGGTGATGGAGAAGGTCTGGAGAGGAATCTAGATAAGTTTGTCTTTGTGATACTGAGAAGTTATCAACAACTTGGTGTTTTAGTTTACCCATAAATAAGGCAGCCATTGTCCACTGCTTTATTATAGTACTTCAAGAACCAATGATTTTATCTGTATTCACACTCCCTGCTTTCATGATGAAGTTGTAGAAAGAAGAAATGATTTGGAATCAGAAAACCAGGGTTGGAATTCCAAGTCTACTATATGACATTTGGCAAATCATTTTAACTTTTTTGGATTTTAGCTTTCTCTTCTATAAGGTGAACTATTAATATTAGTTAACCAGGAAAGTCATTTCCAGCTTTAAATTCCCTGATCTTTTAATAAACATTGTGATATCACTCCTTCCTTAATGGACATTTTTTACCAGAACTTTTAATTACTTGATATCCAACCCCCTGATGATCAGGTTCTTTGTATTCAAATGGGCTGACACTTGTATGATAAGGTTCATCACTAGTCCTGTAGAGGTTTTGCAGTTAAATAGGACCTCTTGAAGCTTGTACTCAGCTGAGTAGCGTAGACACAATGCTAGGTCCTTAAAGACACAATGAGAGAGTGTTTGTGTATACTAATGATACTTTATCTGATGTGTGTGTGTGTGTGTGTGTGTGTGTGATTTAATGTAGCTTTTAGTTGATTATAATCAACTTTAGGATAGACATCATGGATTGACTCATATCTCGTAATAAATTTGGCAGTTAATTTTATATTAAAAAAAATAATATCTTAGCATTTGTATAGTACTTACTATGTGCCAGGCCCTATGCTAAACCCTTTTAAAATGTTATCTCATTTCAACCTGACAACAACTATGAGTGGGAGGTGCTATTATCATCCCGGTTTTGTAGTTGAGGAAATGGAGGCAGATAGAGGTTAATTACTTACCTGATGTCACATGACTAGTAAATATTGAGGCCAGATTTGACCTGAGGTCTTCCTGACTCCAGGGCCAGCATTCTGTCATCTGTACAACTTAGCAAGTAAGCACTTAGTGTTTGTTGAATAAATATATAAACAATTCTAAATTCTTTACTTGGAAGATAGTGGACTAAACATGTTTTAACTCGATTTGATTAATTATCACAAAAACTTAGGGCAAAATTTATTAGATGAAATTCTAAAGAATGTCTCCAGATTCCCAAATGATTTTTGTTATTCGCTATTACAGTGGAAAATATCTGCATGTAAAATATATATATTTTAAAAAGACAAAAATCATAATAACAAATATAATTAAATTATTTTCTCATGCAAGTGTAAATCCCAGTGAGAATATTACAAGCTTGTTTTTACATTTAATCTCTAGTTTTATTTGGTAATTACCTAGTGGAAATTTTCATCTTCCTATCTCTTCCCACTCCACTCACAAACAAAGGCCTGTTAAAGAGTTAATAAAATATTTAAACAATGGTTTAAGATTACTGTGTATTTCAATAAAGTTCTCTGTAATCCTGGCCTAGCGGTAATTAAACATCTGATTTCAATAATGTTACATTGCAAACGCTGTTGCCATTTCATTTATAAACTTGTAAGTAGTATACAGACCCATTAAAGTGATTTTTTTCTATTTTCCATTGTTTATTACAATAATTCCCCATGGAAAACTGAGGAAATTTTAGTGAAACAAGTCTGGAATTTTCTACTGAGCTCTTCACATTGACGTTATGTCTATAGAAGACTAATAGAGCAAACTAGGTTGAAAATTTTCATCAGATCAAGTTCATCTCTGCAACGATTCATTCATACATACTTCAGTGCTTTCAGAGACACGGGCTGACTTCAGTTGGGACAGCACTGAACCAAAATTGATCACAACTCTTCCTTGCAATAATATGTAGTTTCTCAAACAGAATAATTAATGAGTCGATGACCAGCTTTCTGTTGATAAAACTCTCTGAACTTAGTAAAACTGATCTTCAGAAGACCAATGGAAGGTCCAGCCCTGGGGGAGCCACCATTCTAATTCTTACTATCTTTCTGAGGCCTCAGAAAACAAACATCATTCTATCATGGTCTTAGACAGTAAAGGTTCATTTTCATACCACAATGATCCGTTGAAATATGACTTTAGTGAATCGAGGTTTGGTGGACAAAATTATTGAAACAGAGTAAACAGAATCTACCTTCAAATCCTACCGCAGGTACTTATTAGATGTGACACTGGGGTGACACAACCTCTCTGTGCCTTGGTTTCCCCATATATAACATGAACAGGTTGTAATTGAAAGCCTTTGAGATCCTTTTTGGTAACATTGTAAGAACCTGTGAATGCTGAAGAGTTTTAATGAGGATTACTATAAGGATAGCACCAGTTAGAGCTTTAATAACAGCTTTGGAATCCTGTCTATTCTCTGTTAGAGGCCATGGGACTTTTTCATTCAGAGATCATCTCAAACAGGCTTAATAACAACACAGAGATTATTAATCTTGGGGTCAATGGAGGCACACCTGTTAGTTTACTCCACATGTGGGTCAATCATCAATATCCTTGAGCACTTGTACAGGAGAAATATAATGGAAATAATTTGATAGTGCTGTTCTGGTTTGAAAAGAGTTAAGAAAATTTTAAAAAGTCATGAGTAGATAAAATCATGGATAAAAATAAGGGGTCTTGGTGTCTTAACGATCACCAAAGTAACTTATGCACTGTTTTTTTTTTTTCATTTTGCATTCAAACTGATTTTTGGTTGATTAAAGTCTGACTGCCTAAGGGAGTCTGCTACTCAAGACAAGATGACTCTTAAAGATATAAGTAGTATGACATTTTTTGAAATATATTAACTCTAGTCCTTGGTAAACAATTCAGTGCAATAGACCAGTTGTTAACAGTAAGTACATTATTCATGAGGTAAGATAGGAAAGAAAGAGAGGGTCACTTCTGAAACCCTGCAGCCCACCCGAATTCAAAAGCTGCTAGATCTGGTTCTTCACTTTATCCAATCAGGGGGTGGCATTTTAAGATAAAGCAAGGGAGAAAATGGATGAAAATTATATTCTACCTTTTCATTTTCAAATGCATGATATCAATCTCAGAGACTCCAGAGGCAATTGCTATAGGGTTCTGAGATCAAGTGGGAGAAATGGATGCTTCCAAGAGGAAAAACAATACCATATTGAAATATATTGCATTGAAAGTATTACCAGATATTGAACATATTTTGTAAATTCCTTCCACCAAATGTCTTTTTTTAGGATGTGTATGATTTTTTAAAAATTTATTTGTATCCCTGGAATTGCTGATTAATTTGGAGACATTTGTCTCTAAAATGTTCCCCCTTATCACAATGCTAATAAATGGACTAGTTTAGACAATGAAATAATGGAGTGTGCTTACATACATACATGCATGCATACATACATACATGCATATATATACATATACACATACATATAGGTACATATGTGTGTATATACATATATATGTATCTGTGTGTGTCTGTATGCATATATTTTTATTTTCTGAATTTGTAGCTCTTCTTTTAGTGGCTACATTCAGTAGCTTTAGTGCTAGAATTGAAGTCAGAAAGACTTGAGTTTGAATCCTAAGAATTTATTAGCTGTGTGATCTTAGATAAGGCATTTAATCACTTTGCCTGCCAAAGCTTCCTCATCTATACAATGAGGATATTAATAGCACCTCCCTCCAAGGGTTGTGGTAAAGATGAATAGATTTAACATATCTAAAGGGCTTTGAAAACCTAAAAGCACTACATAAATGCCAGCTATTAGCTGTTTTTTGACTGTGATTTAAAAGCTGTTATTTCATTGGTCTTGGGAATTGCCAATGTGACAACTCCCTCCATCAAAGTGGAATGGCAATTTGTCTGTAATATTTAGTCATAGAGAATTGCCAAGGACATTGAGAGGTTAAGTGACTTATCCCACATAGGCTATGTATCAGAACTGCCTCCAAGGATGTAACTGCTCTTCCATGGTACTTCTCACTGCAATGTTTAAGTTTACTAATTAGAAATGGCTAAGAGAGAAAGGGTGGAGGGAAGGAGGGAGAGAGAGAAAGAGAAAGAGACAGAGAAAGAGAGAGACAGAGACGGACAGAGACAGAGAGACAGACAGAGACAGAGTGACAGAGACAGGGAAAGACAGAGAGATATGGGTATCTATTGTTCAGTCGCTTTCCAATTGTTTCTGACTCTCTGTGACCCTTTTTTTCTTTTTTTTGTAGAGATCCTGGAGTGGTTCATCATTCCTTTCCCCAGTTTATTTTATAGATGAGGAAATTGAGGAAAACAGGATAAAGTGACTTGCCCAGAATCACACAGTAAGTGTCTGAGACCAGATGTGAACTCAGGAAGATGAGTTTTCCTGACAGGAGACCCAGTATTCTATCCACTGCACCACCTAGCTCTCCCTTAGGTGTCTATATCCATATCTATATCTATATCTATATCTATATCTATATCCATATCTATATCTGTATTTAAATCTATCACCTGTCTGTCTATCTATCTATCTATCTATCTATCTATCTATCTATCTATCTATCTGTCTGTCTATCAAAAATATTGTCAAGCTAGGTGGTGCAGTAGATAGAGAACTGGGACTGAATTCAGAAAGACTTATTTCCATTACTTCAAATCTGACCTCAGATACTTCCTAGCTGTGTGACCCTGAGCAAGTCACTTAACCCTGTTTGTATCAGTTCCTCCTCTGTAAAATGAACTAGAGAAAGAAATGGCAAACCACTCTGGTATCTTTGTCAAAACAAACAAACAAACAAATGGAGTCAAGAATAATCAGACACGACTGTAATGGCAAGCAAAGAAGTACTTGATGCCTTATTTAGCAACTTGTTTCAGTTCAAATTTCTTTTAAGCTTTGCCCATGATTATGTCAAACCTGTTATGAAGCAGAACTTGTGAACCTCACAACTTGTGAACCTCTGTTGCTGATGCAACAGGAAGGGGAGGAGCTAATAACTATATATAAGGAGAAGCCAAAGCTAGGAAAGAGCAGAACTGAGAAGACAACCCTTGTGGTGGCAGAGTTCAGCAGGAGAAAACTTGTGGTAACCCAGAAGTCTATGTTTGTCTGTTCTGTCTAAGTTGATTTTTGTTTGTTATGCTTTGTAGAGAAGCCCTGGGAGTCCTGAAAGAGGATTTTCTGGTTGTCTGTTTACAGAAGTCCTGGAGGAGGGTTTTGGAGGTTTTAGGACTTTACTGATGATTTGTGTTGACCTCTTGGACCTTGTCTGTGGGTCTGTGTTGATTTCTATGCTGATGATTTGTGTTGACTTCTCAGACCTTGTTTGTGGATCTCTGTTGATTTCACAGGCAGAGAGTGAATTGATGATAGTGTCGGCAAAGTGTTTGTATGTTGTTTTGGCTCTGTTAAGCTTTGTCTTCCCAGAAACAGAAAATGTGAAGGACATGAGGTGGACTGGACAGTTTCAGTATGGAACCAGACAAGAAACTGGATGAGAAACAAGAAGAGGAGCTGGATGAGATGCTGAGTGCTGCCTACCTTTGACTCCACGTGATTATTAGGTATATTCAGGCAGGAGCTGGGACCATGGAAGAGGAACCATGGAATCAAGATGAAAAGATATCTCCTTTGGGTATTAATGATGACTGAGAGGATCATGATTTAATGTGACCTAGGGGTAGAGAATCTGAAATGATTGTACTTAAGGAGGCTTGCTCCTTAAGGATGATTGAGTTAAGGACTTACTGAATGATATCTTTTGTTTAAAACTATATGGCCACTTTAGTGATAACTTGTTATGCCATAACATTGTGAATGATGTACTTTGGTTTCTGTGAAAGTTTTGTTTTAATTTACCACTGAATAGAGAGTTCACTATACTATGTAATCAGAACCTTAAAGCTATTCACAGCAGCAGTTCTCTGGAAAGCTGCTCGTGCTTGGCTTTACAATGACTGAACAGTAATATATTATGTATCATATGTTCACACACAAATACACATGATACAGGATAAATTTCAAGCTCCTTGAACCTGGAGGTCACCATTTTTCTCTTTGTATACCCAGAACCTAGGGCAGTGACTGACACACTGTAGAAACTTAATGAATGCTTGCTGACTGATGAATGATCTCATCAGGACTACTGTAATACCTCCTAAGTAGTCTTCCTGCTTCTAGTAATCCCATTCTCTAGTGGCATCAAACTCAAATAGAAACTGGGGCCACTGATCCATAGTGAGGATCCCTATGTGTCCATTATTAAGTTAATTTTAAAATGTAATATTATTGTTTTGTTATATTTTTAGTTATTTTGTTAAATATTTCCAAAGAATGTTCTAATCTGAATTGGGCCACACTTTGGAGTGTTGTGGGCCACAGATATGCTTGAATTCATTCTTCACCCAGTTGATGAAATACATTTCCTAATGTCTAACCAAATTACTTAGCAGTTCAAAAATCTACAAGCTCTTAGAATAACACACATCTAATCTTTTTGCCTGGCATCCTACCTCTTCTATATGTTGGCTCCAACTGAGCTTTGTAGCCTTCCTCTGTATTACTTCCCATCATACATTTTATGAACCAGTCAAAGTGGAATACTGTTCCCAATTTCCACTTACTCTTCACACCTTTGTCTATTTTAGTGACTTTCAAAGGTTTTGTCTCTAGCTGTGCCAAGAAACCTTTTTCCACCTTCTGAGACTTCCACATGCCCAGTCCCTGCTGCCATCTTCAGTTTACTGCCTGTTTTTCCTAACTTGGCATCTATAAGGTAACAAAAGCATCTCTGTCCTTAGAGTCACAAAGTTGCTCTCTCTAATATAAATCCTGTGGAAATAAAGAATAAAAAGAGTGAATGGTTATTGTAGGGAGAGGTAAGGCAGAAGAAACCCATAGCTCTAGTAATGGGTCTGGGGATCCAACTACCTGGAAACTCTTCTTGTCTACCATCTTTAAAGGGACAATAACCATGAATCCTAAAACCAAAGAATAGTGTGTCTCTAGCAATAAATATATAAATAAATGAATAAATTAATGAATAAACAAATAAATAGATAAACAAATGAATGAATGAAATGCAGCGTTTGAGAACCATTGATCTCTTCCCCACTAGGTTTCTTTCCTCATTCTTAGAATGGCCTCTCTCCACAGTTCAGTTTAGCAATTTTTTTTCTTCCTTCAAGGCTCATACCAAGTACTACCTCCTCCAAGAAGACTTCTCTGAGAACCTGCCTGCCCTGCCCACCTTCCACCCACACCCAATCCCACCAAGGGACATCTTCTTATTATAGCACTTTGTCTGAAACTTTTGACTTTGGTCCAAATAACCAAACAAAGAACAGAAATTTTGTTTACAACTGAATAGACCTAAAATAGTTTTCATTTTGCTCACAGAAAAATTCACCTCTCAAATGATTTATTCTTACCTGTCATGCCACTTTGTTGGCTCATAATGAACCTTGGTAATTCTCTCTGATGGGTCATTTTCACATGAACTATTGCCTAGATATATCTCCCCTATTCTGTACTTGGGCAGTTGATTTTAAGACGCACCTGTTTGAATGACTTCTGTTTCTTGGCTGTGACCATAGAAGTAGAGAGCAATGCTCTTACTGCCTAACAGCAGTCAGTGTTTTCAGCACCCCTTTTTCAAGTTTCATTCTGGGGACAGTGTTGGCACGGCAACGGCAAGGCTTCCCTATTGGGATTGGCTGACTGCCTAACCATATAGGGCAGTAATATGCACACAGGAGCTTTTGGTGTTGTGGGTAATACAGTTTCCCCACATCCTTCAAACCCCTGTTTCCTAAGCAACAAGAACTCCAGATAAACAATTTATGAAGCTCTTTCTAGTTTATATTTTCAGCACAGTACAAAAAGGCCTTGCAGTATGTCCATGAACTGGGAAAAGGATTTGCCTGGAAGGGTCTACGTGATTGAATGAAGAAATCTCTTCAAGTTGGATTATATTTGTGGGTAGGGGGATAAATGTTGAAAGGTCAAGTTAGAGGCCCCTTGTAAAATATGAACAAAACAAATCACTCTAATTTATTCTGTGGGAAATGAGCTGAATTGCCAGAATGAAAGAGAAAACAGTCCATTAAGTTCTTAATACAAGTCTTTAAACTGATGTAATTGAATTCTCATTGACTCCAAGAATGATATCTCTATCAGTTTGTGCAACAAGAGGAGTGAACAAGAAACTAGGGATTATTTTCCAGTGGTGTAAATAATGATAGATGATGAGAGAATTTTTAAGTTGATCTTAATCAGCTGAATAGCCTCTGTCTGACCAAATTTGGCTGTGCAAATAGGATGTTAGGCTTCTAATGGGAAAATTGTTCCAATCCAACCAAAAATAGGAACAGTTATTTATCTGGAACTCTTGCCAGGCTTCCAAAGATTGTACTTCTTACCTTACAGAACTTCTGCTTTGAAAAATGTAATGGTTGAAAGAGAATGACTTCTATGGGAGGAGACAGGGCCCCTCTCCCAAGAAGTAACTGTGAGAATCCTTTCCCTTGGACAGACACTACTGGGATCCACCCTGAAAGGTATTTCGTAATAAGCAGTTTTAATGGGACAGTGAAAAGAATGACATGAAATTCAGGAAGATGAGGTAAAGCTTATGAGAAAATTTAAATTCTGTCTTGGGTTATAGTGTGTTCAGTAAACACCAGGGCTTGGGCAATCTTACTCAAAGAAGCTGGAGTATGGCCCAACTACCAAAGGACAGACAGCTCCAAAGTTATTTCAGATGAGCTAATTATTATGAATGAAGATCCAAGAAAACAAGATAATGACTAGTGAAAATATTATTTAACTATTGTAGTTAAAAATTGAAATATGACTATGGGATAATATGACCCTATTGAATTAATAAAAGGAAGTGATATGAACATATTTCTAATTGATTCATTGTTTTAAACACAACAAACAAAACTACTCAAAGAAAGTACAAAATATGTCTCCAACATTAAGCAAAATAACAGAAAAAAAGTGTTTATGAATAATATCATGTGACCATAGACTGATAATTTACCATTTAAAAAATAACAGTAAAGCAATTTGAACAAGATTTATTAATGTAACCTGTAATACTTAATGCACTTTGTTGCTATTTGTTTAGTTATATTATTATACTCAGGGTATATCTGGTTATTCTGGCCATTGTAGTCAATGTTGTTTTTCTCTCTCTCCACATTCCATTGATACAGATTTTTAAAAAAATTTTCTTCTTTGCCTATTTTCGAGAAAAATAATCTGATTTTTTTTGTCCTATGCATTTTTTGTGATTAGTATTTTTTAATATAATTTATGGGATCCAGCATTATACAAGAATAACCTAAGAATCATGAGACAAGGGTTATCAAGGGTTAACACCATTAGCAAAAAGCACAGAAATGACCTGGAGGAAAAGGAAGTAAAACTCAAATAGCAGGTCCAAGGAAATCCAGTTTCATGGTCCTGGGGCCAATGAACCCAATGTAGTATGAATATTTGTGAAAGAGAATTGACCAAAGAGAAATAAAAGTACAAAAGCTCACTGAGGAAACTAATTTTCTAAAAAAATATAATCGGCCAAGTGAAATCTAATGACTCCATGAGACATTAAGAAACAATACAACAAAGTCAAAAGAATTAGAAGAAAAAGAAAATGTGAAAAATTTCATTAGGAAAATTTAAAAAAACTACTGACCTGGAAAATATAAGATAGATGACTTAAGAATTACTGGATGACTTGAAAGCAATAATCAAAGAAAGAGCCCAGACATCATATTTCAAGAAATTATTCAGTAATACTGTCCAGATATCTTAGATATGGATAGTAAAATAGAAATTGAAAAAATCCACCTATCACCTACTGAAAAAGATCACAAAATAAAAATTCCCAGAATTATCGTAGCCAAATTCCAGAGCTTCCAGGTGAAAGAGAAAGTATTTCAAGCAAACAGAAAGAAACTACTCAAATATGGAGCTACAGTGAGGATCACCCAAGATTTAGCAGCTTCCACATTAAAAGAGCAGAGGACTTGGAATATGATGTTCTAGAAGGCAGAGGAGCTAAAACTATAACCAAGAATGATTGTTATTCTTCTTGTCATTTCAGTCACCTCTGATTCTTCATGACCCCATTTGCTGTTTTCTTGGCAAAGATATTGGAGTAATTGCCATTTCTTTCTTAAGCTCATTTTGTAAGATGAAGAAACTGAGGCAAACAATGTTAAGTGATTTGCCCAGGGACACACAGTTAAGTGTCTGTGGCCAGGTTGGAACTCAGGAAGGTGAATCTTCCTGACTCCAGGCACATTACTCTTATGTAGTGCACCACTTAGCTACTGCCTAAGATAACATACCTAGCAAAACTGGGTATAATCTTTTGGGGAAATAACAAATATTTAATGCAACAGAGAATTTTCCAGAATTCCTGATGAGAATACAGACAATGAATATAAAATTTGATATTCAAACACAAGATTCAAGAAAAGAATAACGAAGTAAACATGAAAGAGAAATGGTAATGGATTCCA
>CM053585.1:100909228-100946152 GCA_028646515.1 Pseudochirops corinnae | reverse complement strand
CAGGCCCTTCGATCCCTTAATGTAGAAGCTGCTAGATCCTGGGTTATCCTAATTGTGTTTCCACAATATTCAAATTGTTTCTTCCTGGCAGCTTGCAATACCATCTCCTTGGTCTGGGGATTCTGGAACCTGGCTATCATATTTCTGGGAGTTTTCTTTTGGGGATCTTTTTCAAGAGGTGATTGGTGAATTCTTTCAAGTTCTATTTTGCCCTCTGGTTCTAAAATATCAGGGCAATTTTCCTTGAGAATTACTTGAAGGATGCTTTCTAAGTTCTTTTTTTGATCATTTTTTTTTTCATTTTTCTGGTAGTCCAATAATTTTTAAGTTGTCTCTCCTGGATCTGTTTTCTGGGTCACTGGTTTTTTTAAGCAGATATTTCACATTGCCTTCTATTTTTTTCATTTGTTTGGATCTGTTTGATAGTATCTTGATTTCTGATAAAGTCATTTGCTCCACTCTAATTTTGAAGGGATTATTCTCTTCAGAATGCTTTTGAGATTCTTTTACCATTTGGCAAACTTGACTTTTTAAGGCATTCTTCTCCTCATTGGTTTTTTTGGCCTCCTTTGTCATTTGAGTTAATCTATTTTTTAAGGTGTTAATTTCTTCAGTCAGGTTGTTGACTCTCTTTTCATGATTTTCTTGCACCATTCTTTTTTCTCTTCCCAATTTTTCTTCCACTTCTCTCATTTGGTTTTCAAAATCCTTCTTCAGCTGATCTCTAGCTTTTAGGCAATCTTCGTGTTTCTTGGAAGCTTTTGATGTGGGAGTTCTGACTGTGTTGTCTTCCTCCTGTTCCTCGCTTTGATCCTTCTTTTCCGCAAAGAAGGAATCTAAGGTTTGGTTGCTGTTCTTACTTTGCTTCCTGTGCTTATTCATGGCTGGCCAGTCTGTGATTTTTTTTAGCTCTGTGGGACTCTGCTTCCAGAGGGGAAATATCTGTCCCAAATTGCAGGGGTTTCCCAGATGCTGGAGCTTTTAGGAGGATGCTGTGGCCCTCCCCCACTCTGGCTCACTGAAAAGACATCCAGGACCACCACCTGAGACCATGATCTGGATCCAGGCTGCTCAACGCAAGAGGACTTGGCCTCTGAATGATCGCTTGGCCCCCCTGCACTCTGCAGGCCGGGAGCTCCAAACTGGCAATGTGGAGGCGGGTGTAGGACCTCTGCTTCTGCCACTTCCTTGCCCTGGAGGCGGTTTGGCCAGATCTGCTTTTCTCCTCTGATTTTTAGCCGAGTTCCACTAACCTTTTAGTCTTTTTTTTTTTTCTTTATGGCTTGAAAATTCTGGAAAATGCCACAGCTGCCGCAGATCTGATCTTCTGTTGCTCTAGCTGCAGCTCAGCTTGTCCAGCTGCCCCCGGGGCCGAGGCACCGTTTCAGGCTAAGCTGGTTTAGGCTTCTAGCCCTGAGATGGTGCCTCCTAGCCAAGCTGCCTTTAGCAGAAAGTATATTTGTGTGCATTTTAGAGTTCTAGAGTTTGTTTAGAGTCATATTTTATGGATATTTTGAAGTGGCTATGTGGGAGCTGCAATACTTTGCTGCTCCTATGTCGCCATCTTTGCTGGAACTCAATCTTTTAACGACCCTCAGAGATATGACCAATTTTTAATATAGTCAAAGTTATTGTCTTTTCCAATTCAGAAAAAGGTATTTATGCTATATAAATGGATCACCAGTAGTCAGCACATTATTTTTCATTTTAATTGCATCAAATATGTATATACCAACTGCGGAAGAATTAAATGTCTTTCTATTACAAATAATTTTTAGGGTTCAAAGAAATTATATAGATCACCTAATTCAAACTTCCCATATTATAGTAAGAAAATTTGAGCCTACAGATATTAAAGGACCAAATCAAGTTTATATATCCTGATAGTGGCAGCAATTGGGCGGATCAGTTAGATCTTTACAGCACTTATGACTTACAGTGAACCTCTTCAGTTTGAGCCGTGATGAACAAAAAGGATTTTCTTTTCAACTTAAAAAGATAACTACAGTCATTTTGAGAAAAGATGTACTGTTAAATGCAGTAAAGTGATATCACATGTCTGACTGCCATGCACAAGCCAGAAAGGTTCCTTCTCCTCCCAATCAGAGGAGATGTGATGACATAAGTAAGAACTTTGATTTTCTAAATATTAAGGATAGAACATTCAGCTTAAGCCTAAATGTCTTGGTGGATAAAGCACTGAACCTGAAGTAAGGCAGATCTGTGTTTAAATCTAGTGCATTTTTTAGCAATATGACCCTAGGCAAAGCATTTTCCTCAGTTTCCTCATCTGAAAAATGAATAAAATAATAGTTATAAAGATAAAATAAGATAAAATTTGTAAAGTGCTTTGTAAATTTTAAAGAAACATGTATTATTAGGGTCATATAATAGGGTCCTTAAAAAAGGAGTAATTTTCCTGAACCAATGGATGAAAAGAAAATTATTCAAACTGCATGTTTTCCCCAAATTCTGCAATTTTGGTCTGTATCTCAAATTGGAAGGATCTTAGGAGTTAACCAGTCTACCTCATTCTTTCTTTTTGATGAAGAAACAGAAGCCAAGAGATCTTGACTTATTCAAGATCAGTGGCAAAGCTGAGATGTAAACCTAGATTTTTCTTGCTCAAAATTCAGTGCCCTCTCCTTTCTAACAAGCTGCCTTTTTACCTATGATCATTGAGCCAGATGCTATCTTTTTGAGTATAGCTATCTCATCTTATAAAATTCAAATCTCAACTAAAGAAATAATGCTACTGTTAATGAAGGTAGCATGGAAATGGATTAAAAACAGAGTAACAATCAGGATAGGTTAAACCCTACTGCTGATAGTAGTAAGGCATTATTTGGATAAGTTAATACATAACTCCCTTTGACTGGTTAAGTGCCAGAGACAAACAAGTGATTTCAGAATCCTCAATATGAATTCTGGGACTGAATATACATCAGGTTAAAATTGAATAGACTTAGGAGGTATCTATTCGTATTGACAGAATTGGCTGTGACTTGGGTAATATAGACCTACTTGGGATATGAACAAACTTCTTACTGTCATTGACTGAATTGACGGTAGGAATTCATGCAGTCAAGGAAGCCACAAATACTGAACTGATCTTACTGTATTCCTGAAATTCCTTGATGAAATGACTATGGTATAGTGGAAAGGCTACTGAAAAGATTTAGTAATCTGAAGGGTAAAACATAGTAGACTGCAGAGAATATATTAATCAGTGTGTGTGTGTGTGTGTGTGTGTGTGTGTGTGTGTGTACTGTACTTAGTCCTATAAGAACAGTGATTAAACTTTGGAAGTATCATTATATAGCTTTGTGACTTTGGGCAAGTCACTTCTCCCACTAGGTTTAAGATTACTTACCTGCAGAATAGGCAGAATGGTCTAAAATCCAATTACTGATTGATCTCTAAAGACACTTTTCAGTTTTAATATTCTGTAATATCACATTTTAACATATTCCCCAATCTTCTACTTAATAGTTCTGTTGGAACTCAACAAGCGATTTCTTCTCTTTGGGCCTTAGCTTCCTCATCTACAAAATGAGGGGGTAGAATCATGCTGCTGCTGATAACGATAACCATAAGGATCAGATTCAACTCAATCATGGCTACTTCCTTCTCATTCACTATGCAATCACTGGTTGTAACATCTGGGTCTTTGAGCCCCCACAGGAATTCTTTATTTTTCTCTGAAGGAAAGTATGGAGACCCAGAAGTTTATCCAGATAACTCAACCAGTGGTGCCTTTCTTGCTTTCTTCCTTCTCCCAATCCCTTCCCCTACTTTCCCTGCAAATGAAGGGGTTGACCAATTGTGATAATGGTAATGATAACAATAATAACACCTGGGATTAGATGTATGTAACATTTTTCCATCACAGAGTGCTTTATTTCTATTCCTTAATGATTCAATATCAACTTAAAAGGAAATCTTCAGTGAAATGTTACAGAGATTCCTACTGCTTTTTTTTTTTTTTTATCAACAACCTGGATAAAGGACTAGACGACATACTTACCAATGTTGCAAGGGATAAAAAAATTTTGAGGGAAAGATGCAGGAGGGTCTTGGGTGTCTATTTGGGGATCCAAAAAGACCTTCATAGTGCAGAAGTTTGCTCCAAATCTAATAAACTGAAATTTAATATTTATGTTTGGTCATATACTTTGAAGATAGGGGAAAAAAAAACACAAGCAAAGATTAGAAAAGGCATGATTGAGTGGAAATTTGCATAAATGTGTTCTGGTAACCACAAGTTTGTAGTGGACTACCAGCTCAGTGTAAGCCAACAGGGTCAGAAAGCAGCTAAGAAAACTAACTGGATTTGAGGTAGTTGTTCTGTCATTTCAGTGTTCTCTGACTCTTTGTGACCCTATTGGGTGTTTTCTTGACAAAAATACTGAAGTGATTTGCCATTCCTTTCTCTATCTCATTTTATAGAAGAGCAACTAAGACAAGCAGGGTTAAGTGACTTGCTCAGGGTCATGAAGTTAATAAGTATCTGAGATCATGCTAAAACTCAGGAAGATGAGTCTTCCTAACTTCAGGCCTAGTACTCTATCCACTGTGCCACCTAGCTACTCTCAATTGGATTTAGGCCTCCACTCAGAATAGCATACCTTCCCCAGGAAGAGTGAGGTCTCTCTGTATTCTTTCACATCTACAGAACTCTATTTAGTTCTGGGCCCTAAGGTCTAGAAAGTATTTTATAAACTGTAGAGTGACCAGAAGAAAGCAAACCAGATCATTTATGGATCTTATTTCCATGACTTATGAAAATCAACTTAAGTTTCCTATTTAACCTGGAGATGAGAATAGTTGGGGAAGGGGACATAATAATGGTAATCTTCATGTGGCATAAAGACTATCATAAGAAAGAAGGGTTAGTCTATTTCTGTTTTGCTTTAGAGAACAGAATTGAGAGCAATGAGAGTAAAGTCTTAAAGAGGAAAGTTTAAGCATGAGGTCAGGAAAACTTTCCTAATAATTAGAGAAAAAGCTCTCAAAATTTTGGGTCTCAAGATTTCCTTGCATTGAAGACCTCAAAAAACCTTTGATTTGCATGAGTTATGCCTACTTATATTTATATTATAAATTCAAATTATTGTATTTAAAATACATACTTATTAATTCATTCAAAAGTAATAATGAACCATCAGATATTAACATAACATTATTATGAAAAAAACAACCTATATTTTCCAAAATAAAAGAAACTTAGTGAGAAGAGTGGCATGGTTTTGCATATTCTTTACAAATTCCTGTAATGTCTGACTTCATAGAAGACAGTTGGAGTCTCATATCTGCTTCTGCATTCTATCTAATGTGAGATGACTTTTTTTTCAAGTATATGAAAAAAACTGACCTGACACAAATATGTATTTAGAAAAATAAAAATATTGTAATAGGCAAATAATACCTTAGTATTATTGTGAAAATGGGTTTGACTTTATAGGCCTCTCTCCTCCCGCTTCCCCCCAAAAAAAGTTTCAGGAACCCTCAAGTGATCCACACACCATCCTTTGAGAAGTGGTGAATCAGAGGTATTCCAGATTGGAAAAGATTGCCTTTGGCAGTAGTGGGTTCCAAACTCATCGCAAGGTCGATGTTCAGTTGTCAACTATGTTGTTTATGGTATTTGTTTTGCTTTGTTTTTAGTATAGGTTGGACAAGGGTGCCCCCTGAGAACTCTGAAATTTTGTGATTTTGAGGCATGCAAAAAATCCCAGTGATCTCTTCTAGACTCAACATTCTTTGATTCTATCAACATTAAAAAAAACAACCCACCACCAAATAAAATGAATTCCTTTCTTTTTGGTTACTAGTCCAAGCAGATATCCTGGAAAAGGCACAGGCCATAACCACGTGGTTTGATGAGTTCTACCAAATCAGAAGAAAACAGAAGATTTAGAAGTAGATAGAGCCTTCAATTATTTTACTTGAAAATTTTTATTTTCCAAATGAGGAACTTGAAATCCAGAATAAATGAATTGTACCCAAGGTCACATTAATAAATAGCAGAACCACCTTCCTCTGATTCTAAATCCAGGGCTGCATCAACTATATCATATTTATTCCATTTTTAAAAAAATTTCCGAGAACAGGTAATTATTTGCCAGAAAATAAAATCATTGCTGTTATTGTGACTTCTAAACAATGAATCAAAATCTAAAAAAAACAAAATCAATCAATCAATCAATAAGAATTCTATATGGCAAGGATATAAGGACAATAATGAAGAAGTTCCTGACTTCAGGAAGGTTACAAATTTTAAGACAGAATATCTATCTTATTCTATATAAGACCATTAGATCATCATCCAATGCAGGGCTCAAGTACTAGGTTCATACCTCAGAACCCTCAGTACTGGGAATATGAGTCTCAGTAGGCGTGGGGGATGGGGATTTAGAGGGAACAGAGCTGGCAAGGGGAGAAGGATTTAGGGAGAAGAAAGGGTCAAGTTTTAAGAAATAAAAATCCTTGATAGTAAGCTATTTTAGAGGAATAGCCACAAATATTTGTCTCTTGTGTCCTTATCTTTAATCACCTGGATGATTGCAGCTGCTTCTTAGTCTCCCTTTTTGGAGCAACTTCGCTATCCAATGTATCTTCCACAGTTACCTACATGCTGTTTCTAAAGAGTAGGCCAGGATATGTCATTCAACAGTACACAAAGCTCCAGTAAGTCACTATTGCCTCTAGATAAAATACAGCCACCTCTGTTTCTCATTTAAAATCCTTCACAGTCTGGCTCCAGACTATCTTTCCAATATTATTATAATGCTTTTCCCTTTAGTGCACTGTATGATTGAGTTAAATAGTGTAACTTGCCAGACCTATAGCACACAATTCCACCTACTATGTATAAATGCCTTAGCATAGATTGCCCTCCTTGCCAGAAATGCACTCTTTGGAATTGCTAGACTTAAGAGTTACCTCCTACATGAGGTCTTCTTTCCTGATCCCTACACCAAAGCATCTAATCTTGTAGCCACACCTCCCCCCTCTCCTTAACCCAAAAGTGCTTTGCATTTAATTGGTACATATTTATATTTAATTTTATTTCTTTATATGCACATGTTTTCTCCCCTGATTAAATGCATGTTCTTTGTGAAGAGACTTTCATTTGTGTTTCTTATATCCCCAGAGCTAGCAAAGTGCCAAAGAATATAGTAAGCACTTAAGAAATGCCGGCTGATTGATTACCAACAGTTGGGAATCACTAGCTTGGTCAAAGTATGCAGGTAAAACTTTGACTCTTCGGCTTCCAATAGGAAAAGGTAGTGCTTGCCCCTACCTACCCCTACCCCAACCCAGCTTTCCAACATATTGACATGGTTCGGCTGCTTTCAAGTCATGTAACTGACTTGCTAGGGAATTATATGACCTCAGTATCAGAGAAATGATGTGGGCTCAAGTGCAGATTTGCATAAACCACGCATTAGAAAGTCCAATATTGAAAGTGGGATAACTAAGTAAAACTCTCTCCCAGCAGTATGACAGACTTATAAATATGTAAATGAGGAGTCTAGGACTGACTTCTAGTGGTCTGTAGTAAATATATTGTTGAAAATGTAGACAAAAGTATAGAATTTAAGTCCACACAATGTTTTCTTCCAAGTACAACACTTAGAGCCAGGTTTTATTATAATACCTCGAATCTATTGAGCATTCAAATCAGCTGATAGCATTTTTAAATCACAGTTATCTTGGCATTTCTTATTGAAAGCAATAGAGGAACGACCAGAAGTAATAAATTGGTTTGTGAAAAGCAGCCTCGCTTGTCACCGTGGTACATTGTTGTAACTAGGGTAAAATTACACAATAAATTTATAGATTTATGGCCTTTATTGTTGGCCATGGCCAGCCTTCTCCTTTTCTCCCTGGGCATGTGCATTGTTTGTTTGAATGTGGATATGTGTTTATTTTTTAATCATTGCTGCATGGAAATTTTAAAAAAAAGGGTGCAAACTGGGACAGGCTCAGGATAGTTCCATGAATGACAGGTCACAGTGTTCCTTCAATTCACAGAAGAGACTCACTTCAGTGTTCTGTCAGAGAAACTCCAAGGAGGGCTTCTGTACAGGGTGCTATGCTGGGGAGTTAACATTCTCTATGTGATAAGGCCTGAGCTATGTCAAACAAATATTTGCGCTTTTAAAATAGATATTAAAATAATCTGAGAAAATTTATTAAAAAATTAGTTGTTAGGGATATAATGCAATCACTTTAATCAATAGTCTTTTGGGGCTATAGTTAAATAGGTCAGCAAAAATACCCAATAATTATGTGTCTATTTTTGCTAATATTTGGCTTCTTTTGCAGTCTCTCAATGTTGCTGCTTGTCAAAATCTCAGTTTTGCTGTTTTGTGACTTTATGAGTCATTTAAACTCTGACTTTTCTCATGTCTAAAATAAAACACAAGTACTCGGATATATTTGTGATCTCAGTCATTCAGGAGTGCCATCCAATGACACAAACCACAACCCTTCATGCCTGACCATCCTGTGTGACTCTTATTCATGTTCACCCAAGAGTTTGACTCAAGGATCCACATGGTGTGCTTGAAGCCTTCTTTGTTTTCTTCCAACATCGAAGGTGCCAGACGAGCACTCTAGCTGTCCATCTGTCATTCCTAACATTTGACATATGACTAGACCATGTTGTCTTCCGGTTTTACAATTCCTTGATGACTTCCTTTACCCTTATTCTCCTTCAGAGTTACTCGTTCAGTACATATGATGGCCTGCTCACAACCACCACGTGACTCTCCACTGTCTTCCATTGATACTCATCTTTATGGCCCAGCACCACTGCTATTACATGTCATCTCACTGCCATATAGCATCCTCAATGTGATAAAATTTTCCCAGTGAATCTAAGAAATAGATGAAGTTTCACTGTAGTCCTACTCCAGAGCTATGTGATCATAAGTTTGACAAACTCTTTTGTGCCCTGATACCTTAGAAAGCAATGTATAACAAAGCAAATCAGAAAGATTCAAATGCCATCATATGAAAATCCTTTAGGGCAGATGCTGCTGATCAATAAAGCAGACAAACCAAGCATTCACATGAAATGGACTGAAGACATGAATACTTTATCTTAGAAATATCTTCAGCCCTAAACCAATCTAGATGAAATAAGAAGAAATTCAGGAGTTATTAAAAATCTGAAGATGGAAAAGCTGAGGAACATAAGGTCTTTGAAAATTTTCATTTGATATTAACTCCGGAAATCGTACCTAATACATATAAAGCATATAACAACAATAGCATGAATATCTCAAATATTTTTGGGATATCTCAAATATTAAAAGAGATGGGCCTACTTAGAGGAGAAGTCTAAAAAGTCTTTTTTGAGGGAGTGGGGAATATGGCATAAATTCAACTTAAAGACCACTTATACCAAAACTGACATTAAAGATTGTAGAATTTGATATAATGGATTTGAATAAACACATTCTTACATAGTATTTTATAGAAAGTACAGAGACACTTCAGAACTTGCATACAATGTTCCAGAAAGGGACCCTTGCTACTAAGATGCCCAGTTATAAGCATCAAATACATAGCTTTGTAAGAAAGCTATTGAAGATCTACAGAAAATCATTCAGAAATTATACCAAAATCTGGTTGGTATTGTCTGCTAAAAAACAAACTAGAAAATTATATCGTGCAAATAAAAGCAACAAAAAAGAAACAGGAAGAACAGAAGCAAAAGTGTAACATAAATTCAACGTAACCTTAATAAGACTGTGAAAGCAGAAGTCAAAAGTTTAAGGTGATGTGAAGATTCAAAGAAGTGCAAAGAACAAAATAAGCATTAAAAATCAATTAAAACTTTAATAAGGAAGAATAAGAAGCAAAGAAATAAGAAGAGAATAAGACTGCCCCTCCCCCAAGGAAGGAGTATATGGAAAATTTCTTGTCTTCTATATCAGGATCTCCAAATTTCTTTTTTTTTTTATTTCATATATTCCTATCAGTTAAAATAAAGTAATGCATGCTTTTAATATGTTTGTTTTTATTTTTAAATACTTTAATTTATATATTTTTATGTTAACAATTATATGCATTATAAAACTTTCCCATATTATTTTATAGCATGCTACAAAGGGGAAATCATTTTATACTAGAGTCAATAGGCAACCATGGGCGTTTACTGAGTGGGAAAGTGATCTGAACAGAACTGTTACTTAGACAATTCACTTTTTATCAGTTGTATAGATGATGGATGAGAGAAGAGTCTTGAGATAGGAAGACCAATTAGGAGGCAATTGCAATAGTCCAAGAAGCAGGTAAAGAGGTTGAAAATTAGGATAGTGGTTATTTGAGTAAACAGAAAGGGAAAGATGCAAGAAAAATTGGAGGAGGACAAATGACAAGATTTGGCAATAGTTTTGATATGTGGTGTGAAGGAGAGGAAAGTGTCCAAGATGTCACCAAGTTTGCAAACCTGACTGACTGGAAGGATGTTTTTACCTTGATGGAGGAAAGAGAAAGTAAGAAAGAAGCATTTATATAATGTTTACTGTGTACTAGACCTTGTCCTTAGCGCTTTTTATAAATATTATATCATTTGATCCTCACAACAATTCAGGCGATGTAGGCTCCATTATTACCCCCATTTAACAGTTGAAGAAATTGAGGCAGAGGTTAAGTGACTTCTCCAGGGTCATACAGCTAATTCGTATCTCAGACAGGATTTTTACTCAGCCTTCCTGATTCCAGGTCCAGCACTCTATTCATTGGTCCACTAGTTGTCTCTGCATAGAAATTTTTAAAAAGATTAAGTTTGCAAACAAAAATAATGTAAATTGATTTACAGTGTCTACACATTCCAGGTGAGTCACTCTGTCCAAAATAAAAAGTGGGAAACAGGGTGCTTGCTAGTTATTCATTGTCTTGAATCAACCAGTTCACTCTCCTTAAAGTGCCTGCTAAAGTCTTGGGGAAAATGATTGTTTATGGTTAGGTAGGGATTTTTTTTTAATTTTTCTAATGAACAAAAGCTTATTTTTTTCTCTCTCTTCTACCTCCCTCTGCCCCAAATTGAAGGAGGGAGGCCTTTATAACGAATATGCAAAGTCAATCAAGACAAATTTCCATATTGACCACCTCCCCAAATGCATGTCAGATACACTTTCATTGGAGGAAAGCTCCAAAATTGACTATGTATCAAGCATAATATGAGTCATCTCACACTTTGATGAGTTGATCACATGCTCAAGATCTCTCAGTCTCATTTTTTTCTCTTTTAAAATGAAAAATACTTAATTATATGGCATCTAAAGTGCCTTCAAACTATACATATATGATCCTATGATGTGCTCAGAGTCACAAAGCTAAGTAAGTAGCCAAGATGGAACTTAAAGTGAATGAGGTCTAATTTTTTAGGACAGAGAAGCTAAATTCATCCCAAGAACAAAATAACCCGACTTTACTGGCAATTAAAGAAATTAGAAAAACAGAGAATTAAACCTATTCCAGAACAACAGTTAGAGGGTACCCTCAAACTAAAAGATAATCTTCCAAATTCTATTTGCCTTCTGCCTCATGAAGACCAATGATGAAAGATAACTTATTACTTCCAAATGCATCAAATTCCACTTTTGTATAGCCTAGATTGTTAGGATTAATTTTTCTCTTTAAATCAAGCTTAAAATTATCACAATGTAACTTTTACACATTGCTCCTAGGTTTTTTTTCCCCCTTATGGTGTCAAAGTGGGCAGGAGGGAGTTGAATCCCTTTTCCTCTTTCAAAAACTTGAAAACAGCCCTCATGTTGACACTTTTCCCCCTTTCTCTAAGATAAGCATACTGTTGTCAACAAGTGCGTGTGTTCAAAAATTGCCAGAGTATAAGCGCAGGACATACGTGGTTAAATACAACTTGGTAACAAAAGTATCACTTTTTTAAGGGGCTAGGAAAAAAATAGAAATTAACTGGGGAAGTTCACATTTCCAGGGGCACGACAAAGGTGTGGTAGAGACTATGAATAGGCCACAAGAACCTTCTGGCATCCTGAACTGAAGATAGATGGGGGGTGGGGTTGAAGGCGAATAAGCATTTATCTATGTGCCAGGCACTGTGCTAAGTACTTTTACAAATAGCATCTCACTTGAGCTTCATAACAACCTTGTGAGTTAGGGGCTTCTGTTATATGCCTTTTACTACTGCAGAAACTGAGGCAAGCAGACACCACCTGTCAAGGTTCACATAACTAGTAAATGGCTGAGGTCAAATATGAACTCAGGTCTTCCTGACTCCAGGCTCAGCATTAATGAAAACTGCCGTGAATTAACTAGGGCAAACCTTTAGGTATAACAGGTAGAGCAGCGGCTCTCAACCTGTGGGTCGCGACCCCTTTGGGGGTAGAATGACCCTTTCAAAGGGATCACAGGGGTCACCTAAGATCATCAGAAAACACATATTTCCCATGGTCTTAGGAACTTTCTCTATCCATGCAGACACACTCACATATGAGTATTAAAGGGTTGTGTCATTAGGAAGATTGAGAACCACTGAAAAGAGTCACATAGATAACTGTGCTTACAAGTAAGGGAGACCTGTTGCCATGAAGTGCAGAAACAGGTGCTGTATAGTCCCAATGTCCACATTCAGACAGCACTGGGTCTTTACTACAGCTGAAACTGGAGATAATTTTGTCTACCATGCCTTTCCATATAAAACCTTCCACAAATTCCCTGTTCCTCAGACATCCTCATGGTTTTTGTTTTGTCTTGTTTTTCCTCACCAGTTCTTGCATGCTATATTTCTCAATCCCCTCACTCTTTCCTCTTTTGGATTTTTTCCATGTCTTATCTTTCCTAAAATGTGATACTCTACAGTATGCAGATGTGGCCTGATGATGGAAGAGTATAGCAGCCTTATTAGTTTCCTTAGCACAGATACTATGTATCTGTCAGTTTGGCGGTTCAACTTTTCACTTGACTAATACTGATTATGGGGGTAGCTGGGTGGTACAGTGGATAGAGTACTGGACTTGGAATCACGAAGACTTCCCTTCATAAGTTTGAATCTGGCCTTAGATACTTACTGGCTGTATGACCCTGAGCAATTCACTTAACCCTGTTTATCTTAGTTTCTCATCTATAAAATGAGCTGAAGAAGGACACAGCAAACCACTCCAGTATCTTTGCCAAGAAAACATGAAATATGATCACAAGGAATCATACATGCCTGAAATAACTGAATAACAAAAGGCAAATGCCAGCATGAAGAAAAGATAAATTCCTCTTTGGGTGAGGGACTGGTTTTTAATAAAAAAGTAACAACTATAAGCCAATAGATTATAATACAGTTTTACTATGGGCTATGACAAACAGGAAACTAATTGCAAGATATTATTACTATTATTAATAATGGTGATGAATTAGAATTTATATAACACTTTAAAATATGCAAAGTCCTGTATATTTGATTCACACAACAATCCTATTAATTGGATGCTATTATTATCTTCATTTTTCAGATATGGAAACTGAGATTGAGTGAAATTAAATGATGACAAGGACCACAAGGTAGGTCTAAGGTAGAATTTGAACTCGGGTCTTCATGACTCCAAGTTCAGATCTCTTAACCACTAGCATCACAGCTCTAATGCTAAAAGTCACCTCAGAGGCTACTGAATCTGACCCTTTCATTTTACAGATGAAGAATTAGAGGTTCAGGGATATTAAAAGTCTTGCCCAAGGCCATACAGTTAATGAGTGCCTGAGACAAAATTTAATCCCAGGTCCTCTCATTCTAGAGTAGCGGTTCTCAACCTGTAGGTTATGTTCAATTTGTAACAATGAAAACACATCCTGCATATCAGATATTTACATTACGATTCATAACAGGAGCAAAATTACAGTTATGAAGTAGCAACAAAAATAATTTTATGGTTGGGGGTCACCACAACATGAGGAACTGTATTAAAGGGTCACGGCATTAGGAAGGTTGAGAGCCTATGTGTTTTTGTTTTTGTTTTTCTTTCCCCACTATACTGTTTAGCCTGGAAAGTCATTGCTAGGCATTTCAGGGAATAGACCACTTATGTGACTCATTCTTTCCTCCCCTAAATGTCAGCCCTTTTATGATGATTTTGTGCCAGTGCTTTCATGGATTAGATTTTCTGTGTCCCTTCTCTCCTACCTGAAAGTCCACAGACTCTGAGAGATACCCTGGAAGTGAGCTGCTCCATAGAAGATTTTGATTGCTTTATCTTTAAATATAAAATTGCTTTATTTTTAAATATAGGGCAGCACCTTTTCTCACTTTTTCCATAAGAGGAGTGATGAGATTCCAAAAGTAAAGACATTATGGAATTCAGTCAAGAAGGAGATATCCAAGAAGGATGGTAGACTCATTTAATGTCTGTAGTGAAGACAACAATCTGCCCCCTACTTCATCTCAGTTTCTGTCCCCCTTCCTGAAGCAGTGATCCTGACGTAAGTCAGCCTTAGTAAGCAAGCAGTGGAACAGCAGGTCTGCGTGGGCTGAAGGTAAATGGGAATCCAGAGGGGACATATCCTGTCTGGCTGTGTGTTCCAATCTCCCATTACTGGCTTGAAAAATAGCATGTTGTTAAATCTCTAAGCCTCCAAGAGTTCCAAACCCTTCATACAATTGTGCCTCCCTCAAGGGAATGAGAGCCAAAATTTGTCTCAGTCATTTAAACTGAAATGTCATTTGTGCTGAGCAAAAACTGGGCAGAATGACGGTTTCCTTAGTACTGGATTAAGAAGAGCCCATGCATGCCTGAACCTCTGCCCTAGAGAAGTTTGCAGTCTTTGTTGGAGTGATGACACTAAAACAGAGAGAATCCAAGATGATGTCCAATTACGGGTCCAGTGGTTTGAAGCACTTGATAAAAGTAGCCAGGGGAGACTTCCTAGAAGGGAAAAAGAACTACATACCTTGGTCATAGGCTATGGTACCCTTTCAAAGTAGGGCCAAAGCAGCCTTTAATGCTGTCAAACTCTCAGGACCTCTCTATCCTTCACAATGTAGTTTGTGACAACAGCAGTGATTCAAAATTATGAGTAAAATATACCACCGAATTAATTAATTAATCAGCATTTATTAGGTATCTACTATGTGCCAAGTACAATAAGTACCTACATTGTGCCAAGTACAGTGTTCAGCACTGAGATCAAAAAAATGAAAATGACATCTTAGTTCTCTTCAAGGAAAAAAAAAGATATGATTGGGAGTCATTGTGTGTGTGGAGCTATATATCTATACCTATATCTATCTAGGTATCTATCTATCTATATCTTAAAACTATACTAAGACTTATGGGATACCATATTTATATCTATATCATTTATGTAGATAGCTACATCTATACCTATATGTATAACTACAGCAGCACACAAATGCATGTACAAACATACATACGTATACATATGTGCATAAATAGGTATATGTCATATATATACATGCACATAGAGATATATGTGTATGTATGTATATGCATGTGTGTGTATGCATAAATATACACATGCATGCACCTGTCCATATGCAGATACATTGCATACCTGCACACACACACACACACACACACACATATATAATGTGTGTATACATGTATTGCAGGACACATACCCTCTCTCCCCCAAAAAAAGATACAAGGTAATTTTGAAGGTGAAAGTCCTTAAAATGTATTGAAGGAACCAAGAAAGGCCTTGCACGCAAAGTGACATTTAAGCTGATTTTTAAATGGATCCAGAGCTTCCAAGAAGTGGAGGTAAGAAAGGAATTCATGGTAGACATGAGGGTTCACCAATGAAAAGCAAGAGAAAAGATATGAAGTCTTGTAAATGAGAAATAGCAAAGAGGCCAGTATGACTGAAACCTAGAATAAGAAAATTGTAAAGTGTTTTAAATGCCCAACATGTTTGTTTATATTTTATTCTACAAGTCATAGGGGGCTATAAGAGTTTACTGGGGGGCAAGAGAAATGATGTGGTCAAACCTAGGCTTTAGAAAAATCACTTTGGCAACTGTGTGGATGAATTAGAGTGAAAAGAAGTATAAGACTGGAGACTAATTAGAATGTTATTTCAATAGTCTATATGAAAAGTGACAAGGACATGAACTATTTTGGTGACTATGTGAATAGGAATAAGGGGACCTGTGGGAGAGATGCTGTGGATTTAGAAATAACAAAATTTGGCAGCTTATTTAATACATGGCATGCAAGAGAGAAATTGAGGACAACACTCAGGCTGAGAATCTGTATGATGGGAAGAATGTTGTTGCTTTTGACAAAACAGAGGAGTAAGTGAGAAGGCAGTATTTTTGGGAAGAGGAAATAAGTTTAACATATTAAGTTTAATATGTTTATGGGACAGTAGTTTCAAAATGTCAGATAGTTAGAGATGAGAGACTAGAGCATGAGAGAGAGAAAGACTAATACTGGCAATATAGATCCACGAGCTATCTACAAAGAGATGCTAATTAGACACTGAGATATAGAATCTAAAAAAAAAAGAATCTTAAAAGTTATAAAGAATCTCAGAAGTAACATAGACTAGAAGGCACCCAAAGCACAAAACTTCCAATAACATCCCCAGAAAATGTTCATTCAATCTCCTCTTAAAGACCACCAGGGGGTGATGAACTACCTACTTCCTGAAAGCAGTTCGTTCTATGTGTGAGGAGTAATAGAAATCTAGAATAAGGGAGTTGGGTCCTTCTCAGTAAGTGCAGCCATACAAACACACCAATAATAAGATCATAATGATAAGTGGCATGTATAGAACACCTTAAAGTTTGCAACGTTCTCTCTCTCCCTCTCTCTCTCTCTGTCATTCTCACTCCTGCTTTCTAAAATTTCATTTAATCTTCAAAACAACAGCCATGTGAGGCAGCTGATGTTATTATCCTCAATTTAGAGGAAAAAATGTAGGTAGAAGTCATTATTATCCCCATTTTCAGAAAACTGAGGCTGAAAGTGGTTTAGTAATTTACTCAGGGCCATACAGCTAATAAGTGTTAGAGGCAGGATTTGAATTTGGGTCTTCCTAACTCCAACACTTTTACCCATTATACCCTGCTGCCTCTAATGTGACCATTGGCAAGTTTAACCTTTCTTATTCTTAGGTTTCTTGCTTATGAAATAAGGCTAATGATATTTACATTACTAATCTCATAAGCTTATTATGAGTAAGAAGTTTTACAAACCTTAAAGCACTATAAAAATTTGAATTATTATTAGTTATTATTTTCACCAAAGGAAAAACCCAGTGCTTCTCACGTTTTAAAATTGCTCTCTCTCTTCATTATGTAAACTCTCTCTCCTGGAATATGCAAAGGGTTAACAGCCACATTAATTATCTCAAGATAATGAAATAACTAGATCCAAGTAAAGATGGTAGTATTTTATGCATTTAAGAAAGCCATCTGATTAAAGAAGATGGCAAGCAAGTAAAAAAAAAAAAAGAAAATCTGCTTCCATGGTTTGAGGGAAAAATGCATAATTTAGCTGTGTTGAAATAGCAAGGTGAATCCAGAGTACCTTCTATGCCTGTTAGAGTAGAAATTCAGGAGGAAGGGATGGCACTGAAACATGAGGTGTGAATAGCAAAGACAGAGATTAATTATTTCTAAGGTATATTCCCACAAGGCTGTTAATCCATTGTTTTTTCACTCGTTGTCAGAGCAACCACTGGAGATGAGTGGACTGCCAATAATAATTGAGGGAGAATGCGAGTCAGGCCGTGAACTCTTACAGTTGACAAATGTAAAATTTTGTGCGTGTGTGTGTGTGTGTGTGTGTGTGTGTGTGATAGAGAGAAAGAGAAAGAGAGAGAGAGAGAGAGAGAGAGAGAGAGAGAGAGAGAGCGAGCTCTGTGGCTAAGGATGACAAGAGACTTAAGTGAGAACAGTAAGTCTCATTGACAAATGGGAAGTGGCCATATGTCATCATTTGGAAGCTCCTTCCCTATTTTTACCTCTTTTTTTCTCCATATATCTTCCCGGATGACCCAATGCCATGTCATAGCAAATCAACTGGACACAGAGATAGAGTCCAAGAGCTATACAGGGTTCTCTGAGTCTTCTTGATCACACCTCAGTAGATTGGATATCCTCACTAAAAATAGACATCTTTAAACTTTATCATAGGTTACATGTCTCTTTACTTAAAGATGATAGAGCAGTGGGAGGTTTAAGTACAAATTACAGTATTTCTTTGAAGCCAGGGACAGGCTGGCATCAACACAAAGAGCAGAGAGTACTCAATCTGTGAGGAAAGGGACGGGGTAACCGAGGAAACTTCTCTGAGAAGGAAACTTCGAAATCTGAGGCAGAAAGAGGAGAAGTGAAGCAAGAAAATGAAGAGGGAGGCAGTGGGAGGGCAGATAAAACAGATGGAAACAGGCTATCAAAGTGAGCCATCAGGGACAAAAGTGGATTGAAATGAATGAACAAATTTTTCCAGCTACATCAGCAAAAGGGCAACGACTTTCTTATTGGGGTTGAACAACATATGTAGGAGTGAGGCAGCCAGACAGAAGAGGGGGAAAAATTTCAAAGCAAAATAATAGGAAAAAAATAAGACCAAAACCTGAAATTGGTCTCATGTATGCCACATCAAAATACCATATATGCATAGTCCCATAGGAAAAGAAGGTTTGCTGGAGATGACAGATGTCTGCCAATCACATAATGGGGCCAAGTTATTGAAGGACATTGTTTGTTAATTTCTCTTTAGGCCAATGAAGACAGTGGACTCCATTCATTCCTTCTACAAACATTTATTAAACACCTGCTATGTGCAGAGTCCTGTGTTGGGATGGGGGGGGGGGGAGGGAGAGGGTACATCTGACTTATTCCCCTACCCTTGAGAAGCTTACAGTCCAGGATGGAGATTATATAAACACAGGCAATTATAATTCACAATATCACATGATAGGAGAGTAAGGGAAGTGTAGAATATGTTCTGTACAAGACCTGAGGGGAAAGGGAGACAGAGGCACTTATAACAATGAAAAGAGGGCTAGATTTTGTACTCAGACAACATTGGCTCCAATACTGATTCAGCCTCTTTCCACCTGTGTGACCTTGAGGAAGCTATTTAAAATCCCTAGGCTACAATTTCCTTATCTGTAACACAAGAGTGTTTGCGTATATGACTTATAAGGTTCCTTCTGGCTTGAAATCAATGGTACTATAATCCTATTTATTGACAGAGATGATCAAGGAAGACTTTAAGAAGGAGTTGGCATTTCAATAAAACTTCAAAAGATTTATACAGAAGAAAAGGAAGAGAGAACATTTCAGGCATAGGGGACAGTTTAAGCAAATAAACTCATAGGATTTAGAGCTGAAGGGGGTCTTAATGATCATCTAATCTAAGACACACAGATAGAAAAGTTACTTAGAAAAGTATATTTTATAGGATAGATATAAATCCAATGTGTTTGCCTAGACTGGAGTGGTTGCGGAGACTTGACATGAGATAAGGCTAGAGAGGTAGGGTGGCAATAGAATTTGGAGGACCTTGGATACCAGGCAGAGACTTTGATACAATGATGTGATGTTCATTTACAAAACTAAATACCCCATAATGCAAATGTTTAGTTAATCTGCTCATATTATTTTTCCATCTAGTAGTGTAACCAAGAGAACAATTTTGTTTGCTTCAATCACAAGTTTTAAATATGGGTTAGGGACAATGTTGGAACCACTCAGGGCTTTAATAGTGATTCTTCTCAGGCACAGGCTATGTCTAGAGGCTGCGGTGTCAAAAAATGTCAGGTCAGTCACAGCAAGTGTGCAGTGGAACACTTAGTTCATGACAGTTCAGAAGCTATAGGGGTCAGTCAAAGGATTTAGAGTTGGAAGAGTACTTTGAAATCATCAAGTGAAGTCTAACATATTTTATATAGATTAGGAAAATGGAGCTTAGAGTGAGGAATTTTCACAGGATCCTGTAGGTAATACTGTAAAAAGTACATCTGGGATGCAAATCTAGAAGCTCTGGTTTCAAAAGTTCTTTCTTTTTTATATTCATAAATTTAATTTTTTTATTGAACAAAAATCTATTTTCTCTTTAGTTAAGCTGAATAAAAAAAAAACTACATTGTCCATATTGTCACACACACACACAGATATTCACATATGCATACATATACAACATGAATGTGCATATGAATATGTAATGTACATTCATATGTATATGTATGTGTATGCATATGTTCATGCATGTATATGCATATATGCATGAACATGTATACATAGGCTGACGTGTATTTAAATGTATATGTGTATGCTTATATGTATATGCATGTGTATGGCATATCAACACACCCACATATATACACACACATGTATACGTGTGTGTGTGTGTGTGTGTGTGTGTGTGTGTGTGTGACAATATTCAGCCTGATTCTAATATCTCCCTTTCAGGAGGTATGTAGCATGCTTCTTCATCAGTCCAGTGGAATCATAGTTGGTCTAGTGTTGATCAGAGTTCTCAAGTCTTTCAAAGTTATTTGTCTTCACAATGTTATTATTTTATAAATTATTCTCCTGGTTTCTTTTTCACTCTGTAAGAGTTCATATAAGTCTCCTCAATTTTCTCTTTACCCATCATTATTTCTTATAGCATAAGAGTATTCTTACTTTCATATGCCACATTCTGCAATTGATGAGCTCTCTTTGTTTCTGGTTCTTTGCCTGGTAAAATATTTTTATATGTATGTTCTTCCAAAAGTTATTTCCAACATGCTATCCTGGCCAGAAACAAGAGGTGCATCATTTGGAGAGGACAATGGGGGGTACAAAATACATAATAATGAGACTTTACATAGCATGTTCAAGTTTACAATGCTATCTATATATCTCATTCAATCATTACAACAGTCCTGTGAGGTAGGCATTATTATTATTCCTAGTTTACATAGGAGGAAAGGAAAGCTGAGAGAGACTAAGTGATTTGCCTAGTCAGAGCACCACTAAATATCCAAGGCACGATTTGAAGTCAGATCTTCTTGACTGCAAGTTCAACTCTCTACCCAGTAAACCTCCTAGACAACAGGGCCTAAGGCAGTAAAAACCTCTGGAAAATGGAAGTGTGTATTGGATGGTCAGTAACATTAAGCTCCAAAGACTAGATGGGGGAAAAACAAAACAAAGCAATACACTTCGCTGCATGTTAGGTTGAAGTTACATTAAATCCACTGTCCTAACATATTTGAGCTTGATAAAAGAATTTACATGAACAACAAAACATTATTAAAGTACTTACAACATACCGGAGACATTGCTAATTGTCTACATTATAAGTGAGGAAGACAGTACATTAAGGGGATTTGGAAAGTAAATGGAAAGAGGTGGAAAAGCAGTAACAACATAGTTTGGAACATGACATGACAAATTGGTTTCAAGAAAGGTAATAAGGTGAAAGTATATATCAGAGCACAGAGTTACAAGGGTAGATTCCAAGGTTCTAGTGAGGTAGGGTGTGGGGGATAAGATGGATGGATAAAGTGTGGGTAAAATGGTTTAGAATTGGCCAGAAAGTGACAGAGACCTGGTTCTCAGCAATAAGGTGACTACTGTCCTCATATGTTTAAGATAAGTAATTAGTTTGTCCAGAAATTGTCATGCTCATTGGATAAACTGGTAGTCTTATTAAGTCTTGATATGAGGTATTAAACCAAATCCCATTGTTTCTGTGAATTGGCTTCAGTTGTGGACAGCCACTGGGTATTGCTTGCATTTTTCCACATGAGAAACTACTAGTTGTGGGTGATCAGTGGCAAACACCTACATTGTTTTTGTCTCTGACTTTTCAAGATTGTATAGCAGAGGCACATTGGAACTGTTGGGTTTATACCTTTTTCTGAATTATTGACATCAAGAATATCTCATACAGTCTTATATTTTCATGAGACAATGGAATCTATTTCCCTAACATATAGCAAGGAACTTGACACATAGTGGGTACTTAATAAATGTGGATTGATTTATTATTTTTTAGCATGTAACACTCTAGACTTCAATATTTCAAGGACCAGTGACTTTACTGGTGTGGATAGTCTATCTAGCAATGGATATTGTAACTGTGAGTTACTCTGGATGAAACTTTTTTCAACTGGTGGCCAAGACTTTGTGTGATGAGTTTCTCCACCTAAGAACCATAGGTTCTCAGAAAACAAATAGATCATTGATTACTCAAGCTGTATTAGAAGCCTTTCTAGTTTTCTAATATTTAGCAGATCTTTTGGTCTCCTAGGCAAGATCTAAAGTATGGAAGACCATTGACATGTCATGAAATAATCTGAAAAAAGGATTTTAGCTCATCCGTGTGGATACTTGCTCCATACTTTTCCACTCTGTACAATTCTTGTCCAAAACTTCTCATGAATCCTCATAGATGATCCACTCAACATTTTTAAGGTCTTCCTCTTATTCTTTTAATATTTTGATAGGATCAGTGAAGTCCTTATGTTGCCTATATGTTATCCCACATTCTTGTTACACAACAAGTCCACCTCCTTTTTTAGTCATACATAAAAAATAATTGTTTCTCAAAATCAGGCAGAGAAAGACATTCTAAAATTCCCTTTGGGAATGGTGTCCGCTATCCTACAATATTTCTTTGATAATATTATTTCTTATGGTAGCTCTAAGTCTTTTGACGCCAACTAAAACTAATTTTTTCTGTTTCTAACCTCATCGAAAAACAGAAGCATTCAAAAGTCTGAGTTCAAGCTGAGTTCTCAAGGCAAAAGAGTCATCCAGTCTTAGGCCATTGAGAAGGGAAATTAAATTTTAAGATCTAATAAATTAATCATTGAAGAGCATTTAAATAAATCTATAGGATTTAAATACTGTGATTGTATAAAATTTTAATAATAATGATAATATTAATATCTAAGGTTGATGAAATCGTAAGATGAGAAGTCTTACGGATGTTATCAGTGCATAAGCCATGAAACAATGATATCTCAGAGGCCTATTTGAAATCAGAGTTGCTATTGTTGCACCATTTTGACTTCTATCTCACACTGATTTAAAAATGGAAAAAAAGAAGTCACACTGTAAAAGGGTAGAATTAACTCTGACCTTAGATAATACTTACTGAGTAATATCCCTCCTGAGAACAGTTATTTATAGCCCATATAAAGAGGGAGAGGAATGCTGTTCTGAGTGCCAAGGAGGATGGCCCAGCAGACTTCTGTTTTTTGGAGATGAGAGGTAGAAAACTCAGAGGGGAGCCTTAATCCAGTCTGGAAATGGATAAATGACATATGAAAGCTTTGGACAAGATTTTGCTTTGGAAATCAGGATGAGCCAATGGGACAGATGAGGGCAATTCATGAAGTATTGATGTGAGAAGGGGAGGAGAGTTAGATAACATGTTTCCTTCTTCTTAAGTTGCATATAAGCTGTGAGAAAGCAGCCAACAGTGAGTTCACAGTATTGTCAACAAGGAAGAGGCAAATTTTCAGTTGTGGAGTGAAAAGGATTATAGACTTTCCTTTAGCCCTCTCTTCATTCAATTCTCTGGGACAAATTCATATAAACTTGACTACAGTCAAAATGTGTCATAACTGCTGCCTGAAGTCATGGTATGTGGTGAGGGAGATGACTAGGATATTTAATCCCATTCAATAAACATTTCTTGGGGGTGTACAAACAGCTAGATGGCATAATGGATAAAGATTAGATCTGAAGTCAGGAAGTTGTTGCTGTTCTTTTTCAGGCATGACTGACTCTTTGTCAATAAGGCATCAATCAGAGTTCTGAAGCTTACCCAGGCACAGGCCATGGAGAGGCCGGCCCTGCCCATGGAAGGGATCAAGGAGGCTTAATTTATTGACTTGAATAGAATAATATTCCACCAGAATAATATTCCAACATGAACTATAGAGAAAGAATTCATGATTATGTAATCAGAAATCAACTTTCTTTAAAGGTGTGTGAAGATCAGTATAAAAGTTTTAAACATTTCTTAATATGTTCAGTCATTTTCAATCATGTCCAACTCTTCATGACCCCATTTGGGATTTTCTTGACAAAGCTACTGAATGGTTTGCCATTTACTTCTCTGCCTCATTTTACAGATGAGGAAACTGAGGCAGAGTTAAAAATATTTGCTCCGGGTCACATGTCACATATCTATCAAGCATCTGAGGCCAGATTTGAACTAAGGTCTTCCTGATTCCAGGCCTGGCTCTCTAGCTCCTGCTCTACCTGGTAGATATATGTGTATATATGTATGTATGTGTATAAACATGTATATGTGTATATATGTATGTATGTGTATAAACATGTGTATTTGTATATATATGTATATAAGTGAAAGAGAAAGAGGGGCAAAAGAGAGAGAGAGAAAGAGAGAGAGAGAAAGAGAGAGAGAGAGACTGTTGTTATCCAGTCACATCTAACTCTTTGTGACCCCGTGAACCAGACCACCCCTGGGATTTCCTTTGCAATAATATTAGTGTGGTTTGCTATTTTCTCCTCCAGTGCATTAAGGTAAATAGAGGTTAAGCTACTTGTGCAAGGTCACATAGCCAATAAGTGTCTGAGGGGAAATTTGAACTCACATCTTCTTGACTCCAGGCCCAGTGCTCTATCCACTGAACTGTCTTGCTGCTATACACACACACACACACACACACACACACACACACACACACGTACATAAGTATTCATACTCACATATGCACACGATGCACGTGACATACAATACTTGCATATATGCATAATGATACAATATATATTTGTATATATATGCACACATGAGTATATTCAGGAGACTTATACAGTCTCAATATGTGCTGTATAAGTACATATATACACATGTATACATATAGATTTATATATGCATGTAGGCAGTTTCCATATATCTGTGTGTGTATATACATATGTGTGTGTATATGTGTGTGTGTGTGTGTGTGTGTGTGTGTGTGTAGGCATATAGCAATGCACTCTATTCTGATGGTAGGTTGAAGAAGTGTTTTTAATTAATCATAGTTATAGTATACATAATTAGTTATATCATCACTCTCACCTCTTCTTTCTACCCCCAATTTAAAGCTGGATACAGTAGGCTTGGATTTATACAGGGTTATAAATTTTATTAGCCAAAAATATAGTTTTAATTGCTTGAAACTATACCAAAGCTATTCAGTTATTCTGTATATACCATCACAAAGTACTATCTGATTCTTGTGAACTCATGAACCCTGCTTTTCTCAGCACCCTATGGAGTTACCCTATTCTACCTGGTCCTTAGCAGCAAGAATTACACTATTTTTCATCTTCCTATTCAAAGGACACATACATACATGCCTCTCTGTACATATACATATACATGCATATATACACACAAATGTGTGTATACACACATACATTTTTTGTCCTTGGCACTTTGCAAATCACTATATATAGTAGACACTTAATAAATATTTATTGAATTGTGTTAAATTTAATGAAAGTGTTTTCTCATTAAGATATGAAACTTAGGTACTATAACATAGTATTTTAGAACTCATGCATCTCAAAAAGAAGCAAATGAATATCACATAGTCATTGCAAATAATGTTCCTGAGTGGTTTCTCTTTCAAGTGCATGAAATAGGGATCTGGTATTATAAAATAATGGTTAAACTGAGAAGGAAGAATATCGGGTCTTATTCTATTGTGCCTCAGACTTCGTCTTCATTAGACTCTAAAATTTATTAGCCATGTGACTATAAGGAAGTCATTTAAGCAGAGTCTCAGGGTTCCCATCTGTAAAATGGGCCTAATAATGTGTACATTGCCTTATAGATTTGTTTTGGGGAAAAGTTTTCATAATTTTTTTTAAATGCACTAAAAAAAATTAAAAATCCACTAAATAAGTATGAGTATTATTGCAAAAGGTGATTTGAAGCAATGCAAAAAGTCTTGCACCTGTAGTTAAAAGACTTGAGATCAAATCCCATCTGTGACTCTAGGAGATAATCATCATAAGTGAGTAAAGTGAGTGTTTTTAGTCAGTTTCCTCATAAGTAAAATGGATATAGTAATATTGTTCCACATCAGCAGTATGGCTCTGGGTGTGCAAATCATTTAATCTTTCAGTGCCTTGGGCAGCTTGCTAAGACTGTAAATTTCAGTGAAGATGTTGATGTGTTTCAGTAGAGGAAGTTCCTTAGTGATAGTTAATGAAATAATAAAATCACAGGTATTCTCTCCTTCCCTCCATCACTCACTCTCTCCCTCTCTATCTTCCTCTCCTTTTCTCTCTCCTTCTCTCTCTTCCTTTATTTCTCTCTTTCTCTCTCCCTTTGCAGAAGGCAATTTGATACAATGGAAAATCCTGAATTTGTTAAGAAACGGGATCAAATCTCATCTGAGATTCTGGTGGCTCCCTAATTGTGAGTCAACTGTGAGTGTCCTAATTTCCTCATCTTGGGCAGGTAGGTGCTGGAGTAGAGCAACCAGACACAGAGTATGGAAGCCCTGAGTTCGAATCCAGACTCAGACACATTAGTTGTCTGACTCTGGTCAAGCCACTTTACCTCCATTTGCTTCTATGTCTTCATCTGTAAAATGGGGATAATAATATCACCTACTTCCCAGGGTTGGTGTGAGGATCAAATGAGAATAATTGTAAAGTGCATAGTAGAGTTCCTGGTATATAATAAGCACTATTTAAATGGTAGCTGTTATTACTACTATTACTGTTGTTGTTATTATTAATCTTTCTCTGTCCCCATGTCTGTCTATTTCTCTCTCTGCTTTCTTTCTCTTTCAACACCCTCACCCTCCCTCTGCCAAATCTTCTTCGCTTTTCCACGAAGAAAAGTGCTCTGTGATTTTTAGACAGCTCTAATTAAGTGAGCTCTCCCAGAGTCTGACAATGTTAGAGTTGGAAAAGCTCTAACTAGGTAATGCAATGGATGGAGCATTGCACTTGGTGGATGGAGCACTGGGCTTAGAATCAGGAAGACTCTTTCATGAGATCAAATTCAGATTCAGATACTTACTAGCTGTGTGACCCTAGACAAGCCATTTAATCCTGTTTACTGCAATTTCCTTGTCTGTAATGTAAGCTAGAGAAGGAAATGGCAAAGCACTCCAGTGTCTTTGCCAAGATAACCCTAAATAGAGTCACAAAGAGACAGATATGACTGAAACAACTATACAACAACAACAAAGTTAAAGTGAGTTGTCCAGGAATCAGAGAATACTAGAGTTGGAAAGACTCTTGGGAGATCATCTAGTTTAGTCCCTTCATTTTTCAGAGGAGCCAATTGAAAGCCAGATATATCCAATGACTTCCCTTTGGTCCAGACCCAGGAACAGAGTTAAAGCCAAAAAGTGTAGTATATGGAGTGATATACCTGGGAGAAGGAAGACCTGTGCTCAAAGTCTTCCTCAGATACTTAACATGGTGTTGGGCAAATTACTTGAGACAAGCAATGATTTTGGTCTAGTTGCATTTTTTGATAGCAGTGAGTAAATACGCGCACTTTTCCAGAAACTGAACTGGCTCAAAATGTCAGGCTTTGATCAGGTAAATTTGGAAGTGATCTAGTTTCTTCACTTTGTTCTTTGCCAATTAAATGCTAGACTCCATGCCATACCTATTTCATTGCTCTCTCTAGTTTTGTTGTAATTATCAATATTATTATTTTTCAGAAGGGATATTGCTCTAAGGGAATGTGTAAAAGTCACAGCCTTCAAAGAGCACACTTCAATGACTAGAAAAATTGCTCTGGCTGATGATGTGAGAAAGTCAAATCTTTCAATGATGATTCAGCCTACAATGAGAAACAGAATCAGTCACATCAAAGTACCAAGAAAAATGTGGTTTAAAAAAAAATCATCGAAACTGCCAAAACATTGCAGCAGAAGAGCCAAATGAATTCGCAGAACACATACAAATACTACAGGAAATAATAATTGGGAGAGATCCATATACCGTGCAGAGAAGGCTTCCAAAATTTGGAAGAACAGTGGGAAGGCTACTTAAAAAACAAACCAAAAAAAAAAAAAAACCCCAAAACCCAGAAAACAAACAAAGCTCTTAATCACTGCTAGGGGAGAAAAAGTTTATCGTAGGAAGACAATACTAAGACTTGATTATTGAAATACTGAATATTGAAAAAAATGTAATTTTTACCAATGAAATTCACTTTTATTTTCTTCAATGATATGACAAAATTCTTGTCTGAAAAAACAAAACAGATGAACTTACAAGATCTGAACATCTTCATCAAACTGTCATTTATCCACAAAGTATTTAGAGGATTTTTTTACTTCCAGTGCCCTTGGAGAATGATAAGCTCTCATAATACACCAATATTTAAAGAAGTAAATTTGTTCCAGAATTACAGAAATCCCCGAAGAGAGATGAAATATCACAATAGGGCTTTGTGCCATGATATACATAATGAAAGGTTTAGAAATTTATATAAATATGAAGATAAGCTTGTTTCACTAGCATGGGAGCTTGACTGATCTAGATACCATTCAAAACTCATAAAATAAATATAACTTGACCAGGAAAAATGGAAAGTTTATCAAAGGTATACTTAATGCACGATGGGATAAAAATATAGTTACATGATAAATGATAACAAAATATATACCTTTCTCCCTCCCCACCTCATTGAAAAGGCAAGCAATTTGATATAGCTTTTATGTATGCAGACATATGAAATATTTCCATATCTTTAGCCATATTGTGAAAGGAAACAGACAGAAAAAACAAAAATATTTTTTCAAAGTTTGCTTTGATTTGCATTCAGATTCCATTAGCTCTTTCTTTAGAGGGAGATAGCATTTTTCATTCCGAGTCCTTTGGAAGTGTTTTAGATCATTGTATTGCTGAGAATAGCAAAGTCATTCACAGTTGATCATTGTACAAGATTGCTGTTACTATGTATACTGTTATCTGGGTTTTGTTCATATCACTTTGTATCAGTTCATGTAAGTCTTTTGAAAAGGAATTACTTTTAAGTCAATTAGTATTGATTACTTTGATTCATTTTTAGTCTGATTGAAGCACTAAATTCCCTTCTTAAAGAAAAGCTAGCCCTAACAGCTAATGTAAGTCAATAATGACATTCCTTTTAGCCTGAATAGTGGCTACAGATTTAGGGAATAGATAGATTAATAAGACTTTATCATTTAATAGAGTAAGATATATGTCTTTATAAGAATAGAATAACTATACCTTACATGATATAATCTTCTAAGGTTAAGTTGCCCTGTATAGCAGTTGAAGGATGGGTATTGACTGATAGCTCACCAACCATAAACCATAACTTCCCTTTTCTAGTCTTAATGGATAAGTTCACTAAATTCCTCTTTTCCAGTCTTAAATCCCCCTTTCCTAATGGCTACAAGACAAAGGTTTCCAAGGCAATCTTACTTTGATAGACATGTTGATAGACACAGGCCCTGATTCAATAGAATATTGAATTTGATTTGATACTAGAAACTCCCCATTATGTTCCCATAGGCACATAAGTCAGATGTTGCCAACAGTATGAATTTGGGTTAAGAAAGTCTAGAAGTAAAATAATCAGATGATCTGCTTATTCAAAACAAGTTAAATAAGATTGCTGTAATTTTCATTTTCTCTTCTGTTAAAAAAAAAGCTTTGTGGAATTTGAGAGTCAACTTCTAGGAGTCAAGATGGCAGAGTAGGAAGTAAGTTGCTCTCACTCTCACTTATTGACCTTTGAAAGCCTGGAAAATATCACCACAGGGAAAACCCTGGAGCAGCTGAACCAGCAGAAAGATGGGATGTAGCAATCTTGTAGCTCAGGATGCTTGGGTGATTAACAGAAAAGTCCCTCTTCCTCTGGGGGAGATGGAGCAGTGCAGGACAGGGGGGGACCCACCAAGCCAGCTGTAAATCCCACCTTAGCAAACTAGGGAAAGATCTTGAGCTCCAGGACAGTGGAGCAGGCAGGTACCAATACCAGGACCCCTTGAGTGCCTCAGCATGGGCAGGGTAGCTGGTAGACACTAGCTCAGAAAACTGTTATATGCAACAGTATCCTTCAGGAGCCAAATCTCCCAGTGCTTCAGCACAACTCCAGGAAACACAACTCCAGGAGGCACAACTCCAGAAAGGTATGCAGACCTCCTCCAGCAGCTAAATCTTCCTATGCTTTAAAGAAGCTGGGGTGAGAAGACATCCTCCAGGGGCCAGACTCCCCACTCCTACCCCCAGCACTCCAGTGTTGCTTACCCCAGCTCAGCACCAGGGGAGCTGCCAGACCCCTACAGCCTCCAGCTGCCAGCTCCCAAGGCCCCAGTGCACAAAATCAGTGACTAGGTCTCAGGCTCCCAGCACAAGAAGCTTGGGTCAGTGCCCCTTGTGCTCCAGCAGGAGAACTCAACTTTAAAGAAAGGAAATAGGCAAAACACCATGAGGAAAAAGCAAAAACAGACAATGACCATAGATTCTTATTGTGGGGCACAAATTCAGAAGGCACCATAGTCAACATACCCACATCTGAAACCTCAAAGGGGAATATGAATTGATCTCAAGCCCAAAAAGCATTCTTGAAAGAGCTCAAGAAGGATTTTAAAAGTCAAATAAGACAGGTAAAAGAAAAACTGGAAAAACAAGTGAGAGGTATGCAAGACAGAGTCAATAACTTGGAAAATAAAGGACAAAAGTTGATTCTAGAAAACAAGTACTTAAAAAGTACAATTGGCCAAATGGAAAAGGAAGCAAAAAAAAATTTCACTGAAGAGAACTTAAAAAGTAAAATGGGTCAAATGAACAAAAAGCAGGTATAAAAATCTAATCGAAGAAAACAATATATTAAAAATTAGAATTGGGCAAGTGGGAGATAATGACTATGAGATATCAAGAAACAGTCAAACAAAAATAAAAGAATGAAAAAAATAACATAAAATACCTCATTGGTAAAACAACTAACCTGGAAAATAGAACCGGGAGAGATAATTTTAACATTATTGGTCTACATGAAAGCCATGATGGAAAAAAAAAAAGAGCTTGTACAGGACCTTTCAAAAAATTATCAAGGAAAACTGCCTTGAGGTTCTAGAATCAGAGAGTAAAATAGTCATTGACATAATCCACTGATTATGTCTTGAAAGAGTACCAAAATTGAAAGTGTCAAGGAATATTATAGATAAATTGCAAAATTATCAGATCAGAGAGAAGATACTGCAAGCAGCCAGAAAGAAACAATTTAAATATCACGGAATCACAGTCAGCATTACACAGGACCTTGCCACTTCTATGTTAGAACATCAAGGTGCATGGAATATCCTATTCTGTAAGTCAAAGAAGTTTGGATAACAACTAAGGCTCAACTACCCAGCAAAAGTGAGCATAATGGAGGAGATGGACATTCAGTGAAATTGGGGACTTCGAAACCTTCAGAAAATTTCATCTTCAAATACAAGATTAAATAGAGGCGTAAAAAGGTAAACAGGAAAGGAAAAAAATGTGTGATTAATAGGTGAAAATTGTTTACATCCCTACAAGGTAAGATGACACTTGTAACTTGTAAAAACTGTATTATTATTATGACATTTAAAAAGAGGTATACACAGACAGAAAGTGTGAGTTTAAGTTAACTTTGATGTAATAACCAAAAAAAATCTAATTCATTGGTGAAAAGGTATTGTCCTGGGAGAAAAGGAAAAGAGGAGGCTGAAAAGGGCACATTACATCACAAGAAAAGACACAAAGACCTATTACAGTAGAGGGAGAGACGTGAGGGAGTTGAGCATTGTTTGAATCTTACTCTCATCAGATTTGACTCAAAGAGGGAATAATAATCAGATGTAGAAATCAAACTATAGGAAGTAGAAGGGAAAAGGGTAAAGCAAAGGGGGGAAGAGGGATAGAAGGGATAGAAGAAGTAGTAAGGGTGAAGGGAAAGGAAAGGGAGGGGGCTGATAGAAGAGAAAGCAGACTAAGGGAGGCAGTGGTAAAAAGGAAAACTCTCAGGAGGAGGAAATGGAGAAAAGAGAGAGAAAAGTATAAAGAAGGGAGAATATAGGATGGAGGGAAAGACACAGATAGCAATCATAACTATGAATGTGAATGGAAGTGGGGAGCAGAGTGGATTAAAAACCATAATCCCACAATATGTTGGTTTTTTTTGTTACAACAAACACATTTGAAGCAGAGGGATACACACAGAATAAAGGGAAAAAGGTTGAAGCAGAATATATTTTGCTTCAGCTGAATTTTTAAAAAAAGAGTAATAATCCTGATCTCAGACAAAGCAAAAGCAAAAAATAGATTTAATTAAAAGGCATAGGAAGGAAACTATAGCCTGCTAAAAGGTAACATAGGCAATGAAGTAATATTATTCCTGAACATTTATGCACCAAATGGTATAGCATCCAAATTCTTAGGGGAGAAATTAGGGGAGTTGCAGGCAGAAATAGACAACCACAGAAATAGACAAGAACTAGATAAATCTAACCATGAAATAAATAGGAAAGAAGTTAAGGAGATGAATAGAATTTTAGAAAGTCAGATATGGTGGACCTCTGGACAAATTTAAATGAGGACAGAAAGTGATTATACCGTTTTCTTTGTGGTACACGGCAGCTACAGGGCATCAACAAAAATCGACAATGTAGTAGGGCATAAAAACCTTACAACCCAATGAAGAAAGGCAGAAATATTAAATACATCCTTAGCAGATCATAATGCAATAAAAATTACATGTAATAAAGGGCTATGGAAAGATAGACTAAAAATTAATTGGAAACTAAATAATCTAATCTTAAAGAATGAGTGGATCAAACAAAAAATCATAGAAAGAATGAATAACTTCATGCAAGAGAATCGCAATAATGAGACAACATACTGAAACTTATGGGATGTAGCAAAAGTGGTTCTCAGGGGAACTTTTATATCTCTCAATGCTTACATGAATAAAGTAGAGAAACAGGAAATCAATTAATTAGACGTACAACTGAAACAGTGAGAACAAGAAAAAAGTTAAAATTCCCAAATAAACACCAAATCAGAATTCTGAAAACCAAAGGAGAGATTAATAAAATTTAAATTAAGAAAACTGTTGAACTAAGAAATAAAACTAAGAGCTGGTTTTATGAAGAAATCAATAAAATAAATAAAACTGGTTAATCTGATTGAAAAGAAAGAAGAAAACTGAATTACCAGAATAAAAAATAGAAAGAGTGAATTCACCACCAGTGAAGAGGAAATCAGAACAATAATTAGGAACTATTGAACCCAATTGTATGCCAATAAATTTAAGAATTTCAGTGAAATGGATGAATAATTACAAAAAATGCCTAGATTAACAGAAGAGTAAATAAAATATTTAATCCTATTTCTGAAAAAGAAATTGAAGAAGCCATCAATGAACTCCCAAAGAAAAAATTTGCAAGACAAGATGAATTTACAAGTGAATTCTATCAAACATTTAAAGAAAAATTAATTCCAATACTGTATAAACTATTTGGGAAAATAGGAAAAGAAGGAGTTCTACCAAATTGGTTTTATGATACAAATATGATGCTGATACCTAAACTGGGAAGAGCTAAAACAGAGAAAGAAAATTATAAACCTATTTTCCTAATGAAAATAGATGCAAGAATTTTAAATAAAATATTAGCAAAGAGATTACAGCAATTTATCTCAAGTATAATACACTATGACAGTAGGATTTATACTAGGAATATAGGGCTGGTTCAATATTAGGAAATCAATCTTTATAATTGACCATATCAACAACAAAACTAAAAAAAAAATAATAAAATTATCTCAATCAATGCAGAAAAAAACTTTTCACAAAATACAACACCCATTCCTATGAAAAACACTAGAAAGCATAGGAATACATGGAGTCTTCCTTAAAATGATAGGTAGCCTCTATCTAAAACTATCAGCAAACATTATGTGTAATCGGGATAAGCTAGAAGCATTTCCAGTAAAACCCAGGTGAATCAATTATGTCCATTATCACCACTGTTAGTCAATTTTGTACTACACATTCTAGCTTTAGCAATAAAAGAAGAGAAAATGAAGGAATTAGAATAGGCAAAGAAGAAACAAAGTTATCACTCTTCATAGATGACATGATGGTATACTTAAAAAATTCTAGAGAATCAAGTAAAAACGTACTTGAAATAATAAACAAATTTGGCAAAATTGCAGGAAATAAAATAAACCCACATAAATCATTAGTGTTTGTATATGTTACTAACAAAATCCAACAACAAGAAATAGAAAGAGAGATTCCATTTAAATTTACTGTAGATAGTATAAAATATTTGGGAATTTACCTGCGAAAATAAATCCAGGAACTCTATGAACACAATTACAAAACACTTTTCACACAAATAAAATCAGGTCTAAATAATTGGAAAAACATCAGTTGCTCATGGGTAGGTTGAGTTAATATAATAAAAATTACAATTTTATCCAAATTAATTTACTTATTCAGTGCCATTTTATTATTTTTTACAAAAAAAAAAACCAATGACAAAATTCACCTGGAAGAACAAAAGATCCAGAATGTCAGGAGAATTAATGAAAAGAAATAAATGGGAAGGTGGCCTAGCTGAACCAAATCATAAATTGTATTATAAAGCAGGAATCACTAAAACTACTTGGTACTGACTACAAAATAGAGTGGTGGATCACTGGAATAGGTTAGGAACAAAAGACACAGTAGTCAATGGGTATAATGATCTACTTTTTGATAAATCCAAAGACTCCAACTTCTGGCATAAGAACTGAAATTTTTTGAAAAAAATTTTTGGGAAAAGTGAAAAATAGCATGGCAGAAAGTAGGTAGAGACCAGCTTCTTACATCCTATAGCAAGAAAACATCAAAATGGGTATAGGACTTAAATTTAAAGGCTGATACTGTAAGCAAACTGTAAGGAATCATTTCCCTGTGAGATCTAGGGAGAATAGAAGAATTCTTGACCAAACAATAGATAGAGAACATTATGAAATTGAAAATGGATGATTTTGATCACATTAAATTGAAAAGGTTTTGGTATGAACAAAGTCAATGTAACCAAAATGAGAATGTAAGCAGAAAGCTGGGAAGCAATTTTTACAGCCAGTATCTCTGAAAAAGGTTTCATTTCTAAAATTTATAGAGAACTGAGTGTAATTTACAGGTATACAAATCATTCCCCAATTGAAAAAATGTCAAAGGAGATGAACAGGCAGTTTTTAGAGGAATAAATTAAAGCTATCTATAGTCATTAGAAAAAAATGTTCTCAATCATTATTGATTTAGAGAAATGCACATCAAAACAATGCTAAGGTACCACATCACACCTATTAGATTGGCTAACTTGACAAAATAGGAAAATGATACATGTTGGAGAAGATGTGGGAAAATTGGAACACTAATGCATTGGTGGTGGAGCTGTAAACTCATCCAACCATTCTGTCGCACAATTTGGAACTGTGCCCAAAGGACTATAAAACTGCATATACCCTTTGACCCAGCAATATCACTTTGAGGTCTATATCCCAAAGAGATTATAAAAATGGAAAAAAGGACTCACATGTACAAAAATATTTAGAAAAGCCCTTTTTTGTGGTAATTAATTGGAAATTGAGGGGAGAACCATGAGTTGGGGAATGACTGAACAAGTTGTGGTATATGAATGTAATGGAATACTATTGTCCTGTATGAAATGATGAGCAGGAGAACTTCAGAAAAACCTGGAATGACTTATAGGAACAGATGCTGAATAAAATGAGCAGAACCAAAATGAGTAAAAACTGTTACACAGTAGTAACAACCACATTGTGTGATGACTCACTTTGATAGTCTTAGGTCTTCTCAGCAACGCAAGGATGTAATATAACTCCAAAAGACTCAATGATGGAGAATGCTATCCACATCCAGAGAAAGAACTTTGGAGTCTGAATGTGGATGGAAACATACTATTTCCTCTCCTTTCGTTTTGTTTGGTTTCTATTTTCTCATTGTTTCTCTAATTAGTTCTAATTCTTTGTTACATGAGGACTAATGTGAAAATCTATGTATGTATTAGATTGCACACCATCTTGGGGAGGGGGTTGGAAATGTAAGGGGGAGAAAATTTAAAACTCAAAATGTTATAGAAGGGAAAGTTGAAAATGAAAATGTTTTTTAATGACAAAAAAAAAATGAGCTTTGTAAATCACTCTTCTGTCTTTGACCTTCTAAGACAGTGGTTCTCAACCTTCCTAATGCCACTACCCTTTAATACTCGTATGTGGGCGTATCTGCGTGTGGGCGGACCTGCCTGGAGACAGATAGAGGAGGGTTGTCTTGGTTCCTAAGACCATCAAAAATATGTGTTTTCCGATGGTCTTAGGCAACCCCTGTGATCACTGTGAAAGGGTTGTTCAACCCCTAAAGGGATCGCGACCCACAGGTTGAGAACTGCTATTCTAAGAAGTCAGATGACCTGGTTTGATTGACAAGAGTTGACATTGCTAATTAAAACATTATACTCAAAAGTATCGTGGCTCCTTGGATTTTCCTGTTTCAGATAATTAATTTTGTACATTCCAGGATTTTTTTTTCCTTAAAGGATCCTGTTCATCATTTATTATAACACAATAGACTTCTATCACAATCATATACCATATATGATATGCCTATTGATTGACTAAAAAAATTGTTATTGCATCCATGGGATAATAGATTTAGAGCTGGAAGTTGACCTTTGAAGTCACCTACTCTAGCCCCTTCATTTTGTGGTTGAGGAAACTAAGGTTGTATATGTGACATATACATATCACAGGGAGTGACCAGCAGCATCAAGATTGAAATCTAGATCTTCTGCCTCACCTCCTGTAACGATACTAGGATTTGAAGATCTTCCACGCCCCTTGAGCTTGCTGATGTAGCAGGAAGGGGTGGAGCAAGAGAACGCCGGAGCCAAGCTAGT
>CM053585.1:100884592-100908728 GCA_028646515.1 Pseudochirops corinnae | reverse complement strand
AGAAGAGAAGAAAGCAAAGGACAAAACCCCAAGGGATGCTCATCTTTAGTAAGTATGACCTGGAAAAAAAATCCAGAAAAAGGCACAGAGAGGAAATGGTCAGACAGGTTCAAGGAGAACAGAGATAGAATAGTATCATAGAAACTTTTTTCATTGAGGAAATGAAGTAGGACATTTCTGAAAAAAGTTACTCTGATTCCCAGAATTTAAATATATGCTTTGCTATGAAGTATACACATTTCCTGCTGTCTTTTGGGCCCTCTAATCCTGTCTATAAATTGTCATAGTGTAAACCTAGAGGTTAAAGAGATTAGGAAAATGAGGGCACTGGTTTGGATGGAACTGATAAAGTATTTGTTAAGATCTTATTATATACCAGGCACTATACAGAACAGAACTACAAATATGAACAAGACGGTTCCTCAACAAGGAGCTGTCTCCAAAGAGTTTGCAATTTAATAATGAAAGACAATGTATCAAGAGGGTTCTTAAAAATGTGGGAGTAAGGGGGGCAGAATAAGGTATAGGTGTAATGCTCTGGATATGACTATGGAGGGTGGTGGTGGCCTAAATCCAGGTGAGATAAGAGAAAATATAACCTGTTAAAATCCAGGTGAATTTCAGGGCTAGAGTTCCAATTTCTAAGTAGGGCTGGTGGGCTGGAAGGAGAAGGTGAAGATGCAGGATAGAGTGGGAGTCAGATAATAGTCACTGCGTAGAACAGGAACCAAGTGTGAAGGTAAAGAGGTAAATATGTTCTTTCCCTTTAAACCACCAGACATAAAGATAGTCTTTTCATCATTCTTGCACTCACCATGCATATATATTATGAAAAAAGTATGAGGTAGTAAGCCATTCCCAAACACTGCAATATTTGCTGTTTACTAATTAGCAAGTTGAGTTGGAAATATTCTCTTACAAGTGCAAAAACTTGGTGAGTTCTTCAGACAGATGTCCCAGGTGGGATATGATTTGCTTAATAACCATAAAAGCTACAATTTTATAGGATTTCAAAGTTTTCAAAATTCTTTCATCTATTAACTAATTTGAGCTTTGAAACAATCCTGACAAGGAAGTATAATTACCATGTATATAAGTATGTCTTTTTGTAGATGAGGAAACCAACTGGATATAAGAAAATCAACTAGCTAGACATTTTCATGACTATAAAATTCATTTAAAACATATTTCATATCAATGAGGAGTCTAAAATTTTGTTGAAGAGACATGGCACATGCATGTGAAATGAAATAACTATCATGCCCTGGTAATTGTATAAGAAATCCATATTGATAGAGGGATGGGTAATCTGGGACCATACCCCATATACCAGTATCTGATGGGGGATGGTGAGTTGTTTCCACCTTAGAGTGATCCAGAGACCACTCTCTCCACATTTCACAGCCCTCTGTCTATACTCCCGTTGGTTTGTGGGTTGGAAATATATACCTTAGTAGAGTGGGACACAGAAGCATCATTTTAAAGTGGGAGAAAAACAGAATGGGTCATCCCTCTCTCAGCATAACTATAGCCATGGTCAGTCTTTCCAAATCCACTTGTCCTGTTGCTTTATCCCAATTTCTCTGCACAACTAAATATACTTTGAGGACCATAATTCCCAGTTATGTTTCTGTTGGGTAGTATAAGAATATGATAAAATTGATGAACTACTGAGACAAAAAGAGGCACCCACCCAAAAAGAGGCTGTAATGAATGGGGAGAGAGAGGTTTGTCTGTTTTTGAGGTAACTTTGAGGTAGAGGGAGGAAAGGAGGCAGAATGGGCAGCAAGGATTACTGTTCCCATGACAGTTAGAATGTGTTACTCACCCACGTGGTCATTAAATGAACTTTCTCCTTTCCCTAAATCCAGGTCACTAAAGATGATCTTGGTAAATGAACTTTCCAAACCTAGTGGTAACCTCAGGAAAAGTTCAGAATTAAGGAACTTTTTGCCGAGCAGAGCAGAAAAGATGATCACTGCCAGGATGATGCAGGTGAAAGGACTAAGAAAACTCGAGCCATTCTCTAGCTTCCAAGGGTACTTGGGTTTGTGAGATACACAGTGCAGATCAGAAATGAAAGTGAAGTATCTTTTCAGCAGTGTTGTCCCTACTTCCCAGGACAGTAGATGCAATAAGTTAGTATTTCTTCTTTTAAGCATTTCTTAATGAGTGTTCCTGAAGCAGTCACATGCAGCTAGGTGGCACAGTGGATACAGCACTGGCCTGGAATCAGAAAGACTCACCTTCATGAATTCAAATCTAACCTCAGGCACTTAGCTGTGTGATTCTGGGCAAGTCACTTGACTCTCTTTGCCTCAAGTCCTCATCTGAGAAATGACCTGATACTCCAGTATCTTTGCCAAGAAAACACCAAAATGGGGTCACAGAAAGTTGGATGCAACTGAAACAACTCGACAGCAATAACTTATGAAGTTTTTTTAAAATTAATTTTAATTGAGCATTTTTGTGTGAAATGATAAGCATTTTGTTCATTGAGAATATTTTTCTAGAAGAGACCCTGCTAATCCACTTTAGGGAAATTCTAGATGTAATTCATACCTGAGTTTTGATTTAGAGATTTTCCTTGAAACTCCAAATTGGAAGAAATTAGATTGGCAGCAAAAGCTGGATCCCATCTGTTATAAAGGTACAGTTGCCCTAGCCCTTAACTATATCTTTGTGAATCCAGAGCTGATGCTGCCCCCTTATTTTTTAGATGGAACCCCCTAGGAAAATGGAACAATTATATTTGCTAGGTCAATAAAATAATGTATTAACAGATATTGATTTAGTCGGACTGTGAGGCAGTCGTTCTTGGGATCAGCAACCAAAAAAAGGAAGAAAAGCCCAAAGAGGAAAATCTGGGTCAACAGGTCAGAAGCATGTGCCAACACTGAAATAAAGAATTTAGGATAAAAGAGGTAACAAAGGCAGACAGCACTGAGACCGGGTTACATTGTGAAGAGCCCTTGTTTCTACTGGTTCTTGAAAGGTCTTCAGTAGGTGGGATCCACTATCTCCCTGAGTGGGAATGTAATTTAGGAGAAACTATCAAAAAGTTTTAGACATTGAGGGTACCCTGTGGTATAGTACAAATCAATCATTTTACGGAAAATTGAGGACCAGTGAAGTTTAGGGTCTTGTAAAACTAGGACTAGAGCACAGACCTCCTGATTCCTATTTCAGTGCTATTCCCTGCATATTACGTTCTCCTTTTATTCCTCATTTTTTTAGCCTGCAATTAATGGTCACAATGGCACAAGTTTCTGTCTTCTGAAACCCATCAAGCATATCATTAGCAATGTAAAGCCATCATTGTGGGGAACAATTGCAGTGGAATAGGAGATCACCTTAATAACTACTGCCAAAACCAACCACTTATTAACTGCCAGCAGGAGGCAAGTAAGCCCAAAGAGTCCTGGAAATGACAGCAACCCCCAGAACAATGGGGCTGCTTCCAGCTCAAGCCCTGAGATCATGATATTGGAAAGCAGCCCCTGTGGAGATGCAACATGGCAACTGTTTCTTCAAGGAGCATAGACCCTGATTCTTTAGCAGTCATAGTCATTAAAGATTTAGAAAAGCAAATTCTCAACATCAACGTCCTTGGAAGTGTCAAAAGTTTTAGCACCAGAAATAGATAGATAGATAGATAGGTAGAGATAGAGATAGAGATAGAGACAGAGACAGAGATAGAGATAGAGACAGAGACAGAGATAGAGATAGAGACAGAGATAGAGATAGATAAGTGATTTTTCATTTTAAAATATTTTTTTAAAAATGGAATTACTGCCTGCTTTGCCACTGTAATGTAAGGATAATGAGACCTTTCAATTGGATTTGCAACTAAAATTAATTCAATCCAACCTAATTCAATAAATATTTATTTTGCACCTACTGTTTCTGGGAACTATATTAAGTGTTGGGGATACAATTAATAAAAAAAATAAAGTCAGCCTCTGCCCTCAAGGAGTTTATAGTCTGGTGGAATGAAACAACACAGAAAAAGAGACACAGAAGTAGTGGCTGGAGGTAAGGGAAACACACAAGTGGACCTGGTGCAATGACATCTTTTCCTAGAGGTGAAACAAGGCAGAGCAGCCAATGCCAAGTAGAGTGAACTATAAGTTCAGTTTCTGCCCTCTAGAAAAGGAAGGTGTTGTGGGGAGCTTGGTACTCTAATCTCCAACTTTCCAATGAGAGGAGAACGTTGAAGAATATGGTGTCAGTCAAGGTTTGAGTTGGCTGCATAGGAATGAGATTTAAAAATCATGAGCTTTCCATGGGAGAGTCATCTTATTCTTTGGAGTTGAAACCTAGTCAGAGTAAAAGATACAAAGTGGAGTGGGTTTAAAGAACTTCCTATAGTTGCTGTCCACCCCTCTCTCCACATTAGCTGTGAGCTGGAGGACAGGAGGGTCTATTTCAAATTTTCTATTTGTATCGCTAGTACTTAGCACAGACATAGTTGGGAGCATTAGCATGTTCAATAAATGCTTTTTCATTCATTCATCCTTCTATTCATGCTTTTCTAAGAAATCATTTTGTTCATATCATTTCCCATCTCACATAAACATTGAATGGTTTTCAAAATTTAAGTCCGAACTCTTTATTATGGCACTAAAGTTTCAGCAAAGTTTATCATCAAACTATCATTACATTCTTGACTTGGTCTATGCACTCTATAATCCAATCAAATTGTGACTGATCATCAACCATTGAACTTTTCTGTCACCATTTCCCCAAAGTATATTTACTCAGGCCATTTGCTTCACATATAAAACTTTTCCCCACTCCTCCCTTGCTTCTGCCTAGCTGTCTTTCAAGACACAGCTCAAATCTCCCCTCAAGTCTTCTATTATCACCCTAGCCAGAAATGGTCTTTCCCTCCTAAATTCTGATAAGTGCTTATTAGCCATGTGACTCACATTGTACTTATTTATATTCTGCCTTGGTTCACAGTTATTTGTGGACATATCTTATCTTCCTCACAAAATTATAAGTTCCTGGAGAACAGGGACTAGGCCTCATTCATCTTTGTTTCTCACACAATATCTCAAACATAGAAAATGCCCATTATATACATGTTTAGGGAATGTACTAATTTCAGACAGCAAATATTCTCTCATTCCTAAATAGGAACTGCATTCTCCAGATGCCTTTCCTTGAGACTATTCCTTATACTCCGCATGACGTCCCTCCCTCTTTCACTGAATATCTTTATTTATTCTTTAATATGCAACTTAAAGATTTTTTTTGTTCCATGAAATCTCTCTTGATTTCCCTTCCCATCCCCCTGTAAACCGGTAATTACTTTGCCCCTCAGACATGGCTAGCACTTGGTTTTATAATTCTTTTTTTTTAACCACATCTGAGTTTCACTTTTCCATAAAGAGCCTCCTCTTCACGTTGGAAATACTGAGACACTAAAATAAATTGACTTGTCCAATACTACAAGTGTATCAGAATTTTTTGGCACTGCTAAAATACCCCCATTTTTTTTTCTGGCACACTATGTGATCTTCTAACTCAGCGGTTCTCAACCTGTGGGTTATGTTCAATTTTTAGCAACAAAAATACATCCTGCATATCAGATATTTATATTATGATTCATAACAGTAACAAAATTACAGTTATGAAGTAACAACAAAAATAAGTTTATGGTTGGGAGTCACCACAACATGAGGAACTGTATTAAAGGGTCATGGCAGTAGGAAGGTTGAGAACCACTGTGCTAACTCATTTCCCTAACAAGTCTCTTCCCTCTTCAATCCATCCTCTACATACTAGCCAAAGTAATTTTTCTAAAGCATAGGTCTGACTATGTAACCTCTTCCCTATCTGACCCCAAGTTTAGTGAGCTCTAATGGTTCCTTGTAACTTCCAAGATCAAATATAAGTCCTGCTTTGGCATTTAAAGCTTTTCATATATCTGGCTTCTTCCTACCCTTCTAGCATATCTATACTTACACATTACTAAACTTTAACTCACTTTGTGACCACTTGTCCTTCCTTAGACCCAGAACTCCATTTCCTATTTCTTTGCCTTTCCAATGCCTGCCCCCATGACTGAAATGCTCTGCCTCCTTTTAGTTTCCTTCAAGTCTCACGCCATATCCTAAGATCTGCAGGAAGCCTTTCTTGCCTCTGGCTTCACATGCCTTCTTTTTTCAGATTATATTCCAAGATAAATTGGTATATATCTTGTATATAACAAGGTACTTTCATGTTCTCCCTCCCCCTCCCCCTTCAGGAGAGCTCATGAAAGTCAGGGACGCTTTTTTTTTTGGTTTCTTTGCTTTGTTTGGCTTTGCTTTCTACCTTTCTTTATTTTCTTAGCCTTCAGCACAGTGCATGGTACATTGTAATCTTAGAACGAAAGCTTGTAAATACTTGTTTACTTACTGCTTGCCCGAATGTCCTAATATTATGTATTATAGCAATCTGTACTGGTGATTTATCCACCTAGTATACTGTAAAATCCTTGAGGGAAGGAATCATAACTTATCTAAACTTGGTGTTTTAGCCAGGTTGGAGTCTGAGCACAGCATGTGCTTAAAAAATGCTTGTAGTGTCATATTATGTTTAATATTCCTTACCTTCTAGAGACAGAATAATGGAGGTCATTGAAGAAGTATATAATTGAAAAAAACAAGGGAACATAGCCGAGCCATGTGTTAAGAGTTAGGTATAACTGCCAGATGACCTGTCTGCAATATTGGCATCCTCACCATAATCAAGAAAAAATTGAGAAAGTTCTCTCCTGCTCCATCCATCCCAGCACATTGAATAGATTCCTTGTGGCAATCTTAAGGGAGAACAGCCCAGATTTGGAAGGAATTGGAAGCATTGTGCTCTGAATCACTGGAGAGGATATCCCCATCACTGTAATCACAGATCTATTTGAATGGGCCATATCTAGCCCATTGCCTGTTTTTGTATATTACACTTAATTATACATACACACACATACACAAACACAGATTTAATTATATACATTATATATATACACATATATACATACATGCATATACACCTATATATGTATATGTAAAAAACATTATTCGTTTGCAAACTGCGCAAAAAAGGTGGCAGTTTGAATTTTGGTTTGCCTGGGGAATTTTTTAGCTCCAGATCTATGATCCTATTGTCTTATAACCTAAGGCCAATGGGGTTGTCTCACTCCCTTAATACTAGTCACTTGCCAGACTGAGTCAGGATTCAGAAGCAAAAACATGCTAAGCTAAATCCTAGAAGATTTAGTAAAATTTCTCCATCCCCTAATGACATCAGTACCAAGATTTGTTTTATTTTGTTTTGTTTTGTTTGGGAAGATAGTAGAGTATTATATATCCAGAAAGCACTTTGCATTCAAAAGCAAATTCAATAAAGAATTAACTTTTTAGTTGTTTTTATTTATTAAATAATATCTCTTTTGCCTATGGGACAGTTCAGTAGGTTTTACAATTTATTTTCCTGTAATTTTGCGCTACTTTAAAGAATCCTTGTTTGTATGGTACAGTTCTAATGCTGGAGTCTCTGCTACAAGTATATTCTCAGCTGCTTACTGCAGCTATCCTGTGGAATATTTTCTTACACAACTGATCTCCCCAAGAGGAACAAGCGTATTATAACAAATCCCTCTGTGACTTGCTCAGAAATCCTCTGGTTGAAAGGAAAATATACACCCTCAGCTGTATTTTTTCTGAACTGAGTTCTTAAGACTTGTTTGTCGGGTTTGGAGAATTGAGAAAGGTGCTACTGACTCCTAAGTCAGAAAGATTTTCAACCCAAAGAACAAAGGATACTCTTAGATAAAAAATGTATCCAATGGCTTTTATGTCCCCTATCCCAGCTAAGGTTTATCAGGGAAATGACTTGCTCTGGTTATATTAATACTGTCAAACTTGAATTCCAGTGTCATCTAGGTTTCACAGGCAGAAGAAGAGAGAGAAATAGAAACCCAAATTTGTGATTTCCTAGGGATACAAAATTCTTGTTACCTAAATGATATAAATTGGATAAGGAAACACAGTAAATATTTCAACATTCTTTATTTTCTGAAGGTCTTCTTTCTAAGGGCCTTATTTCTGAGGGTTTTTCCAACCAGACTCTGACCTTCATCTTAGGGAAACTGAGGCACCAAAGTAAGTTGCAATCATATTATAATTGGCATTGCTTAAATGCATCAAACTTTTTTGTCACTGTATGTAACTTAGAAGTGTATTTATATATCCACCACATACGAGTTTGCTACAATAAGGCTCTGTGAATTAATTTCCCTCCAACACTGAGATGAAAGACCTTCCACTATTCCTTTTTCCCAAGTTGCTTGCTTCCAGTTTGAATCAGTGCTCAGAGAATCTTAGTACTAGGGGCACCTCTGCTGTTATAAGATCATAGAATTTAGAACATGGACTTTAGAGATCACCTTATCTAACCTTTTCATTTTGCAGTTGAGGAAACTCTCCAACCCATATATGAAAAGGTATCTCTTCTTTATCACTGCAAAGTATTCATTCAGCAACCCCTTGGTGATCTCTGATGAACAGAAACTTACTACTTTCAAAGGTAATCCATTCTGAAACTTTTAGGTAAGAATAAATTTTAGAAAGTTTTCCTTATATCAAGCCCAAATTTGCTTTTCTAAGATTTCCACACATTGCTCCTAGTTCAATTCTCCAGAGTCACCAAAAACAAGGCTAATTTTTTTCACATGACAATCCTTTAAAGAATTAAAGATAGCTATTAAGTTCCCCCTAGGTCTTTTCTTCTCCGGGATTAGCATTCCCATTTCCTCTGGATGATCTTCTTTTTCTAATTATTCTGTAGATGTACCTCTGCATACATCCTCTGGACATACTTTCATTTGGTAATGTCCTTCCTAGAAGATTCTAAAATCTTCTTAAGCTATAGAGATACAAAGCAAGTAAAACAAAAGCCCATGGTCTCAAGAAGCTCACATTCTAATGGGTAGGAAGGGGAAAGAATGACAAAATGAGTACAACTATGTTCAACAAGATATATTCAGAGCAGATTGAGGATAATTAAAAGAGAGAAGGCACTAGAATTAGAGGGGATGGTGAAATCCTTCTCCAAAAAATGGTATTTTAACTGCGATTTGAAGGAAGCCAGAGAAGTCAAGAGACAGGTATAAAGAGGAAGAGGAGAGCAGAAAGTAATAATTCTCATTTGTGAGATAGAATGTATTGTTTTGTCCGAGAAATAGCAAGGAGGGAAAATCATCTATAAGCACAAAAATATTTATAATAGCACTTTTTGTGGTGGTAATGAAGTGGAAATTGTAGTGATGCTCATCCATTGTGGAATTATTGAACAAAATATGGTATATAATTGTAATGGAATATTATTGTGCTATAAGATATGATGAGCAGGATAACTTCAGAAATACCTGGAAAGACTTAGATGAAATGATGTGAAGTGAAGTGCACAGAACCAGGACATCTTTATACTTAGTCATCAACATTGTGCAGCAATTAACTATGATTAAATTTTTCTAGCCAATACAATGATCCAAGACAATTCCAAAAAACTCATGATGGAATATGTAATCCACATCCAGAAAAAGAACTGATGAAATCTGAATGCAGATAAAAGCGAACTATTTTCACTTTATTTTTTCTCATGTTTTTCCTCCTTTTATTCTGTTTCTTCTTTCACAGCATGACTAATATTGAAATACATTTTACATGATTGTACATGTATAGCCCATGTAAAATTGCTTACCATTGGTGAGTTTGAGGGGAGGAAGATATGGAGGGAAAGAATTTGGAACTCAGAATACTTTTTTAAACATTATAATTTTTTTACATGCAGTTGGGAAAAAGTAAAATATGATTTGATATGGAATACTGATTTGCTATAATTAAGGCTTAATTGGGTGAAGGTAGGGAGGACTGTTTGCTAAAACACATAATATCTAATATAATAAAGGTATGGTTTTCTGATGAAAAAAAAAAAAAGAAATAGCAAGGAGGCCAGTGTCACTGGATCACAGAATAGGTGGGGTGAGTTGATAAGGGAACCCTTGAATTTTTCACAATAAACATCAGAAAACTTCCGATAGGGGGAGTAGACAAGGAAAATATCAACTTGATCATTTTGGACATTATGCTTTTGTTAATGTGATGTAAGGTTCCATTGACATTTTTACTGGCAATATCAAACAAACTATTGACTTATGAAGCTTATAGTCCACTAAAATCCCAGGCTATTTTTTGTAATACAGTTGTCAAGGCATATTTCCCACATCTTATTATGTGAGGTGTTTTTGTTTTTTAAGCATAAATAAGGGGCTTCACATTAATTTCTGTTAAACTTCATTTCATTTGTTGAGGATCAATGTCCTGAATGGAGCAGCTTCAGAATATGCCTTCTATCCTCAGGTTTTTCTTCGATCTAGAAAATAATCATAGAATAAATTCAGATTCTCAAATAACTTTTGAAATCTCTTCTTCCTCTAATATGTCAAATCAATTCTCTTACAAAGCAAGTCTGACTGTATTCCCATCCCCCAATCTGCATCCCAAGACTCAATAAACTCCAGTGGCTCCCAATTGCCTCAAGAATAAAATATGAAACCTTTGGAAGTCAAAGTTTTTCATAACCTGGCCCATCCCTACCTTTCCATTCTCCTCATTCCTTAATCACCACTATGTACTTTGTGAATTTTCACTGGCTGTCCACCTCCTTTCTGGAATTCTCTCCCACATCTCCTTTGCCTCCTGGTTTCCCTAGTTTCCTTTAGGTCACAGATATAATCCCACATTTTTCAGAAAGGGTTATCTAGTGCCCTTTAATCCTAATGTCTTCCCTCTCTTGATTACCTCTAATTTATCCTGCATATATTTTGTTTGTACAGTTGTATGTGTCTTGTCATTCCCAGTCCTTCTTCCCCATTAGAATGTGATCTCCTTGAGAACAAGTACTGTTTTCACCTTTCTTGGTATCCCTAGAATTTATCACAATGTCTGGCATGTGATAGGCACCTAATAAATTCTTTTAGTCTTATTAACTTGATTACCTACAACCAGGTCATATGTAAAATCTTCACTTGATAGAAGTCGGAAGAGAACTTCATTTGGTTAGCTCCTTATGATAAGATAATTTACAGAATTTTAGAATGTTGGAGCTGTTAAGGACCTTGGATATCATCTTATTCAATCCCTTCATTTTAAAGATTAAAAATAGCAAAAAAAAAAAAAATTAGCAACAATGTTGTTGTTCAGTGGAGTTGGATTCTTTATGATGACATTTGGGATTTTCTTGGCAAAGATACTGGAGTGGTTTGCCATTGCCTTCTCCAGCTTATTTTACAGATGGGGAAATTGAGGCAAACAGAGTTAAGTGACTTGCTCAGAGTCACCCCACTAGTAAGTGTGTAAGGCCACATTTGAACTTGGAAAGATAAGCCTTCCTTTCTTCAGGTCCAGCACTCTATCCAGTATACCACCTAGCTATTTCAAAGTGCTAGTAGGTGCTTAATAAATGTTTATTGATTGCTTAACTGATAAATATTCATCCATTTGAGTCTTACATCAGCTACTAATAGTCCCATTTTTAAGGTGAGGAAACTGAGAAATAGAGAAAGGTTAAGTGATTTTTCTTAGGATCACACAGCAAGTATGTGTCTGAGGTAGTATTTGAATTCAGGTTTTTCTGATTCCAAGTCCTGTTTGCATTGTGGATAGAACAGGGATAACATTTCAGAGAAATGACTTGCCTAGGATCACATATCTGTGACTCAAAGCTTGGTCTTCTGAATCATCTGACTCTAAGCTCCATGCTATCTTCACTTCACTTTACTGTTTTTTCTTCTCCATATGTGCTATCTGAGTATTGTAAATTTCTCAGAGTAGTGTTAGAGAAAGAAACTAGCCATCCTAATCTCCCTGTGTGCATCATAAAAGAACAAAGTTTTTTGCATCAAAGAAAATGCAGCATGAACTTTGCCCAGGTTTGAAGGCATGAACATGCATTAAAGATTATAGCCTGGTCTCCAACCAGGAGCCCATTTTTAAACCCTGGTTTCCTAGACCTGCTTATTGAGATAGTCTCTTACTAGCTGTGTCTTGGACTCCAATCTCTAGGGTGATGGGGCTTTCCCAACTTGAGGACCACCAAAAACTTTCTTTTTATGTTTCATCAGTCTGGAATAACCACCTCTCCTGGGTCCATGCTATATTGAATCCTGGAAGAATGACAGAAGTAAAAAAATATTTTTTTTTAAATAATACATATGGAAAAAAATGAAGCAAGCACATGGACCAAAAAAAGGTCTTTATAATTTAGGTACAAAGTAAGTAGGTTTTAGGAATCCTCTCTGTGAACCATATGCTGTACTATATCTCCTATGCCTCTCTATCTTTACTTTCTCTATTTTTTTTAAACCAAGCATCCATTACTACCTCTATAACACAAACCCTAAAATTTAGGCTGCTTTTTAGTACCTTTATCACTTGATAAAAAGAAACATTTCATTAAAACAGTCATAGGATCATAGCAGTATAGCTAGAAGAGCCTGAAGAGGTAAAAATCCTTGCCCTCATGGACTTCCCAGGGCAGCTAGCAAATAAAACCCAAACACAGATCACTATAACACATGGTATGGTACACTGTGGAAGATACCAACCTTGGTATTTTCTGAGCATCTGGGTTCAATTTCTGGTTCTATTACTTACAACCTGTAGGAATTTGAGCAAATCAGCTAACTTTTCTGGTCTTCAGTTGCCTTATTTTTTAAATGAATGGGTTGGACTAGTTGACATCTAAGGTTCCTTCTAGCTCTCATCTGATCTGATTATGATCTGAGATACATTCAGGCAAAATGACAAAGTATAGGAAGTCTTAAATCCTAATCACTATCGAATAATTTGAAACCTAGCTCCTTATAGCGTATCTAGTAACTTTTCAAAAGCATTTTATACTCACTCATTTCTATGAATTTTCTGACTAGAATTAGTTAAGGGAAATCACAAAATCATAGAATCTTAGACTTGTAAGGGACCTCAGAATTCAGCTAGGAATACTGGTAGGTGAAACTGAAATCCCTCCCTTATCATCTACCCTCACCTTGAATTCTTTCAGTTATGAAGAATCAACTACTTCTTGAGGACTTTTCTAACTGGGACATATATTTTCATGACAGGCATTGGAAATTTACCTATGTCTTCTTCCCCATTACTCCTCCTTCTGTCCTCTAAGGTCAATCAGAACATGTTCAATGCCTGTTGCAAATAACAGCCCCTCAGATACCTGAAGAGATTAAATCATGTTCCGCCTGTGTGTTCTAATATGTAGGCTATATGTTGCTAATTTCTTCAACTGTGTTTATTTTGGCATGGTCTCAAGTCCCCTTACCATTCTCTGGATACAACTTCCTTCTGGATGCATTCTGAGTCATTAATATCCTTTCCAAAATTTGGTATTTTCAATCATGTTATCAGCTAAATTATATTAAGTATCTGCTTTATGCCAGACATCAGAAACAGTACAACACAATTAATAAAGAGCCAGCCTCAAGCTGATGAAATTCTGGGATCAAATTCTTCCTCTGATATTAACTGTGTGGTCCTAGTCAAATTATTTAACCTCTTAGTTCTCCAGGAAACTCTCTGAGGCTATAAGTTATAGGAAAGGTGAAGAACGACATTGATAGAGAAAGTTTCCTGAGTCCATTCTCTAATCTCTATCCCCTAGCTCTATCAGTCAAGCACTATGCTAGGACCTGAGAGTACAAAGATGAAAGTGAAACAGTCCCTGGTTACTTCAAATGCATGCAGTCCATTCTCAGTCACAAATATTCACCAGTCAATAAACATGCTTTGAGAGTCTACTGTGTGTTAGGCACTATGCTGAGAGATGGCACCTTCATATCCTCTCTAAGACTTCTTTGCACTTGTTACCATGTTATCCTATAATATATAGCTGATATCTTCATAGGCCATGCCGAGAGAGTATCATCTTTAACAGGCCTTAACATACTAGAAAAGTTTCAAGTTGGGACTAGTGATGAACTATACCTCTAACATCTAAGCACCAACCTGGTTAAGCTTACTTGGCCACCAGACACTTTTGTGTTTTTTGGAGGGGAGATAAATATTTGCATCTAGACCTTTACTGCAAGGAACGAACACACACACACACACACACACACACACACACACGCCTATGAAATTATAATTCTTTTGAAGACCTGAATGATTCTTTTTGAATCTCACCTAGGCTTTGCAGTGAAAGCTTTATTGATAAAAAGATCTCGCAGTTCTATATCACTTTAAGGTTTTCAAAGTGATTTTCATATATCATCTTATTTGGCCCTCACCAAACAACACTGGAGGGTAGTTCTTGCTGGTTTTCCCTTTTACAAATGAAGAAGCAGAGCCAAAAGGTGCTTAAGTGACTTGTCTAGGGTTACATAACAACTAAATGTCTAAGGTAGGATTTGAATTTAGTTCTTTGTTACATATCTCTAAAGGTAGCTTTTTTGATCCAAATTGCTATGGTAAATACGGACAAAGAAAGGAGTAGTAGGCAGCTCCAGAATATATTTATTCCCTATCAGTGTGAGTTTGTTGTTCAGATACAAGCAAAGGACTTTGCTTATAGGGTGCTTTTCTTTGAGGTTTCCAAAACATTTGGAAAGAAGAAGAATGGAATTCTTGCAGAAATGTCCTAAATCCACCTAAAATTATGTGTCATGACAATTTTGGAGAGGAAAAAAAATAAAAGAAAACATAGAAGACCAGCTCCCCCTGTCTGTTTAAATAACAAATGTCTTTCTCTCTGGGAAAGAGAGGTAAGTCATCTGTTACTATACCATTTTGCAAGACTCTCCTCCAGCTATAGATTATTTAATAGGTTAAGAAGTCATCTCAGGAAACGTCATTTTCCTGTGTTTTCTGAGTTCTTCATAAAGACACAAATGCTTTAGATCAGTAGAGAAGCTCAAACCCAGTGGGGAGATAAATGATGTAGTAGAAAGAACATTAGATTTGGAGTCTAAGGATATCAGAGGTAGAAAGAACCTAGGCCATTCATCTACTCCAGTCTATAAGAGAAAACAATCTATGTACAATATATCTGAGAAGAAGTAATCCAGCTGTACTTAAAAACTTCCAATGAAGGCAAACATTTTACATTTTGTACAATTCTAATAGTTAGGAAGAGTTTCCTATACCTGAAATGGAATCAGCTATCCTATAAATTTCACCCATTGCTCTTTCCTTTGAGGTAAAGCAGACAAAAAAAAAAAAAAGCCTTTAGAATGCCTCTTTTACATGACAACCTTTCAAATGCATGAAAACAGAAAATGTACCCCACACCATACCCAGTACATTCCCTTTATTAGACTCATTCCAATATTATTCCTAGAATATACTTGGAATTTAAGAGTGCTTCACATCTGGTGTAAAGAGGATAGAAAGAGTGCATTAGGACTATAATCTCCCTCATTTCCCCCAAGACAGGTATTCTTAACCTTTTTTGTGTAATGGACCCCTTTGGCAGCTGGGTGAAACCTAGGGAACCCTTCTCAGCCTAATATTTTAATACATAAAATAAAATACATGAGGTTACAAAGAAAACCAGTTGTATTGAAATATAGATATCAAAAATATTTTTTAAAATTTCATGTGTACTGAGTTAAGAACCTTGATCTATGGAAATTTATGGGTTTTTTTGTTCATTTATATTCCTGTTGTCTAGAACAATTCCTTGTATGGACAATTAATACATGTTTATCAAGTTGAATCCTAGATCATACATCTAGTGCTACTCTATAGAGATCTTTTCAAATTCTTTCACCAAAAGTATGTTTTTCATCATAGATTTATCATATTGATGAATTTGACAATAATTTTTTTTTCTTTTATGCAAGTAATTCATTAAAAAATATACAAGTGAAGGCAGTCCCAGGTCAAATTATATGGTTTCAAATGATAGTTCTGCTATTTATTCTCAGTGTGACCTTAGACAAGTCACTTTCTTTTTCTGGGCTTCAGTTTCTTTCTCTCCAAAGTGAAATAAGTATTATAAGTGGTTCTCTCTAACTGTAGTTCCTAGGAATAATATGCGATTACCTATAATGTTGGACCCCAGTTTCTGGGAACAGAAACTTCCCTGAAGGAGCTGAGACAAAACATTTCATGAAGGTCAGCCACCTGGAACATGTAAACAGAAGAGAAGAGCAAACCTGAGTCCTATTAACTCTCCGTTGACTTTTTCCATTTCTTATCCAAAAAGAAAACTTTGTCTTTTAAAGTGGTTGTGTCACTGACCTTTCCCTACAGCCTGTTGACTGATTGTATAACCTTTCTTCCTCACTCAGCAGGGCCAGTGGGCTTCTACACATTAGCCTGTGGTGTAAAAAACCTATGATGATGGAGAAGGAAATGAATACAGCTCTTGAAAAAATGATCTGTTCTGTGCATTCAAAACAGAAGTGACATGTTTAGAAAATTGGGAAATTTCTTGATCTAAAATAGCTTTAAGAACTGGAAATAGAATGATATAGAACTAAGATTCAAATCCTGGCTGTGTTCTTTTGTACCTGTGAGACCTTGGGCAAATCATTTCTCCTTTATCTTTTCTCAATTTCCTAATCTATTAAATTGGGGAATTAAAGTGTATGGCTCTAAGGTTCTTCTTCTAAAACCTCTGAAACCTCTGATTCTAAGGATCAATCAATAAGCATTTTTAAGTACTTACTATAATTCAGGTTCAGTGCTAGGCTATGGGGATAAAAAAAGACTCAGTCCCTGCTCTCAAAGAGTTTACAACCTAACAGAAAAGAAAAATATGCTCAGTTAACTGAGCACTTACAAAATAGATCTATGATAAATTTAAGAGTTTGGGGTAGGGTGGAATTTGAGAGGTACTGGCACCTGGGGTCAGGCACAGGAAGAATAGGAAAAGTCTCATGGTGAAAAACACCTAAGCAAAATCTAAAAGGAAAACAGTGATTGATTCTAAGAAGCAAAGGTATAAGATGAGGAGGAAAAGCATTAAGGGATGAGGGACAGTTAAGGCAAAGACATGGGGATGAGTGATAGGGTACTTTCTGCGTTTGGTAAACAAAAAGCAAAGTTTGATTGGATCTTACAAAATGCTCTTTCCTAGTGCTGCTCTCTAAATTATCTTGCCTTCATCTCTCCAGGTCCCTTTCAGATGCATCTCACTAAAGTGTAGTGAATGAAAGTCCCAGTTAAAGGAAGTCTGACAGTGTTTTAATTATATTAATTTCCAGCCAATCTAACAAAAGCCAGGAAAGCACCCCTAGATATGATATCTTTAAATATATACACACATACATATATACATGTATTATGTATGTTAATTATTTCCCAATTCCATATAAAAATTAACATTTATTTTTAAAAATTGTTGAGTTCTAATTTTTTTTCCCTCTCTGCAACCCCTCCTCCACTCCTAGAGAAGACAAGCAATATAATATGATTATATATGTGAAGTAATGAAAAATATATTTCTATATTATCATATTGCAAAAGAAAGTGCATAGTCAAGAAAAAGAAATAGTTTAAAAATTATGCTCCAATATACACCCAGAGTTCATCACTTGTGTTGCTAGAGGTGGATAGACTTTTTCCTCATAGATTCTTTGCAATTTGTAATTCTTTGTAATGGATCATTGTTTTGATCAGAGTAGGTAAGTCTTTCACAGTTGATTATCCTTGCAGTGTTGCTCTTATTGTGTACAATGTTCTTCTGGTTCTGCTTGCTTCACTCTGCCTTGGTTCATATGTCTTCCCATTTTTTTTCCTGAAACCATTCTAGCTTGTCATATTAAAAAAAAAAAATGATTGAGGTAGGCAGAGTTAAGTGACTTGCCCAGAGTCACTAAGCTCGTAAGTATCTAAGACTGGATTTGAACTAAGTTTTCCTTGACTCCAGGACTGGTTCTCTATCCATTGTGTCACCTAGCTGAAATTTTATCATTTTCTTTTTACTCAAAAAACCATTCCATCACAATCAAACATGAAAACTTGTTCAGCTATTCTCCACTTGATGGACTTCACCTCAATTTCCAATTCTTTGCCACCACAGAAAGAACTAAAATATTTTTGTACAGATAGGTACGCCTTTTCTTTGATATCTTTAGTATACAGAACTATTAGGGATATTTCTGAGTCAACGCGTAAGCACACTTTTATAGCCCATTAAGTACATTTTTCCCTAGAACAGAAGGACCAGTTCACAACTCACCTATAGTGTGTTAGTGTACCAATTTTTTCACATTCTCTCCAGCATGTGTTATTTTCATTTTGTCATGTTAGCCAATCTGATAGGTATGAATTGATATCTCAGAGTTTTTTTTTTTAATAGTATTTTATTTTGCCTCCCCAATTACATGTCAAGACAAATTTTGGCATTTATTTATACAAAATTTTGAGTTCCAGATTTTTTACTTCCCTCCCCTACTTTCTTCCAAAACTGGTAGGCAATTTGATATAGGTTATATATATTCTGTCTTGTAAAACATATTTTTATATTAGTCACAGTTGTGAAAGAAGAAACAGATCAAAATGAAGAAAAAAAGAATAAAATGAGGGAAAAAATATGCTTTGATCTGTATTTAGCGTTCATCAGTTCTTTATCTGGATGTGGATAGCGTTTTCTTTCACGAATCCTTTGTTCTTGTCTTGGATCTTTGTGTGACCGAGAAGAGCTGAGTCATTCGTAGTAGGTCATCACACAATATTGCTGATACTGTTTACAGTGTTTTCTCAGAGTTGTTTTAATGTGCATTTCTCCAGTCAATAGTGATTTAGAGAAATTTTTTCATGTGACTATTGATCATTTTAAGTTTGCTTGTTCATATCATTTATCAATCAGGAAATGACTCTCATTTTTATAAATTTGACTCAGTTCCCTATATATTTGAGAAATGAGGCCTTTATCAGAGAAACATGCTGTAAAATTTACCACAATTTCCAGTTTTCCTTCTAATTTAGTTTGTTTTGCTTTTACGTAGTTTTTTTTTAAGCATAGACTTTTAAAGTATATATAATCAAAATTACCCATTTTACTTCTGATGAGCCTCTCTGTCAAGATCTTATGTGATCATTATTTTTCCCTTATCCACAGATCTGCTAATTTTCTCCGTATTTTTGTGAGTTCTTGCCCCAAAAACTTGGGTTTATTAAACACTAGATTACTATGCTCATTTACTATTGTGTCCGTCAATAGTTGGTTTGGTTTTTTGTTTCATTTTGTTTTGTTTTAGTCATATTTGACTCTTTGTGACTCCAGTTGGGGTTTTCTTGACAGAGATACTGGAGTGGTTTGCCATTTCCTTCTCTAGCTCCTTTTTTTTAAATGAATGAGGAATTGAAGCAAATGTGGTTAATGACTGGCCCAGAGTCATCTAGCTAGTGAGTGTTTGAGGACAGGTTTGAATTCGGGAAGATTAGTTTTCCTGACTTCAGGCCTGGTACTCTCTACACTATGTCAAACACTTGCCCTTACTACTGTGTTTTGTGGACTTAATCTATTCCGCTAGTCTACCACTCTATTTCTTAGCCAGTTTCGTATTGCTTTGATGGTTGCTCCTTTGTAATACAGTTTAAAATCTGGTACTTCTAGGCTACCTTCTGTCACATATTTTCATTGCATCACTTTATATTCTTCGCCTTTTGTTTTTCCAGATGAGTTTTGTTGATTTTCTTTTACCACTATAAATTTCTTTTTTTTTTTTGGTAGTTTGGTGTGGCACAAGGGAGGTTAGTTATGTATATATATTGAGCTTGAGATGTTTATGGGGCATTCGGTTTGAGAAGTCCACTAGCTACTCAAAAGTGAGAGATTTATCAAAAGAGATGTTAGAGATGTATAAATAGTGGAATAATAAAAGATTATGTTCAGATAATATAATTTGAAACATAAGGTTTTAAAAATAGAAAGACTTTAAGGAATAACTAAAAGACTTCTCTTCATTTTATATGTAATGTTTCCAAAATTATGTTTCATCTCCGTGGGCACTGAGGGTTCCTCAGAAATTTCCATACAGATAAATCAAATTCTGATAGATAGGTATTCACATGTGATGATGAAATCTATGTATCACCATACAGTACTAAGGATTGTCTATGGCTTATATTTTATTTACCTTTGAGAGAAACTATATTTTTAATCTTCACTAACAGAGCAACAGGGATAAACAGAACAATTCAGCAGATGGGTGAGATGCACCAAGCAGGAAAGAGGCGTAGAGTGAATCAAATTAATATCACCAAAAGAAAAAGGCTGTCCTACAATTTTAGATCTTTAAGCATCACTTTTATGTATATTTCCTGGCTGAGCACGTTACCGATGATTATGCCCACTTTTTTGTGATTCCTAAGTATGCCCACTCTCCCCTGGAGAAATATTTGCTTTTGTGAGTGTTCTCAGGATTTATGGTGGTAATCTTCTATTGTAATTATTCTTATCCTATTAAATAACCAAATGTCTCTATTTCAAAATTATTAGATCCAGAGATGTAAGCATATCTTTTAAGGATCATGAATTAAGGATTTGAGTGGATGCATTTCCACAGATACCTTGAACCTAAAATAGATCTTTAAAGGCTCTCAGGATAGAGGGTACCCCAGGTGCTTCATAATATAGTTTGTCTAAATGAATTCAAGGCTTTCTTTTAGGTCATAAGATCATAAGATATATAGTTAGGTTCAGCTTAGTAAAAATATTGAATCCTGTGAAGTTCTATTATTCAAATTCCTACTACATATTTTCATGGGACTGGGAACAACTAGCATATTTTACATAATTATAATTTTGAATAGCCCTAATTCTTAAATATGCAATAATTCTTTGGGATTCATTATCCATTTTAATTTGTACCTCACTGTAGAACATTTTACATTTAAGAAAACTGAGGTCTAAAGACTTGATGTAAGCAGGCCTAGGAGACAGAGATAGTAAGGAACAGTGCTAGAATTCAAATCCAGGTCTTCCAATTCCAAATCTGTTAACTTTCTGTATATCACCACAATGCTTCTAGCAATATAAAAGGAATTTTAGGAATATAAAGCTTACAGTATGTCCTGTTTTATTAAAGGTGTCATAAGAATTAATTAGTTATTGATCACAAAGGAGTAAGGTTGGAAAATGAAAGAGAAAAACATATGAATTATCTATTTGATGCTTGGTTACCCAAGTAATAATAGCTGATAGCTGATTTACAATATTTCTTTGTGATTTATAGAGCATTTTTACATGCATCATCTCATATGATCTGTAAAAATAATATTGTGTAAATGTAGCCTCTGATGGTTCATAAGAAGACTGACCTTAGAGTTATGAAAATTCAGGTATGAGACCTGTATCTGACACATCCAAGTTGACTTAGTTTAATACTCCAGATAACTCTCAGATCATAATCTACTCATCAGAAACTCATCTTTCCACACTGGAAGGTGCCCATCATGATGAAAATATAGTTCCAGAAAAACAAACAAACAAAACAACACAATAACAACAGCAAAACAAAACAAAAAAACTGGTAGGAGGTAATCCATTCATCATTGCTGTTGCTGTGGTTTTTCACATTTTATAATGAGAAAAATGAAGCCAAGAGAGGTTAAAACAATTTTCCTAAGGCTGTATAGATAGTAGGTGGCAAAGAGTCAAACATCAGCCTTCCTCCTCCACCCCATTCACGGATCTTTCCTCTAGCACACTTCTACCTTCTGAATGAAAGCTGAGGATGACAGGAAGAAGTTGAAAAAGAAACTGATTTTATTCTTTTGTTTTGACTTATAAGCAATAAGATCCTAGTTGAAAGAATGATTTTTAGGTTCAGATGGGGATCAAGGAGACAAACACTGAAATATGTTTCCCAAGTATGTAATTAATCATAAGTGGAACAAGTGATAACACTTTAAGATGTAATAAGTGGCTGTAGAGTAAGGATACTACATTTATTTGTCCACGAATCCCTTTTTAGTCCTAGAGCCTTAAAACCCTTGGATAAATTAAAGACTATGTTGGTACTTTCCCTCTGAGAGAATACCTATTGTCAGAGTCAGCAAAGGATGATTAGAATTTCCTTCAAGGAACTACCGTCCTCTCCAAACTAACTTCCTCAAACTCTTCACACCAGAGGACTGTGTGCCCAAGAGGCCCACTACTTTGCCTGATACTAGGAATCCCAACCACCTACCCAGATGAATTCTTTGACTGTCATATTTTTCTCCAGGCAATATTCCCACATGGTAGAACTATTCTTTAACCATTTCCCATTCTAGAAACCATAACCACATGGAATATCAGGCATCAAAGTGGGTTCATCAATGAAACCAGCACATACTGGTGGTCTACCCTTCTATTCTCCTCCCTCAGTTAATATTTATTTCCACATTTAATCTTTATTTATTTTTCTCAATTACATGTAAACAAAAAAACATGTTTTTAAAAATTTAATTCCATATTCCTCCCTCCTTCCTCTATCCCCTCCTTGAAAAGGCAAGCAATTTGATATCGAATATATATGGGCACTCATACAAAACATTTTCATATTCGCCATGTTTCAAAAGCAAACATAGACCAGAAATAATAATAATTACCAAAAATAATAAAGAAAGTTTACAAAGAATGCTTCAATCAACATTCAGACTCTATCAGTACTTTTTCTAGACGTGGATTGCATTTTTCATCCTAAGGTCTACAGAATTGTATTGGATCATTATATTGATTAGAGTGGATAAGTCATTCTCAGATAACCATCATACAATATTGCTGTTACTTTGTACAGTGTTCTCCTGGTTCTGTTCATTTAATTTCACATCAGTTCATATAAGTCTTTTCAGGTCTTTATGAAAGAATCTTGCTCTTCATTTATATAACATAATAATATTACAACACAATCATATACCACAACTTGTTTAGCCATCTTCCAGTTGATGAGCACAGTCTCAATTTCAGTTTGTTATCACAAAGAATTGCCCTAAATATTTTTGTCGATATAGGTCCTTTCTTTTTTTCTTTCATCTTTTTGGGGTGAAGACTTAGGAGTGGTATTGCTGTGTCAAAGAGCATGTACAGTTTTATAGCCCTTTCAACATCATTCCAGATTATTGTCCAGAAGGATGGGAATAGTTCACAACTCCAATGATGCATTCATATCTTTTTTTTTTCCAGATGCTGTCCAACATTTGTTCTTTTCCTTTTTTTACACATTACCCTGCTTATAGGTAAGAGGTGATACGTTAAAGTTGATTTAATTTGCATTTCTCTAATCAGTAGTGACAGAGCATTTTTCATACAACTATATATTGCTGTGATTGCTTCATCTGAAAACTGGCTGTTCATATGTTTGGCATTTTACCAATTGGGTAATGACTTGTATTCTTATAAATTTGATTAAGAAGTTTTCTATATATTTGAGAAATAAGGCCTTTAAAAGAGAAACTCTAAAAATTATTTCCCATTTTCCTGCTTTCCTTTTAATTTTGGCTACGTTGTTTTTGTTTGTGCAAAACTTTTAAATTTAATTTAATTGAAATTATTGAATTTATGATGCATTAACACTTTTATCTCTTGTTTGGTCATGAATTCTGTTCATGTAAACGATTACATACGCCCATAATTTGCTTATGGTATCATTCTTTTTGTCTAAATCACGTATCCATTCTGACCTTATCTCTTAAATAGTGTGAGATACTGTTCTATATCTAGTTTCTATCATAATACATTGCAGTTTTCCCAGCAATTTTTGTCAAATAGCGATTTCTTGTCCCTAAAGCTTGATCTTTGGGTATGCTACACATTACATTACTATGGTCATTTACTATGAATGATGTATTTAATCTATTCCTTGGATACACCCTTCTATTGCTTAGCCAGTTCCAGATTGTCTTTATGATTACTACTTTGTAATACAGTTTGAGATCTGATCTTCCCAACTCATCTTTCTTTATCTATTTTTAATTGATTCCCTTTATAGTCTTGACATTTTTTCTTCTCGGTGAATTTTGTTATTATTTTGTTGGATGTGTAAAAAATTTTTGGTAATTTGATTGATATGGCACTAAAGAAGTAGACTAATTTTAGTAAAATTTCCACTTTTTATTATGTTAGCTCCCTCTACCCATGT
>CM053585.1:100868913-100884092 GCA_028646515.1 Pseudochirops corinnae | reverse complement strand
TTTTTCAATCTGGTATGAGGGATGTTAGCAGTAGCAATTAGAGAAGAAAAAGAAATCAAAGGAATCAAATTAGGCAAAGAAGAAACTAAGCTATCACTCTTTGCAGATGATATGATGGTATACTTGGAAAATCCTGGAGAATCAAGTAAAAAACTTCTTGAGACAATAAATAAATTTAGCAAAGTTGCAGGATATAAAATAGACCCACATAAATCCTCAGCATTCCTATATATTTCCAATGAAGTCCAAAAGCAAGAGATAGTAAGAGAACCCCATTTAAAGTTACTGTAGATATTATAAAATATTTGGGAATCTATCTGCCAAAACAAACCCAGCACCTTTATGAACACAGCTACAAAACACATTTCACACAAATAAAATCAGATCTAGCTAATTCAAAAAACATCAGTTGCTCATGGTTGGGTAATATAATAAAAATGACAATTTAACCTAAATTAAATTTCATATTTATTGCCATACCAATCAATCTATCAAAAAATTACTTTATAGAGCTAGAAAAAATAGTGACAAAATTCATTTGGAAGAACAAAAAATCCAGAATATCAAGGCAATTAATGAAATGAAGTGCTAGGGAAGGTGGCCTAGCCATGCCAGATTTTAATCTGTATTATAAAGCAGCAGTCATCAAAACTGCTTTGTACTGGCTAAGGAATAGAGTAGTAGATCAATGGAATACATTGGGTAAAAAAGACTCAGTAGTTAATGATTATAATAATATGCTGTTTGATAAGTGCAAAGACCCCAGTTTTGGGGATAAAAACTCACTATTTTACAAAAGCTGCTGGGAAATTGGAATATAGTATGGCAGAAACTGGGCATAGACCATCATCTAACACCAAACACCAAAGTCAAGTCTAAATGGGTGCACAATCTAGGTATACAAGCTGATACTGTAAATAATCTGGGGAAGCAAGGAATTGTTTACCTGTCAGATTTATGGAGTAGGGAAGACTTTATGACCAAAGAAGAGTTGGAGAGCATTATAAAATGCAAAATGGATAATTGTGATTACATTAAATTGATAAGTTTCTGTACAAAGCCAATGTAACCAAGATCAAGTGGGAAGTGGGAAAATGGGAAAGAATATTTAGAAACATTGTCTCTGATAAAGGCCTCGTTTCTAAAATATACAGGGAATTAAGTAAAATCTATAAGAATATAAGTCATTCCTCAATTTATAAATGGTCAAAGGATATGAACAGGCAATTTTCAGAGACAGAAATTAAAGATATCTTTAAGTATATGGAAAAATGCTCTAAATCATTATTGATTTGAGAAATGCAAATCAAAACAACTTTGAGGTCCCACATCTCACCAGTCAGATTGGCTAAGATGATAAAACAGGAAAATGACAAGCGCTGGAGAGGATGTGGAAAAATTGGAACACTAATGAATTGTTGGTGGAGCTGTGAACTGATACAACTATTCTGGAGAGCAATCCGTAACTATGCCCAAAGGGATATAAATAATTGCATACCCTTTAACCCAGCAATACCACTTCTGGGGTTGTATCCCAAAGAGATCATAGACGTGGAAAAAGGACCCATATGTACAAAAATATTTATTGCAGCTCTCTTTGTGTTGGCAAAAAACTGGAAATTTAGGGGATGCTCATCAATTGGGGAATGGCTAAACAAGTTGTGGTATATGAATGTAATGGAATACTATTGTGCTATAAGAAATGGGGAGGAGATGGACTTCATATGTACCTGGAGAGACTTATACAAATTGATGCTAAGTGAGAAGAGCAGAGCCAAGAAAAACTTGTACACAATCACATACACATCGTATGTGTGATGACCAACCTTGATAAACTGGACTATTCTCAGCAACACATAGCTATAAGACAATTCCACAAGTCTCAGGATGGAGATAGGTACATTCAGAGAAAGATCTAGAAAGACCAGAGTTTAAATGGAGACTGAAGCAATCTACATGCTATCATTGTTTTTAATGTTTGGTTTTCTCTCTTTTTTCTCATTGTTCGCTCATTAGTAACAATGCTTCTATACAACCAGACAATTGTACAATGTGAAATTATTTGCAGATCCTATACCTAATTGGGTGCCACCATGGTGGGGGGGAGGTTGGGGGACAAGGTAGTGGAGAAAATTTGAAACTCAAGAAATTGTGGAATTGAATCTTGTAAACTAAAAGTAAATAAACAAGTCAATGAAAAAAAAAGACAGGACTGAAAAGTGAATGAACAACAATTATAACTTAAGCCTGGCTGAAAATTAGCAAGGACAACCTGGTAAAAAATGAAGACATGGCTGCCTGGATGCTTTACTTCAATACAGGTTTTTGAGCAAATTACTTAAAGCATGCGGGCTTCAGATTTTCTTTTTTTTGTAAAGATATTTATCTTGTATTCAATGCTCTTTAAAGTCCTTTTAGCTCTAAATCTATGATGATATATATGAAATTTCAGGGATTGTATCTTCTAGAAAGAGACAGGAAAGTTTTGATCTAGATTACTCCTTTGAGAAGAAAATAGCTTGATTGCACAATCTCTAAGCAGCAACCTACTTGGAAAGCAAAATCAGTGAGTTACTTGGACTATTTGTTTCCTAAGAGAAGGGGATTGCTTATTCAGAAACACATACAGTATTTATCATGGATTGGTATAAGACTTTTTTTAGGAGGATAATATGGACTCCATAGGAAAAATAGACTCAATACTATGTCAATTACTTTCCAAGCTTGCTTCTCTTTTAAGTGCAGGGAGCTTATAGGATATAGAGTTTCTTATATGTTTTCTGTTCTTTTTTACAAGAGTCTGAGTCTTTTTGATCTTCCATATATTCTAGGGGCTAAAATTAAGGCTCCCTTGCACCTGATTTGTTTTTTATTTGTGCCCTTGAATATCTTTCACAGAATGAGAAAACACTATTACCTGTATTTGAGGGAAACCAGGACACAGGTCAAATATAAGCTTAATTTAACAATGTTTTGTTGTTATCATTTTTAGTGATGGTGGTTGTGATATTGTTATCATTGGTTGGTTGAATGACTTTCCCCTGGAATAATTTCAAATAGCAGCAATGAACCACAAAGAGTGATGCTCTGCCTTTGGGAGATCGGCTGCCTGGATCAACACAGGTCTGTGGGAACACAGTCTTCAGGCAAGAAGGTGTGAGTTATCCATAACAAAGATAATTTTTTAAAAGTAACAAAAAATGGCAACGTTATCAGCAACATATATTTATATAGCATTTCTAAGTTTGCAAAGAAGATACTTATATGATAATACTCATAATTACTATTATTGATCAAGTGAGATAAAGTATGTAAGGTTCTTTGTAAACCTTTAACAGTTATATAAATGTCATCAATGATTATTATTAACGGTTCCCATTTCTAAAGTACTGTGTGGCTTATAAAGCAGTTTTCTTCAATTTGGTAACTAGGTAGTACAATTGGAACTCAGGCTTTCTCATTCAAGTTCAGTGGTCTTTCCAGACTACAACACATTCTGCTTTGCATGAGTACTTTTTTTTTCCAATGAAAAGTTCTAGGGATGGAATGCTTTTGCAAACTTTGGAATGATCACCATGTTAGCCTTATTTGATTGGGTTTATTTTGTACCCAGAGGCAATGTGGTATATTGGATAAAGATCTGGCCTCAGAGGTAGGGAGACTCACTTCTGACATACTGACATACATGTGTGGTCAACCATGGTCAAGTCGCTTAACCTTTTCATACCCCAGGTAATTCTCTAAGATTGTACGCTGCAGGCAAGTAAGGGATCATAGGACCAAAAATACTAATCTAAAAGGAGCACCAGTGAACATCTAATCCAATACTTCTATTTTTTTGATGAGAAAACAAATTCTGAGGAGGTTAAATGACTTGTCCAGGGTCATTTATCTAATAAGTATCAGAGGTAGGATTTGAACCCAGGTGATCTGACTACAGAACTAACAATTTGCATCAGTTAATGGAGCCCACCACAGGAGGAATTTGCTATGTTCATGATATCTCTGATTTGGACCAAACAAATAAATAAATGAAGTATTCGTAAGAGGCAGAGATCTTTAAACTTCAGATTCCAAGTCAGTACCTCCTTCTGTCAGTTAGTAAGTCAATAAACATTTATTGAATAGCTATTGTGTGTATGCCAGGCATTTTGCTAAGCTCTGATCATTGAAGAAAGGCAAAAGACAGTCCCTACTCTCAAGGAACTCACAGCCTAATGGGGGAGACAACATGCAAACAACTATGTACAAATAAGCTACATACAGAATAAACCAGAGGTTATCTAAACTAGAGTTGGAAGACATTAGTTTACATTAAATTTCAACATATATTTCTACTACACATACTTCACTTTCTTTGTCTGCAGTTTGTATTCTTTCTCTCTTCACACATTCAAGGAGATTGTCTTTAGGTTTTACATTTTTTTCTCCTCAATTTCAATAGCAGAATTTTGAACCCTCTTTTCATCACTATAGCAGCCTCAGGCTATTCCTTCTGTGTTTATGGATTGCACAACTGGACTTTCAGTGCGTAGCAGATACATTGAGTTGGGAATAGAGAACTAAATGAAAGATTATGAGCTAGTTTTAAAACCCAATGGCACAATTCCTCCTTAGGGAGGGGAGGGGGAGAAAAACTTGGAAAGAAAAGCATTTACTAATTAAATTAAATTGTATGAACCTGAGAAGGCTGAATACTTTAATTAATCTAGCCCACTTATTGGCCTGTAGAGAAGTAGTTTTCTGAGATACACTGAGTTTGGTGATGGAGATGGAAAGGACTGCCGTCTCCCTCACCACATAGGGGGAAATGTTGTACATAGCTCAGCAGGTTAATAAATTGATTCCATGTACAACAAAGAGCTAGGTATGATTGGAAGAGCCTAGTTAGCCTGCCAAGAACCTGCAGATTAATTCACATCTGAGCCTCTCTGGAGAGATGAAGTTGAAATGACAGAGAGTAGAGATTGCACGTACATCTCCAGAACATCCTCCAGATATGACAAAGGGCTTTTGAAAAGAGTTGGATAAATGGGAAAGTAGGGAATCTAGGTAGGTCCAAATTTCATCTATTTCGTTTTACTAGTTCTGTGACTCTACAGAAGTCATTTCTCCTCTACGATCCTCAGTTTGCTCATCTGTAAAATGAGAATAGGTAATATTTATACCACTCAAACCATAGGATATTAAACAAAGTGTTTTATAAGCCTTAAAAGCTATTATAAAAATATGAGTTGTTGATATGTTGGAAATTTCAGAAAATTTTGAAATCTGTGTTGTTAAATAAAATTTAGGATTTCCTTATTTTTCATCCTTTATCTTGTGTGTGTGTGTGTATGTGTGTTGTGAGGGTTTTTTCATTCAGATGCATACATATTTATATATGTGTGTGTTTACAAGTATATACACACATATATACATATGTATGTATATGTGTATAGATAACTAGAGGGATGGATGGATAGATAGATAAATAGTGCTTTACAAGGTTTATAAATGACTTTACAGACATTGTCATTTTATCTTCACAACAATGCTGAGAGATAGGTATTAGTATTATCCTCATCTTGGAGATGAAGAAAATGAGAATCAAAGTAGGTAAGTGATTTGTCAAGGGTCAAACAATTAGTAAAGTTCCAGAAATTAGATTGATCCTAAGTCTTCTTGACTTCAAGGCTTGCATCCCATTGACTATGTGATGGCAAAATTTTCAAAGAAATCAGAAAAGTAGTATTAAAATCCTTGAAGTTCCTTTATTGTTCACTGATCCCAAGTTTGTGGTGGCAAAGCTATCCCTATTATTTGTACTCATCAATGTATCAGAGAAGAAAGGAAAGAAATAAACTTTTGTTCAGTACTTACTACATTGCAGGCACTATACCAAGTGCTTTACAAACATTGTCTCATTTAATTCTCACAAGAACCCTGAGAGGTAAGTACTATTATTATCCCCATTTCACATGTATGTGATGACTCTCTTTTTTGGTTCAGACTCTAAAATCCTTTGTTCCTTCTCATAGGCTACGTGATTCTTGTTTCTACCTTAAAATAAATCCTCCCAAGTAGAGTCTTTTAAAGAACTATTACATATCCAAAAGTTTAAATAATACCAGAGTCCCGATAATTAAAGTTCTTGTGCTCTTGAATGGTTGATTCATAATTTCCTGTTGTACCACTGAACTTGTCTTATGAGAAAGCAAACACGGATGGTTACAGAGAAACAAAAGAAAAATCCAACAGCAACAACCATTATTTGTTGTAAACACCTATTTGATTATTTTCACTTAAAAAAAAAAACTTTAATTGTGATTAGTAGAAAATAAGCCTGTTGTGGCCAGGTATTATTTCTTTTTTCTTTTTGTGCATAGTAGACATTTAATAAATGGTGGTTGAATTGAAATGATAGACTGTTCACATTTCTGGCCACAAAGAGCCTTCCAAAGCAATGGTTTGCACTTTGAGTATGATATACCATAGAATTTCACAGTGTTAAATTGCCAAGCTTTGCAGTTCAGTGAGGCAGCCATGTTGTGAGTGATCACAATACATTCAAACTTACTGAGAAATTGAGACAAAGATAACTCATATATTTTCCCTTGATCAAGAAGTCAATCAGCATTCTATTCTAAAACTTCTTCTAAACCACTTTTGGTCAAAAACAAATTTCAAAATTCATCTAACACTATGTTTTGTTCCTCTCAGATACAAATTTTCCTGCCAGAGATTCTCCCAATGCAAAGGGCTGAAGTTCAATTTATCATGTCCTCTACCTAGAAAATGAGGGAAAAACTCACTATCTGACACTATTCGTTTACACAGACTAACCTTCCTTGGATTTATTCTTTTCTTACCTCTCCTTCCTAGATTTCCTAGAGATATTCAAGCTTCAGTTTATGTGCCACATACTGTGAGAAGCATTTCAATATCCTTCTAGTTTCCTCTAGCTCCTCAAATTATAAAGGATATAAAGATTTGCTTTTGTTGTATGCTCCCATAGATTTTCAGCCGCTTGAGAGTAGGAACCATTTATCAATTTGCCTTGGTATTGCTAGTACCTATTGAAGTGCCTAACACATCATGAATGCTTAAATAAATAATTTTTGTTGGATTGGAGTAGATTGACACAATCCAGATTTCTGAAATTTCTCCTGAAAACATACAGTCCCCTGTTTTTCATCAAATAAATCTGATAAGAGTCTGATACCTAAGTTGAATAGGGAATTAGCATAAATATGTAATTCCACACTCTGTCCCCCAATGGATTTATGGTCAAAGGATTTAAATAAAGATTTATCAAAATAAAATTGTATACTATTAATTACAATATGAAAGCTCACTCTAAATCACTAATAGTAAAGGGGGAAAAACAAATCTAAATATCTCTGAGTTGTCTTCTATAATTCAGTAAATGGCAGACATCACAAAAGATGGAAATAGTCAATGTTGACAGGAATGTGGGAAGACAAGTACTCTTATAAATTTTAGATAGAGTTGTGATTGGTCCAACCATTCTGGAAAGCAATTTTGAATTGTTTTCAAAAAGTAACTGAAGTGATCATATCCTTTCATCCAGGGACTCCAATAAAACAGAGTAAGGACTTGTATATACTAAAATAATTGTCACAGAATTTTTGTAGTAATAAGAAATAGAAACCAAATAAATCACCAATGATTGTTGGGATGGCTAACAAAAAAAGTCATACATAAATGGAATTAAATAAATCACATGAAAAATTCAGAGGAATTTGTGAAGATATATGAACAGATACAGATTCAGGTAAGTAGAACCAGAGAAACAATATGAATAATAGCTACAACATTATAATTAGAAAGAACAACAGCAACAACAGAATGAAACTGAATGCAATGTAATTATAATTACCAAACTTGGCTCCAGAGGTGAAATATGACTCTTCCCTTCCTTTGTTATAGAGGTTGAAGATTACAGATAAGGAAGATTGTCTATATCACCAGACTCGTTTGTCATATTGGTTATTAGTGCTGATCTGTATTTTTTCATTCTTTTTTCTCATTTCTTCCCCCCCACATTAGGTCAAGAGAGATAATATATAAAAGCGTTTTGTGAATCTTAAAGTGTTATGTTAGTGACAGTGATGATGATGATACCTGTAATATAGGTGCCTGCCAATAGTGGTGTAATTAGTGAAAATGTAGTGGTTGAATGGTGGTGATGGAGCTTTGGATATGTAGACCAAATGATTAGGTTTCTCATCTGTATTATTGAGAAAATAAAATTTAATAGCATATTATTCTAATTAATCATTTATATTCTATTAAGAATGATTTCCGAGGAAATAAACACAAATAATAACAAACTTTATGCCCAGAAGACAGAGGATGAAAAATATTTCCCATCTCCTAAGTATAGAAATGAGGGATATGTTGCACATACTCTTAGTTCTAGTGACTGTGCTAGTTATTTTTTTAATTAAGATTTTTCTTTTTCATAGGTGAGGTGTGTCCCTAAACTTTTAGTGTAATGCCTGACACAATAAATTGTTATTGATTGATTCTAAAAAGAAGCCATGTATCAGGAAATGACTTTTTTATGAAACAAAAGACACCAAGAAAATTTTAAAATATAAGATGCATATAAACATTAAATATGTTTTCTATTAATTTATAAGGCTTTAGCAAGCCATGTAGGTGACTGATTTCTTGAAGATTGTATGAACATCAAGTAAACTTCTGTATCAGCAAGCACCCTAACATACCCAGGGTGGCTGCTAGCACAGGTTCTTAGATCTGCTTTTCTAAAGGAAAGTAACTCAAAATGGGTTAACAATCTTACTTTAATCAATCAAACATATATCATTTACCTAGTTCAAGGGAAAAAGTCAGCACCCTGAACTCCAGTTACAGAATACAAAACACAAGTTAACAAGCAGAAGTTAAAAGCAGACAAAGAAACAGATCATCAGATGAGTTTCCAGTCGTCTGACTATTACATCCATACCTATTCAGTTACCAGAGGGAAGCACCAACATCTGGGTTTTTCAAAACCGGAGGGCTCAGTGGCTTCCCAGAGTCTTGTCTGGCCAAATCACACAACTCTTCTCAAAGTGAGCCCCAAAGCAAAACCTCACATCAGGGCATATATATATATATATATATATATATATATATAGCCTTCTCCTGGCTCAGAGAATGTCACAGCCCTCTTGACTCACTGCCCAATCACAAAGCTACAAGGCAAGGGCATTCCTGAAAAACAAGCCTCCTGCCACAGGTTCCACATGACCACATTCAGCCTATTAGGGGGCAGAGTATACTTTCAAGTCAGGGAAGGTTGTGAGTCACATAGCCACTTTAGCAAAGGGCCCAGGGGCAGAGAAGAAATTCAGATTCCCATAACAACTTGAGAAGTCAGGAAAGTCTTTCAATACAGCTGATCCATTGATTTTTCATAGTTGTTGAACAAACACCACTAGTTAAGTTCAGAAATGATCAATGCAGCCTATCTAGTGCATCTATTAAGATATAAAGGAATGACAGTGACAGTAGAGAGTATATTCACACAAGATATACCTTTGTATATATTAATTTCATTTACCTTTGAACATAGTGAAATAGTTTTTGATAAACAATATTTACATGGTATATTTGAAAATGGTATAATTTAGAGTTAAAAAAAAATTAAAAATACAAAGAGAGAGGTGCATTTAGGAGGCCACTTTAAATAATCATACACCATGAATCCCTGTTGAATCTAACAAACATAGCATTGTTGGAAAAGAAAAATATTAGAATTAGAAGTAGGAAATTTGATCTCTGTTCCCAAGTAGCTCTGTGACCTTGACATTGGGAAAATTGTTTTAACTTTCTTGGGATATAATCTCTTTTGTAAAAAGAAGAGGTTGCTTTTCATGATATTTAAGATTTCTTTTTATTATAAAAACTATGATCCAATAATCTCATCTACTTCTGAAAATTTTTGTATTCAACAAATGCAGTTTTGGTTCTATTTCTAACATCCTCTCAGCCATTTCCAATATTCAAAAATTTTCTGAGAAATACAAAAATTTCCACTTTTATCATTACATCATATGTCCAGAAAAACTTAGTTATAGTTTCAGGGATGGATCACATTTGAGGAAAAGAATGTTAGGTCTTAAATCAGATACTCAATGCTAATTCTACCTCTGTGACTTTAAGTAAATCACTAAACATATCTGATCTTCAGTTTCCTCATATGTAAAATGATGTCTTTAGACTATGTGATTTCCAGAACTAATTCTATGATCTTTTTCACCTTAGCAATTAGCTCTCAGAATCTTCACTACATCTTTCTTCCATTGTCTTTACAAATGGAAAAGAAAAAAACCTGTGTTGTGTCCATTAAATTTATTTTCCTCTTCAAATGTTCACATTCCTTTATTTCATCTGTAAGAAAGAAAAAGAAAAGATTGACACTTCATATATTCAATAATATGCCATACTTTTTCTACTCCACCTCAATTAATATAATAACAGAGTCTTGTTAGTTGGATTACATCATTTCATCAAATAGGTAAACTAGAGGTGAACAAGAGCTTAATCAATCAGAGAGGGCCTAAGTGTTTTGATTAATATATGAAAAATGTATGATGACAAACAGGAAATGCTTTGTTATTGACTGAAAGAATATGACATAACTATGGCCTGTGTATAAAATAGCATGCCATTTTTATTTTATTTTATTTTTTTTAGCAGCAGTGGAATTTTTATTGCATTCAGATGTGAAAGTAGCTTCCTGAGAAGCAAATGCCTTTGGAAAAGTCTTTTCCCTTTATTCCCCTTCTCCCTCTCCATCTCAATCAGCTGGCTACCTTTTGAAATTTGAAAGGTCAGGAATTATAAATTTCCCATAGCCTGTACATGTGCATCATGAGCTGAGATATACCAACAACAAACCAAAAACATCAGAGAATAAAAGTTTTAAGATTCTACAAGGTTCCAACATTCAGATCCCATCAAAGAGTTATACCTAAAGGGAAGGTCGCAGAAACTTTATGAAGGTGAAGGAGAGGGCTTCCCATAGTCAGGAGCAGTGAATTCACCCTTTGGCTACACATATTTTCTAAATTTGGGCCCCTACTCCATGAAGGACCTTGACTGTACTAGGGGTTGGTATACTTCCAGGTTGGCGAGATATTTCTATAACAATTGTCCTTTCTACATTGTGTAGTAAATAATCTTTCTCAAGGTTAAATAACTTTGACTGGCAATGAATAGAAAACATACAATTTAGGATTTTGGTGTAATAGTGGTACTAAAAAAACTGAGGACAAATAACCGTGACTCTTGGAGAATTAAGAGAACCCTTCCCAAAAGATGGCCTACAGCTGGAGGACTAAAACCGTGCCATGGGATGCAGGGCAGTAAAGATAGCATGTGAGGACGAGATTGGATAATACCAGCTTTCGTATTCCCTTGGGTTACTTAGATGGTACAAAAACGAGATATTTAGCAGCCCCTATAGTATCTTTCCCTTGTTGGAGGGGACTCTAATTGTCTGTATGTTTTATGTTTCTGTTGTTTTGTCATGCATTCTGGTTAGTACTGTACTTCTTAGATACTTTTTGTAGCGAGTGAAGTAAAAGCTATCTCCCTCTCAGTACATATCTCGTCCACTCATTAATTGGGGGGGAGGTATCTTGTTACTTATGTTTGGGTTAACCTAATCACAAGCCATAGCTAGGATTCATTAAGATTCCCCCAAATTTTGTTTGGAGGTATAAACCAAAAAAGAGAAACTTATGGTTCTGAGGTCAATGCTCAATAGTGACCAGATTGTTTTAAGCCCAGAGACATATACACAAAGCTAGAAGGACTTTCAGCATCCCTCCAGGGCAAAACACTCATTTTATAGCTGAGGAAAGTGAGGCACAGAGAGCTTCTGTTTTGCTCACTGGTTCTCAGGTAATAAAATATCAGAGGAGTCCTTGGGTAGAGTGCTGCTGGAGGGACCATGGACCACATGTTACATAAACCCATTTTCACTGCTCTTTTAACTTTTTTTAAAAAAGGACTTTTATATTTACTTATCTCTTTTATTCTTAGCACAATCAGGCTAGCTAGCATAAATATTATTAGTCCCATTTGATAAATAAAAATTAAACTTAAAGGGTTTCCTAGAACATTTGTCTTATGATACAGTGGACAAAAATTATAATGTTTCTGTGTTTTCAAAGATAGAAATAGAAGAGAGAGGGAGGGAGAAAAAAGAGGGAGAGAAGGAAGGAGGAAGGGTGAGGGAAGGGGAGAGAGAGACAGACAGACACAGATCCAGAGACAGAGAGACAGAGAGAAAGAAAGGGAGAGAAATGGGTGAGAGATATGGCCTGTTCTGGTAGTTAATGGCAGAGATAAGCAAAGAATCCTGGATCTCAGCCTGGGGTACTCTTGCCAAGTGCAATGCTTCCCCTGAGCACATAAATGACAATCTAAAACACCCTTATTTGAGAATGTTTAGAGGTAAATTGACCACTCTCAGATTGTGATCCCTTTACTACTTTCTCTTCTCCAAGGCAGAGAATGTAGCTCAATTCATCAAGCTTATAAATAGTAAGCAGTTATATAACCTGGTCATAGAATTTGAGACCTGAGAGTGTTTTTAGGGATCGTCTACTCCAAGTCTTTCATTTTAGAGATGAGAATACAAAGTTTCAGAGGGAAAAAGTGGCAGTTAGTAGCAGAACAGTGATTATAACCCAGGTTTCTGCTCTCCAAGTCACTACTTTCCACATTCTAATACACTGTCTCATTCATTCATTCAAATATCCAGTACATATTTCATAAGAGATGATTATATGAAACATGATTTAGGTTTTAAGGAAGATGTAAACATAAGTATGACATAATCCTTGCCTTCATGAACCTTACATTCAAATAATTATTCTTCCTATCTGCCCACAAAACAGAAATACTTAACATGGAATATTAGATGGATTGGTACTGAAAGAGGCTAGATTTTGAACTCGCGTTTTATGTTAATCCAATGTGTCAACAAGAGCACTCTTTTACATTAGTTAATTAGGCAATAGTTTCTATTAAATACCTACTATATGCTAAGCTCTTTACTAAGTTCTGGGGAGACGGAGGAAGCCAAAAGGCAGCCTGTACTCTTAAGGACCTCACAGTCTAATGGGACAGAAAACATACAAACAACTCTGTATGAACAAGGTCTGTAGGACATAAAAAGGAAACAATCAAGAGAGGAAGGTTCTAGAATCAAGGTGCACCAGGAAAGTCCTCCTTCAGAGAGTGGAATCCCAACTGATACTTGAAGGAAGCCAGTATGTGGAGAAGAGGAGGGAGAACATTTCAGCACAGAATATAGCCAATGAAAATGCCTAGATACAGGAGATAGGATGTCTTATGTGAGGAAATGCTAGTAGGTCAGTGTTTCTGGATTACAGAGTGTATGGAAGGGAGTACGGTTCCCAACTTTAGGCTCTGCATTAGGGCTTGCATTCTTTTGCTTCAAGCAAAGATAGTTTAAAGTTTGTGAGGTATGTCTAGGATTGCAGAACCCAGGGCCCTTCTGTAAGTGACCTTATTTGGAAATTTTACATTTAATTTTTGCATAATCTGGAAATTGCATTTAATCTGAGGCCAGAATGGAGCAGGATTTGAAACTTGTGTTTGCTTTTTGTGACCTTTGTGACTTTGGACTTATCACTTAACTATTCTATTCTGGTCCTTGGCATTGTCTTCTGTAAACTGGAGTTGCGCTACATAACTGCTAATGTCTCTTCCAGTTCTGAATCTTAAGCTGTATTTGTCTTAAAATTGTTTGTGTGATGATCTGATTTCATGTGTAGCTTTCTCATTAATGAAATTATATTGTAAGAGACAGTTTGGTACCGTAGAAAGAGCAATGGACTTGGAGTCAGAAGGCCCAGGTCTAAGAGTCAGTACTGCTGCTTGCTAACTGGGGGTGTCTCAGACAAGCCACAAATTTTCTGAGACTTAATTTTCTCTTATATAAAAAGAGGAAGTTAAATTATATGATTCCTTAAGTCCTATAAAATTCTAAAAATACGATCCTATCATCTTTGAGCCTTTTACAAAGTGAAGAATTAATTTGTAAAATGAATCCTACAATTTGTCCACACTGATGTTCAAATTTTCGTATATTTGGTTTTTGGTGTTCAAAAATTTGCTATGAACTTAGAAGCCATCAACAAATATAAAAAATTAAACATACAAATGAGAAAAAAGCAATCAAATATAATATCCTTACATGAAACATAAACTTTTATTGTCTTTAGTTTATTAAATATTTACATGTTTTAATTTTAACAAGGACTTAGCAGAATTGGTTCTGAAAGCTTGAATTTTCTTAATACTAAGGCCAGGCAATGGAGAAACCTTTGCCTTGGAGAACAGTGTAAATAACTTACCATCATGTTAAAATGGTTGTAGTATTTCATCAACTATTATGAATTTGGGTACAAAAGATACTAGAGCAGTTATAAGTGGCCATTTATGACCAAATGAAAGTTGAATGATGACTCATTTGTGCACTGTGACTTCTCTCAGAGATGCTTCCCTCTGGGCCATTCTATAAGATTTCTCTCACTGACATATTTCAATAGGGCAGATATGTCTGTTCTTTACCTCCACTTGGTGTTGGCATAACAAACAAGACCCTCTAAATTTATATGCGCAATTACTTTTAGGTTAACAAGTGCTAAAGTGCTGTGGAAATATTCCCCTAGAGCTTCATTGTGGGTTAATGGCAAATCATCCAGACTTTCTTCTAGACTATTAGAATAATAAACACCAGGCAGCTCAATCAATTAGACATTTCATGAAGACTATTGCTCAAGTAGATCAGCATTTGAGATCCATCCAAGCAGAAGAATGTTATCAATAGTCTCTTCATTTTTCCAGGGCTGGGTTCCTGACTCTCCAGAAGGAACCAAGTAGAAGTTACTTGGAGAAGAACACTACAGAAGCAGTTATAACTGTTATCCTTGGGGAAGCTATAGTGGTTAGGACCCAACTCTCCAAAGATATACCAGCCACGTGGATTGGTAGAATATATTGGATAGAGAATTGGAAGAACTGGGGGGCGGAGCCAAGATGGCAGCGTAGCAGCAGCAATATATCGCAGCTCTCACATAGCCACCCCAAAATACCCATGGAATAGGACTCTGGACCAACCTAGA